>JAOTNS010000967.1:0-80891 GCA_028476615.1 Culter alburnus | reverse complement strand
CAAACTCGTCAGCATGAAGTCAAGACATTGATGATTAAAATTGCCAGCGGATTTTTGATATCTCGAACGGTTTGGCCGTGGCGAGGCAACGAATTTATGGCGAGAAAAAGGAACAGGAAATGTGTTATAACGTCTGCATACATATATTGATCTTTATGAAACTTCACGAGTGTGTTGGTTGTAGTAGTCTGATCACATGGATGTGACTATTGTGAGTCAAGTTATAGCGCCCACAACTGGCAGGAAGTGTATCACTTTTTGAAATGCTTTGAGATCACCTCTTATTTTTACCTGATTTGCTTCAAACTTCCAGTGTAATGTCAATACACAGCAGATGTAGACCTATGACAGGATTTTGATATTTGAAATTGTTGCCATGGCAACAGGTCAAACTGTAAATATTCTTGAGTGTTTTTGAGGCTCTTACATGCTTCAAATTGCATGAAACTCGACACACACATCAATATTGTCAACCAGTAGACATGGACAAAGCCATAGAAATGGGCGTGGTGGAGGGCTCAGTAGCGCCACCTTTTGACAAAAGTGGGGGGGTTAGTTTTTCCTACAGTCACCAAACTCGGTACACTATTGTTCATCAAGCCGGACAATTTTCTAATTTACATTCATTAGCTCCGACCAACAGGAAGTCAGCTATTTTGTTTGAATGTTAATTTTTTGAAAAAAACAGGCTATGAATTTTATACTACTACTCCTACAGGGTTTATCCAATTTACACCAAGCTTTTTTTAACTTGTTGCTAACACATTGAAGTTGTTTAATTGCAAACGGATTTTGGATATCTCAAACGGTTTGGCCGTGGCGAGGCAACGAATTTATGGCAAGAAAAGGGAAACAAAGTGTATAATTCTGCATACATTAATTGATTTTGATGAAACTTGGCTTAGTCTTCGTTGTACAAGGCTGATCCATGGATGTGACTTTGTGATTCAAAGTCATAGCGCCACCAACTGGAAGCAGAAAATGTGTCACTTTCAGCATACATTGAGATCACCCTCTTATTTTACCTGATTTGCTTCAAAATTCATCAGAATAATGTTAAAACTTGGCACATGTAATCTTTGAAAATGGGCAGGGAGGAGGGCTCTATAGCGGCACCTTGTAGTGCAGTAAATGTGGAGTGAATTTGACATAGTCCTTTGATGTTTAAACCGTTTTAAATGCCTATTGCCCGCTGTGCACAGTTGCCCTGAAGCCACCGGGTGGCGGTGCCACCGGGCTTGGGCCCGCCATCGCTGCTTCGCAGCTATATTTATTTATTATTTTATATTATTTTTTTTTTTTCCGTCTTCCGGGCTTTTTGGGGGCCTTAACATGCTCAAAAACTCTTGAAAATTGGCACAAACATTGGATCGCGGCAACAGGGCCGGGCAGAAGCTGGACCGGGCGTGGCAGGGGGCTCGACAGCGCCCCCTTGAAAAAAGTCTGAAAATTGGTCCCATTATTAACACGCTTGCATGTATAGTATGAAACTCGGTACACATATAGACCTCATCGGGCCGAAAACTTTCGTGCTCTAAGTTAAACGCCACACCAACAGGAAGTCAGCTATTAAGGGTTGTTTGAAAAACGCTGCTCTGGAATTTGATATACTCCTCTAGGGCGATTAATCCGATCGCCACCAAACTCGGTCAGCATGAAGTCAAGACATTGATGATTAAAAATTGCCAGGGATTTTTGATATCTCGAACGGTTGGCCGTGCGAGGCAACGAATTTATGGCGAGAAAAAGGAAACAGGAAATGTGTTATAACGTCTGCATACATTAATTGATTTTATGAAACTTCCGGTTAGTATTCGTTGTACAGTCTGATCACATGGATGTGGACTATGTGATTCAAAGTCATAGCGCCACCAAATGGAAAGGCAAAAATGTGTCACTTGCAGCATACATGAGATCACCTCTTATTTTACATGATTTTCTTCAAAATTCATCAGAATAAGTTAAAACTTGGCACATGAATCTTTGAAAATGGGGACAGGGAGAAGGGGTTCTATAGCGCCACCCTGTAGTGCAGTAAATGTGGAGTGAATTGGACATAGTCCTTTGATCTTTAACCGTTTCAAATGCCTATTGCCAGCTGTGCACAGTTGCCCTGAAGCGGTGCCACCGGGCTTGGGCCCGCCATCGCTGCTCGCAGCTATATTTATTATTATCTTTTCTCAATAAATCGCATTTTAGGGGGCCTAAACTGCTCGAAAACTCACAAAACTTTGCACACGCGTCAGAAGTGGTGAAAATTTACGTCTGTTATGGGTTTCGGAATTGGGCGTGGCAAAATGGCTCGATAGCGCCATCTAACGTACAGCCCCTCTCGCTACATTTCACTAGGGTTTTGAAATTAGGTACACACATTTATCAGCCCAATACCTACAAAAAAGTCTCTTGGAGCGAAATCCGAAACTGAACAGGAAGTCAGATATTTTGAATTAATTCACCGTTTTTTGCATTTTCCAGACGTTGTACTTTAACGAAACTCCTCCTAGAGCTTTTATCAGATCAATGTCATATTTGGTCAGTCTAATCTAAAGGCCTTTGCGACGTTAAATTGCGAAGATCTAGAGTTTTCACCAAAGGGCGTGTCCGTGGCGGCCTGATAAAGTTTGATGTTTTCGCCATGAAACAGGAAGTTGTTGTAATTCAGACAAACAATGTCCGATCTGCCCCAAACTTCACATGTTTTATTAGAGTCCTGACCTGAAGACATCTTCATGACAATATTCAGTTACAGTCATAGCGCCACCTGCAGGCAACAGGAAATGACATGTTTTACACTGTGATTAACTCCTCATGGAGATTTAACCAGATCAAACATCATATGTTGTCAGTCTAATCTTAAGACCTTAGCGATGATAAATATCAAAGATCTTGAGTTTTCGGTGAAGGGCGTGTCTGTGGCGGCCTGACAAAGTCTGATGTTTCGCCATGAAAGAGGAAACTGTTGTAACTCAGGCATACTATGTCCGATCTGCTCCAAACTTCACATGTGTGATAAGAGTCCTAGCCTAAAGACGTCTATATGATAATATTCAGTTAGTCATAGCGCCACCTGCTGGCAACAGGAAGTGGCATGCTTTATACTGTAATTCACTACCAGATTCACATTTCATCATGCCACGAAGTACCAGACATGCTAGAAACACGTTAAATCATGCAACACTTGGCTGAGTGCTAATGTATGCGATTAACGCCACGAAAGAAACAGGAAGTTGTTGTAACTCAGGCATACAATGTCTGATCTGCTTCAAACTTCACGTGTTCAATGATAGTCCTGGCCTGAAGACATCAACATGGCAAAATTCAGTTACGGTAAAAGCGCCACCTGTTGGCCGCAGGAAGTGTGGCATTTCGAAATGACTTTGGCATAATTCTCCTGTATTCACTCACTTAAATGCATGACGCCCACTGTTCACTGTTTTCCTGAGGCCAACGGGTGGCGGTGAGCCCGGGTGCGAGGGCCCTCTCAACGCTGCTTGTTTTTAGTTATTTTATTATTAGTTATTATAATGCATTCATCTGTTGAAAAAGTTGTACTGTTTAAGCACTTTATTTGTTTCTGATGGACCATGTGTTGGGAGGCTTTGAATGAAGTATAATGTCCTTCCCTAACTAATCTTGTGTCGTTTTTGGCTGAACATAAATCATCAAGGGCTCTTAAGAATACAATTATTCACAACATAGGCTAGGTTTCAGTTAAGAATTAGTTTAATACCATTCTAATCAAAGTATCAATCAACTTACCTAGGTCAAATCTTAAAAACTGGTCTATGAATAAGGCTTTATTGTGGTACATAGGCAGTCATTTAGGCACAACAATAGTTTTCTGGTTGAATGTTCAGCTCAAGTCTAGAAGGCCCTACAAAAATATATGAATCAGAATAAGTTCAGGTATTGCACATCTTTAGCAGACCACCCAAAAATCCACTAGAATGCAGGAAATCACATCTACTTAATCCAAAATTTCCTGGGGGTGGACCTTCAGCTATGTCTGCTTCACAGAATGTAACCAATATTGTCCATCTCCAGTAGTCTGCCCCTTTCAACGGCTTTGGGCCTCCCCACAAAACACCAGAATGCAGGGTACATCAAATGAATTCCAATTCTCTGATGTCTGAGCCACCAACTTGTGTGGCTGCATAATTTTGATCACCCCTGACAAAATCTCACTCCAAATTTTTTTTGAAAAGTTGTCAGGTATGTTTATGAGGCATAAAAAAATAAAAAATAAAATAATAATGCTCTGAAAGCACAAACGCTCAGATTTTTTTTGCATGTCATAACTGTACTTGTTGCATTTGCTATAATGAAACTATACTGAAACTGAACATGGCAACATCTACAGTGGCATGCGAAAGTTTGGGAACCCCTTGCAGAATCTGTGAAAATGTGAATAATTTTATCAAAATAAGAGAGATCATACAAAATGCATGTATTTTTTATTTAGTACTGTCCTGAGTAAGATATTTTACAAAAAAATATGTTTATATATAGTCCACAAGACAAAAAAAATAGCTGAATTTATTAAAATGACCCCGTTCAAAAGTTTGGGAACCCTTGATTCTTAATACTATGTGTGGTTACCTGGATGATCTATGACTGCTTTTTTGTTTTGTGATGGTTGTTCATGACTCCCTTGTTTGTTCTGAGCAGTTAAACTGAGCTCTGTTCTTCAGAAAAATCCTCCAGGTCCTGCAGATTCTTCAGTTTTCCAGCATCTTTTGCGTATTTGAACCCTTTCCAGCTGTGACTGTATGATTTTGAGATCCATCTTTTCACACTTAAGACAACTGAGGGACTCAAACAAAACTATTAAAATAGGTTCAAACATTCACTGATGCTCCAGAAGGAAACAGGATGCATTAAAACTGCAAGCAGCGATGAAAGGGCCCTCGCACCCGGGCTCACCACCACCCGTTGGCCTTAGGAAAAGAGTGAATAGTGGGCGACATGCATGTAATCGAGTAAATACAGGAGAATTATGGCCAAATCATTTCAAAGTGTCACACTTCCTGCTGCCAACAGGTGGCGCTTCGACCATAACTGAATATTGCGATATATATGTGTTCAGGCCAGAAATATTATCAAATGTGTGACGTTTGGAGCAGATCGGACATCGTATGCCTGAGTTACAACAACTTCCTGTTTCGTGGCGTTAATAGCATACATTAGCACTTAGCCAAGGGTTGCATGATTTAACGTGTCTCTAGCATGTTTGGTACTTCGTGGCATATTGAAATGTGTTACTGGGAGTGAATTACAGTGTAAGCATGCCATTTCCTGTTGCCAGCAGGTGGCGCTACACCTAACTGATATTGTCATATAGATGTCTTTAGGCAGGACTCTTATCACATATGTGCAGTTTGAGCATATCAGACATAGTATGCCTGAGTTACAAAAGCTCCTCTTTCATGGCGAAACATCAGAATTTGTCAGTCCGCCAGGACACGCCCTTCAGTGAAAACTCAAGATCTTTTTTTATTTATCATCACTAAGGTCTTAAGATTAGACTGACAAAAAATGTTGATCTGGTTAAATCTCTATGAGGTTTAATCACAGTGTAAAACATGTCATTCCTGTTGCCCCCAGGTGGCGCTATGACTGTAACTGAAATATTTCATATAGATGTCTTCAGGTAGGACTCTAATAAAACATGTGAAGTTTGGGGCAGATCAGACATTGTATGCCCGAGTTACAACGACTTCCTGTTTCATGGCAAAACATCGAACTTTGCCAGGCCGCCACGGCACGCCCTTCAGCGAAAACTCTAGATCTTCGCAATTTAACATCACAAAGGCCTTTAGATTAGACTGACCAAATATGATGTTGATCTGATTAAAGCTCTAGGAGGAGTTCGTTAAAGTACAACATGTGGAAATGGCAAAACTGCCAAATTTTGTAGAGAAAATTCAAAAATCTCCCTTCCTGTTGGGTTTACAAACTTTGCACCCAGGGGCTTTTTTTTTAGGTATTGGGCTGTTACATCTGTCTACCGAATTTCATAACTGTACGTGAAACGTAGCACGAAGGGCGCTTAATTGAAATTTTGTAGGTGGCGCTATCGAGGCATTTTGCCACACCTAATTCTGAAACCCATATCAGATGTAAATTTTCACCACTTCTGACGCGTGTGCAAAGTTTCATGAGTTTTTGAGAACGTTTAGGCCCTCAAAAATGCGATTCATTTTGGAGAAGAATAATTGGCTGAGCAATTACAATAGGGTCCTCACACCATCGGTGCTCGGGCCCTAATTAAGAGCCGGCCCGCAATTGATCTACCCGGCCCGCAATTGATCTCAAAAATAAAACATAATCCGGCCCACTAAATTATTATTATTCTCTAGTTGCTACCTGTCTGATATGCAAAGAAAAACTTGCCGTTCTAAGGGGCATTCACATATCGCGTCACATAAGCGGCCGCGCCGCATTCTCCTTCTTTCCAATGCGCTTTCACTCCAGTGGTGTCTGTCGTTGCTATGCAACCATGAGCCGCACTCTTAACCGCGTCGCTTCTATTATGAGCGCGCTTGCCTAAATTACAGTAAAAGCACTCGACTTTAAGTCACGAGCGTCGATTTAAACCACCGAAACGCGTCCGATACAACCATTAAACGTTACCGATGCTTAAACGGCATCTTGGACAAACGTGTCTCAGCTGTGTGAGCACAAGCACTGCCAGGTGTCTGTCAAGAAACAGAAGAGTGTACAAATGTATTCAGGGATTGTATTTGTTTAGTACAGTGTTGTTCAGTGCAAGATTTTAATGTTATTTAAGCTAACATAAAGTAAGGGAAAATACTTCCACTAAATGTTTAAAACTAATAATGTATGTAAAAATGAGAGATTTTTATTTTTTGGCAAAATAAAGTTGATATATATAGCTCCAGTTTTGTTTATTTTTCACCCTCCACGCCAAGTGTTGCTGGTTTTGTTCTTAAATTACTAATTTTTTTTTTTATTCCATGCACCTTGTTGGATGTGAGAAGTTGCACTATTGCAATTAATAGGATTATATTAGTATTTTATATAGTATATTAGTAGTATTATATTAGTAATAGTATTATATATTATTACACTCGTAACAATGAGAGAGACACTGCTGTTTACATTTAGTATGGTAAATAAAATATTTATAGTATAGGTATAAAAATATTTTAGTAGGCCTAATGAAATTTGAAGTAAATGAGAAATAATGCAAAGGAAACAAATTTTCTGAAATGTTGCGCTTTCTTGCGCTTGAATGTTAATATGGCCCTCCTGTGAGGTGTCAATCACAGAAACGGCCCCCCGCCAATTTGAGTTTGAGACCCCTGGTTTAAACTTTCATATACATAACACAATATCTACATGTAAATTGTTAGGCTGCATAGATTAGGTCAGCCAGAACTGGGAACACTTCCCATAACACCGCATAACTCACTACATCATAAGAAGAATGGCGTCTACGCTAATATTAGTCTCTCTGTTTATCGTAGTCTGCCAGATCCAGACTGTATCCAGATGAGATGAAGGACCTGCGTCTAGACATGATGATAACGCAGCCCTGACGTTTCAACTAATCTATCCCCTGTAAAGGCCTCCTTCCTTTCCTTTCCCTATGTATAGATAAAACATTATCAAAATTATTCCAGTTCGCATAGATCCACAGACACAACTAATTTTTCTGTATTATGCGGACCAGACAAGTAATTTGGCAAATATCACCTTTTAAAAAAAGACCAAGCTTCTGTGCACATACACATTCAAACATGCAAACCTATAGACTAAACATAAATGAATGGCAAGAATACATTAAAGCTATTCGGTTTTCAGTAGAAAAGATGTAATTTAAACGGCCCCTAAAGTAATAATTAACCATTTTTACAATGGAACTGATTCAATCAAAAACCAACTTTAGCTTGATAATCTCTGTCAATTAATTTTCCTATTGTCACTGTGAAGCTGCTTTGAAACAATCTGTATTGTGAAAGGCGCTATATAAATGAAGATGACTTGACTTGACAGCATAAACAGCGTAGGAGATTGACAAGGAAGAGACAAAATTGTTGAATAAAGTAATTTTTATTTGTTTATCGCACAACAAAATATTCTCATCGCTTCATAACATTAAGGTTGAACCTGTAGTCACGTTGACTAATTTAACAATGTCTTTACTATTTTTCTGGACCTTGAATGTGGTAATTATACACTGCTTTATATGGGGGATAAAAAGCCTCTTGGATTTATCAAAAATATCTTAATTTGTGTTCTGAAGAACAACAAGGTCTTATGGGTTTGGAACAACATGAGGGCGAGTAATTAATGAAATTTCATTAAAAACTAACCCTTTAAGTTGAGTTTTAAATTAAAAACTTTTAGTTATACAGTACTATAATGTTGAATGTCTATAATTAATGTTTAAAAAAATCAGTTTCATAGAGACATCAGTACCAGTAGTATCAGTGATACTGGCCTTCATTCATCAAAAGATTAAAGGATTAGTTTCTTTCAAATTAAAAGGTCAAAATTACAGTTTTAGTGCAGCTTCAAAGGGATTTAAACGATACCAGATGAGGAATAAGGGTCTTATCTAGCGAAACGATCAGTTATTTTCTTAAAAAAAAATAAAAAATGTATATGCTTATAAATATAAATATGCTTTATAAACACAAATGATCGTCTCACAAGTGCTTCCGCCAGACCGCCTTCCGTATTCTTAAAAAAGCTTACGCTGTATGTCCTACACCTTCCCTATTCAACTTAGGGAAAAAGCGGAACTGCATGGTGCCACTTTCGTTCCATGATTTTAATTTTTTCTTTCTTCTTGGAGGAAGTTGTGCATTTTTGTAATGCATTGTATCTGGGTGTGAGTCAGGCCTCTATCTCTCTCACCTGCAGCTTGTTCAGAATTCAGCTGATAGGCTTCTAATGGGTACTGTTGGGGATAAACAGTTTAGGACCCTTGAGACCAGATATGTTGAATAAAGACCCGGAGTCAGAGTTAAAAAAAAAATAATAAATTGAAGAAAAATTTAATGAAGAATAGTTTGCAGTTTCTTCAGCAGAAGCCAGCTTCAAGTCTCACAAGGAGTTTGTAGGTCGCTCTGCGTACATTCACATTTCCACAATAATTATACTCTAACAGAGTCAACTAACTATGTCATTACTTCAGGTTGAATGAACCTGATTGGCTAAGGAAAAATAGACAAATTTGGTAATCTTCCACACATGGACAGAAAGTCAGAAGCATATCTCCATTCATCACGATGTTGACGAGGGGACCCTGGATTTAGGTACTAGATGTCCTTTTGGGGTCATGACATGGCGTCTGCTGGTCTCAAGCAGAGTACCAGTTGTCCACCAGTACAAAGAAACTGCACAGAACACTTAGCGCACATACACAGATACACATGATTCACAGCTTCTTCAAGGTTGAAGTTGATCTGAGCTCTGCTCTGAGCAGGAAACTTTCCCAAAACATACTGATAACATGTTCTTTTCTCTCAGTGAGAGGTACAGACAATATTCAAACTTATTTTCTAGTGTTTGAAAAGGAAAAGAAATGCTTTAACATACGTTGAAGAAGTCATTCAAATAATTTAACAGAAAGATAAATGTTGATTAATAACCTAAAAGATATATATTGAAGCAGCAGTGGATTCCAGAATCCACTCCTTCAGTACTAAGAAGAGAGAGCACATTACTCCTGTACTTATAAAACTACACTGGCTTCCTGTACGTTACAGGATTCATTACAAAGTGTTGTTATGTTTTTAAAGCTTTGCATGGTTTAGCACCAGGGTATATTTCTGATCTAATCAGTTTTCAGCAATCCAATGACCTATTTGCATTCAAATGCTCAATTACATCTGATAGTTCCTCGATCTTGCTTAAATGCAAAAGTGATCGAGCCTTTTCTGTTGCTGCTCCAAGGCTTTGGAATGTCTGTCAAAACTTCTCCTACACTTTTTTGTATTTCAGAGTGCACTAAAACCTCATTTGTTTTCATTAGCATTTGAAAATGTCTTTTTTTTGGTTTTTTTGTTGTTGTGTGGTATATGTTTAAAAGGTTGTATGTTCGATTTTATTCTTTTTAGTCTTTCTGTACAGCACTTTGGTTTCCATATTGTGGTCTTGAAAGTGCTTTATAAATAGAGTTGAGTTTAACACTCCTTTAACACTCCAACTCATTTTATCATTCGCGATAAAGATTTTATTGTTCTTGCGCATGCAAGTATAGTAATAACAAGTGACTCAACCTGAAACAAACTGTTAGTGATACGTGCTGTAAAGACAGGAAAGCAAAAACCAGAGGTGTAAAGATTACCATACTTGAGTAAAAGTACAGATACCTTACATCGAAAATGACTCGACTACAAGTTACAAGTAACCAATTCCAATAAGACTTGAGTAAAAGTCTTAAAGTATCTGATTTTAACAGTACTTAAGTATTTTACTCATGCTGAATGTAAGATGCACTAGTCCTCGACACCTGAAAAACATGCTGGTGAAAATAAGAAACAATTGATTTGTAAGATGAGAAATCAAGTTTATTTTCTAAAATCAAATAAAACTGAACACCTCAATATTGCAATAAATCAAGGTCAACACAACAACCTCTTAAACGTCTACAAACTCTCAAGTCTCAATTAAGTTCAAGTGCACAAAAAGGTCACAAGTAAACCAATATCCTTCAAAAAGGTCTTGTCAATATAGTGGATAAATAAAACAATGTGGTAACACTTTATAATAACTCATGCTATGAAGCATTAGTTTAGCATTAGTAAATAGTCAATTCATCATTTAAAAAGCGTTAATAGACATTAGTAAGCAATTTATACACCTATAAATGCTTTGTTCTTGATTTGTAAACATATCTATAATGTGTTTAATAATTGTATTTTCATAATTTAGAAATGATAAATTGATCATTAATATAAAGTATGTATTAATTCAGGTAGTTATAAAACATTTAGAAGTGGTCAGTTAATTTTTGTGAGCTCATCTAAAAAAAGATATAGTACCTTCAATGCCCTTAGATGGCAATATTGCTTCTTTATATCAAAAACAAACTGCTTCAGAAAAAGTTAGCTGCCATGAAAAATGTAATTTGTAATTGCATTACTCATCACAAATGTAGTGGAGTAAAAAGTACATTTACCTAATCAAAAATGTAGTCAGAGAGTAAAATTGCCAATATCTTTGATACTCAGTACAACTACAGAGTAGCCAAAAAGATACTTAAGTACAGTAACTAATTACATTTACTCAAATACTTTATACCTCTGGCAAAAACCAATCACAATTCAGTATGCAAATATCACAACCATCATCGCCATTAGATGGATTTAGAATTGTAGGCATTCTGAAAGCTTACAAGTCAATGGGAGATTACCTCTATAAAATAGAGTTTGATCAGTTTGTTCTGCAGATTAATAAACTAAATTAATTTCAGAAAATGAAAGCAACTTTATCTGTTACAATATAGACAATTTTCTTGGGTTCACCCATGTTGCTCTAGCGCTTCCAGTTAATGTTTTAGAGAATTGTGCAAACTCCTACATTTCATCCAAAACAACGTCAAATGATTTCATCATGACAGTGAGGAGCCTGAAGGAGACATGGGAACTGGGAAAGAAGTGTTGGAATATGACCAATACAAATTTCAAAGCCTTTCTTTTTTTTTTCATCCTGGAGTGATGAATCGATCGCCCTGAAGCTAAATATCACTTGTGTGGTTTGCACAAGTCAGACAATAACTATGTGTGATTCACTGAACTATTTCATTCGCACAACTGTTCTATAAACTATAGACCGCTTTGTCAAATGATATTGCACTTTTTCTGCTGTCATATTTTTTTGTGAATTTCAACATTTTCTGTCATTAAATTGTGTAATTTGATTCATATTGGTCACTAAAACACTCATATCCAATAAGCAGACATAAAGCTTAAAGAGGTATCTGCTATGTGTTAACTAAATCTAACCTTTGAATAAAAGGTTTGGCTATTATAAAAGGTGATTATATTTAAATGTAAAATCAACTACATAAATAGTAACTTTTTATAAATCATCCAGAGCTTTACGGGGAACAAACCAAGGCTTGTTTTGGTTGGAGTTCATTTAAATGTGATGAGGTAGTCTGGATAAGCCTGGCAGTCGTGAAAAACCACAAACATGGAGGGATTCTGGGTGTTATCCACCACACTGTCAAATTTGTGGTCAGGTGCGACACAAACAGGAGGCGTCTTCATGTTCGCCTGTCCCTGAGCGTAATGATCCACAATAAGCACACGAGCCACAAACATGAGCTGAGTCCCGTCTGCTGCAGGAACTGCATAGGTAAGATCGGCAAAGTAGCTGGCGTTCACAGCAAAGTATGTCCAATGACCAAAGTAGGTGGCTGAGAAATGTCACCAGTATGAGTTAATCGATTAGGCTTCAAAATAAACAACCAATGAGATCATCAGTGGCTGATCAGTTGGCTAAATTATTAAAGAGGAAGTTCATCCAATGAAATAAAGGTAATGTTCACCCCAAAATTACCATTCTGTCATGACTTGCTGTTCAGTGAACATAATCCTAAATTTGAGTTTGTTTCTCCCACAGTTATTGCATGACTTCAGAAGACAATAAGTCAGTTATATGGACTATGGTCATTTTTGGACCTTGACAGTGCATCAGTGCTGAAAAAATAAAAGTCCCACTTATGACACTTATTGGCCAGACAGAACAACCTACATAATTTAAAAATGCCAAATATCTGCCATGGCAATATATATCAGTCAGAAACAAATAGTGACAGAATTCATAACTATTTATTTTATTTATTTATTTATAACTGTATCAAATTACTGAAGCTTATTTTTTTATTTATTTATTTATTTTTTTTTAAATACCATTTTGTCCAGTGTAACTGCGGTTAAAGTTTGACAGTATGATGGATGAGCAGGACACCTCTGATGTGCCGTGTGTGGAATTATAAATTTAAGAATCTGTTTAAGATCTGCAGATCCTACATCCTGACCATTTGGCAGGACAAGCTCAAGATACAGTGGTGCCTTTGTCTCTATGATAATGTAAAGGTATGGGCGATACTGTCAGACTGATTGGATTAGCACCTATGCATTTGAATGACACATTTATGCTGATTAGATCATGGCTGGGAAATGTAGGGAATGGGCTGATTCCTGTACTGCATTTGCATGCTTTGTTTAGATTGTCCACACCTCTACTCTATGTAGCCCTCCCCCTTGAATGTATATGAACTACCAAGTACACTGCCTTAGTGAGACTTGGATGACTGCAGCGACGCGACAGCACGTTTCTCAATAAAGAGTAACTTCTGCTTGTAAGATATCCCAAGGTCTCTGCTTCAACGAGGAAAAACGTTTCCAACAGTTTTGGTGCTGTGACCCGGATAAAGCTTCTCACCTCAATCCAGATTGAAACTTCAAGCACAACAAAGATCTGATCCAAAAGAAGATCCTTTTCCTGTACACCCAAGGGTTGGTGAGTGATACTCTATCCAAAAGAACCTTTAAGACCAGTACAAATGTGTTCCCTTTCAGTCGGTCACGTTCGACGTACGTCAGTAGTGACCGACGAATTGGGATATCACCAGAGAGCCCCTATCAGCTTCGAGAGAACTAAAACAAGCCAATGAACATTGGCGTGCGATATTGCATAATGTGCACCGCCCACATCTGGGGGACATAAATAGGCAGCAGATGCAATCGCACTCTGTCTTTCGCTTCGGAGCCAACACTTTGGTGTCCTACAGCCTGACTGAACTTCAAACAAGTCTGAAGAACGAAAGAAGCAGCCTTACCGTGTTGGTGTTACGACTCTGCAGCGAGTCCGCGAGCTTCAGGAGCCAGGCAGAAACTACTGCTGTGAAACAGCGTTCCGCTGTAAATCCATAAAGTTGGTGTGCGATTTGGGCCGGTCTCCTGTGTGTGTGTGTACACACTCTCGTGACACTCCCTGTGTGTCTCGACACAGAAAGAGCTGTATTTCCCCTTCTAAAATCAGACTTCACAGACAGACACTGCGTCTTTTTCAAGACGTCGTTCAGTCTGTGTGTTTCTGGAGGCGGTCGTTTCCTATCCTCGCTGACGGCCACAATCACTTTCTCTCATGTTTGCTTAGCGTGCTGAGACTGTGTTTGTGGGTGGTTCATGTTCTCGTGAAAAATGAGAGCATGCCCACGTCAGCGCGTTGTTTGTCTTGCCTTTCTTGTAAGGGCTTGAGCACTCAGCGCGCCGTGTGCCGTCAAGCTGCCGGTTGACAGCGCGCATTGCTATGGCAACCCTGCGCATTGTCTGGCGCTCTGGATGCAAAAACGGTCGAGACTCGAGTGCCTTTTAATGAGGTGGAGTCCCCTCACTTATTCCCTGATCTAGTTATTTTTCTGAATCAGAAAAATACTACTTTGGTTAATAAGCTTGGGTGACCAGAGGATCACAGTGGGGCAATACCCACCGAGCCGTTCTCCGTGGGCCCCCCACTCCTCTATTGCATCGCAAACATGGCCACGTCGGCGCCCAGTGCGCCGTGTGTCGTCCAGTTGGGCGGCCACGTTCACTGTTCAACATGGCTGGTAGCTTCTGCTTGGATTGCTGGTCCTTCTCATGGGGGACCTAGCGTCTTAGTCAGAGCTTTAGCAGAGGATCAGATGTCGACTGCTACATTGGAGAGAGTGTTGTTGGGCTCTGAAAATGAAGATGAAGCTGAGCGTCCCACGGTTGTGGTGTGCTCGTGCTGAATCAGATTCAGACTTGACAACAATGCTTTCCCGGGCCTCTGGGGGCGTTGTGCGACGCATACCTGCTGTTTTCTGATCTTCCAGGTCCCAAGTGGGTGTGGCTGGCAGTGTGCAAGGCTCCGCCTTGCCACTCCCAGCCCCCTCTCACTTCGCCAGCAGGTGTCAGTGTGTTGGTGCAGGCCGCGCCCCGTGTGCCGTCTCCCATACGTACTGCTACCTCGCAGAGTCTGATCACACTCTGGGCCGCTACCATGCCGTCCGAGTCGGGTCCCCGTACTCTGGTTCGCTGCCCCACCCCCGGTACGTCTGTGGTGCGTTTGGCTCTGCTGGTGTCTGGAAGCCTGGATAGTGCTCTCCAGCCTGTTCCGCTGGTTCAGACTCGGCTATGCGATTCAGTTCGTCCGGTGTCCTCCGGGTTTCAGGGGTGTCCACTACACTCAGGTGTCGCTGGACATTGCACCTGTTCTCCGGGCGGAGATTGCTGTCCTCCTGTCGAGGGATGCAATCGAGCCGGTCCCTCCAGCCGATTTGAAGTCAAGGTTTACAGCCTCTACTTCATTGTACCCTAAAGGGCGGTGGGCTACGGCCAATCCTGGATCTGCGCGTCTTGAACCGGTACCTTCTGGCTGCCGTTTAAGATGCTCATGCAGAAGCGCATTTTCGAATGCGTCCGTCCCGAGGATTGGTTTGCAGCGTTCGACCTGTAGGATGCAAACTTCATGTCTCGATTCTGCCTCGTCACAGGTCGAGCATGTCAGTACAAAATCCTACCCTTCGGGCTGGCCCCTGTCGTGCCGCATCTTTACGGAGGTTGCAGACGCGGCCGTTGTTCCCCTCAGGGAACAGGGCGTTCGCAAACTACCTTGACGACTGGTTGATCCTGGCCAGCTCGCAAGAGCAGTTGTGCGAACACAGGGACATGGTTTAGCTCACCTCAGCCGGTTGGCTCTTCGGGTCAACTGGGATAAGAGCAAACTCACCCCCGGGCTGAGGATCTCTTATCTCGGTCTCAAGCTAGACTCGGTCGCCCGGACTACGCCCCTCGCCGAGGAGCACGTCCAGTCGGTGTTAAACTGCCTGAGTACGCTCAAGCGCAGGACAGTGGCCCCACTGAAAGACTTTCAGAGGCTCCTGGGGCATATGGCATCTGCAGCCGCGGTCACACTGCTCGGATTGCTCCATATGTGGCCACTTCAACACTGGCTCCGCGGCCGGGTCTTGAGATGGCGTGGCAGCGCAGTACGCTCCGTGTCCTCGTGACACCGAGCTGCCGTCGCACACCCTCATCCGGTGGTCAGACCCCTTGTTTCTGGGGGTGGGAGTGCCCCTCGAACAGGTGTCCAGGCATGCTGTGGTCTCCCCAGATGCCTCGGCCACCGGATGGAGACCACGTACAACGGGCGTGCAGTGTCGGGCCTTGGACGGGGCCTTAACTGCATTGGCATATCAATTGCCTGGAGTTGCTAGCAGCACGTCTTGCACTGGGCCGCTTCAAGGAGCTGCTGTCAGACAAGCACGTACTGGTCCACTCGGACAGCACTGTGGCCGTTGCGTACATCAACCTTCAGGTGGTCTACGCTCCCGCCGCATGTCGCAACTCGCCCGCCATCTCGTTATGGAGCCAGAAGCATCTGAGGTCGCTTCGTGCCATTCATGTCCCAGGTGTGCTCAACCGTGCAGCCGTCGAGCTCTCACGGCAGCCTCCACTTGCGGGCGAGTGCCGGCTCCATCCCCAGGCATTCCAGCTGATCTGGCAGCACTTCGGTAGGCCCAGGTAGATCTGTTGCCTCCCCAGAACTGCCCACAGCCAGTGGTTCCTTTCCCTGACCGGCGGCACGCTCGGCACGGATGCCCTGGCATACAGCTGGCCCCGGGGCCCACGCAAATATGCTTTTCCCCAGTGAGCCCAAGTCAGGGACAAGGAGCAGGTCTTGTTAGTGGCTCCATACTGGCCCACTCGGACCTGGTTTTCGGACCTACACTCCTTGCGACAGCCTCTCCCTGGCACATTCCTCTGAGGAAGGACCTCCTGACTCAGAGATGGGGCACCCTGTGGCACCCGCGTCCTGTCCTGTGAAACCTCCTCGCGTGGTCCCTGGACGGGATGCAGAGGTTCTGAGTGATCTCTCGTAAGCGGTCGTAGACACCATCACTTACGCTAGAGCTCCTTCCACGAGGAGCCTCTATGCGTTGAAGTGGAACCTGTTCGTCGAATGGTGCTCCTCTCGCGAGAGGACCCCCGATTATGTTCGGTCAGATCTATGCTTCCTTCCTGCAAGAGCGCCTGGAGCGAAGGCTGTCTCCCTCCACCCTCAAGGTGTATGTTGCTGCTTAGCCGCACATCACCATGCGGTTGACGGCAAGTCCCTGGGGTAGCACGATCTGATCGACAGGTTCCTGAGGGGGGCGAGGAGACTAAATCCGCCTCGCCTTTCCTCCTTACCCTCTTGGGAGCTGACCCTGGTACTAAATACATATCTCCGGGGTCATCCCTTCGAACCTTTGCAATCGGTCGAGTTAAAAGTACTGTCCCTTAAGACCGTCCTCCTGGTTGCATTGGCTTCGCTTAGAGGGTAGGGGACCTGCACGCTTTTCGGTCGACGAATCGTGCCTGGAATTCGGGCCTGGGGATTCTCACGTTTCCTGAGACCCCGGCCCGGATATGTGCCCAAGGTTCTTACCACTCCCTTCAGAGATCAGGTAGTGAACCTGCAAGCGCTGACCTCGGAGGAGGCAGACCCAGCCCTGGCTTCGCTCTGTCCAGTTCGCGCTCTGCGCGTTTACGTGGACAGAACTCGAAGCTTCAGGACCTCAGATCAGCTCTTGTCTGTTATGGAGGCCAGCAGAAGGGAAAGGCTGTCTCCAAGCAGAGGATGTGGTGACCCCTCTCTACGTGAGTGGTCCCATATGTGTATCGTCCACGGTCTAGCTCCCTATGGTGAGCCTGTGTCTTTCCCTGAGCAGAGTTAACTCTGCCGTCACCTGTCAAATGAGTCTCCCCCTACTTAGGTGGGGCCATTCCAGGGACTTCGTATGCGTACTGCCCTAGCGTCAGACCATATGTATTCTCCACGTAATTCCTCCCCAAGGGTAGGTAGTGGCCTCCGCAGCGTCCCCTCGGGTTCGCTTCCCCAGTGTAGTCTAGTTTACTTAGTGCGTAGATCGGAACAGCAGTAGACTCTCTCGGCGTTAGCTCGCCCCCTTCACCGTCCCATGGGTGCGACGGGTGGCTTGAGCTTGCACTGAGCACTGGAAGGGGTTTCGTAACTGTGGCGCTTTAGTTGGGATCCCAATTCGTCGGTCACTACTGATGTACGTCGAACATGACCGACTGAAAGGGAACGTCTCGGTTACGTATGTAACCCTCGTTCCCTGAAGGAGGGAACGGAGACGTACGTCCCGTCGCCACAGTTTCTGTACCCTCGCTGCAGTGCGGACACCAGTTGTCTCCTCAGCGAAAAACAGAGTGCGATTGCATCTGCTGCCTATTTATGTCCCCAGATGTGGGCGGTGTGCATTATGCAAATATCGCACGCCAATGTTCATTGGCTTGTTTTAGTTCTCTCGAAGCTGATAGGGGCTCTCTGGCGATATCCCAATTCGTCAGTCACTACTGACGTACGTCTCTGTTCCCTCCTTCAGGGAACGAGGGTTACATACGTAACCGAGACGTTATCCTCTGCGCTGTCAGAGAAGAGTTAACAGACAGCTGTAGGGTTTGGTTAACTAAGTTATCCTCTAAAAATGTTCTTTTAGAGATGAAGTTCATCCTCTGTTCAGGCAGGGAAGATTAGCATTAAGTGCTAATATTGGTATCCTCTGTTCAGGCAGGGAAGTTTTAGCATTACGTGCTAATATTGATATCCTCTGTTTAATCAGGGAAGATGGTGTGTTAACAGAATAGCCATCCTCTACTTTGCTAAAGAAGAAGGTTCATCCTCTGTTAATTCAGGGAAGGTTACAACTGTTACAGTGTGTTAACAAGTTGGTTCTACTTTGCTCGCCAGAGAAGGCTGAATACATTACGATGTGTATTAACTAGGTTAACCTCTGCTCTGTCAGGGAAGTGTTGAAGTGTATTGTTGTGCCAGAAAGACATTACAAAATGTTGAGAAAGAATGCTAGACTAATTCCAACAACTGAGAAAGGTGGACTAGCTACTCCTTTATGGACAGATAGTGAGTTCAAATCATTGTTAGGAAAGCACATGGACTCAATAGTCAGTCAGATTGGATTTGACAAAGAAATTTGGGATTCATCCAGAAAAAGTTTGGTCTATTGAAGAATGCAAAAAGGTACTTGGTGCTTGTATTCGGAAGAAAAATATGAAGGGCATTATCTGCTGCCACAGAGAATTTACTCTATCCATTGCAAAAGAACAAATCCAACGTATTGCTAAGTTAGAAGAGCAGAACAAACAGTTGCACACTCGAGTGTCTCGTCTCACTCAGAAGTTGGGCCTTAAAAGTGCTAAAGAGGATCTTTTCGTCGACTGAGAAACCAAAGACTGTTACTGAGTTTTTGAAATGAGCGCATGCGTAAGAACAACCCCCCTCCTTTGAAGGAACGCCTCCCAAAACTCGTAAACACTCGTATTGGAACACGAGTGTTTACCACCGGCATTCGCTGTGTTGTGTTAGTGGATTCATTATGTCGGACTCACCGCAGGTAACTCATAATCTGCAGTTGTTACTCCTGTCTCCAGACAAAAACATTGCATGCGGCGCCTGTGGAGTGTGGAAAGTTACTGGAGCGTGCAGCCGCGCTCGTCTCTCACAAGGAACGTCATGGCAGTGGTTGACAAGCCAGAGGGCCAATGTCTCTCACAAGGAAGTCACAGTGGTTGACAAGCCAGAGGGCCAATCCGCGCACGTCTCTCACAAGGAACGTCACGGCAGTGATTGACAAGCCAGAGGGCCAATCGTTTACGCGATGATCG
Source organism: Culter alburnus (assembly GCA_028476615.1). Taxonomy (NCBI): domain Eukaryota; kingdom Metazoa; phylum Chordata; class Actinopteri; order Cypriniformes; family Xenocyprididae; genus Culter; species Culter alburnus. The sequence continues at coordinate 61,191 of JAOTNS010000967.1, read as the reverse complement.
CGTAAACGATTGGCTGATGTTTTTAAGGCCCTACCTCGTGCACAGATGATGTATATTAATGTTATTCCTTTCAGTGCACCTAATAAATAGTCTTTTATCAGTTAGTAAAGACAGTTTCAAGTAATATTGCAAAAACGTATAAAACAAAACATCCTCTTTAGCACCTTTAACAAAGCCTCAACCAAATGTGACTCAAAAGACCAACAGTCAGATGAAAGCTATCCTGACTTACAGTCTTTCTGTAGACCTGAGGGCAATAGCAATACTGGATTCATGGATAAAGATGTAAATGCAGTTAAAGTGTGGAGCGAGACAAAAGGCTCAGAGTAGGGTAAAAGGGGTTGACACAGTTCCATCTGTAACCCCCATACTGCAGTTACAAGCAGTTAGTACCTCTCTAGGTCCTGAAGACATAGAAAGACTTGCTGAGAGTTTGCCATCAGTGCAGAGAAATTTTTCTGAGTTTAGGATTGTTACAATATATGCCAGACGGAGACAGCAGGTAAAAGTTTAAGGTGTTTATTGGACACAAGCAGAGGTAAACCAGATGACAGGTTATGGCAATGGTTGAGGTGATAGCAGAATGAATAGATGATAATACTGTCCTTTGTACTTGCAGGAAGATCGCAGAAGCTGACTGGAGATGACGCTGGCGGATGACACTCACACACAGACTTGAAGCACAGGAGGGAACACGGAGACACTGGAGACAGGTAGATTTCAACTGGAGTCCTTGAGGTAAGCATAGAGGTAAGTTCCTGTAATGCGAACGAGACCGGACAATGTGGCTGTGTGTGTGAGTGTCTCTTGTAGTGCTGGTGATGATCGTGCTGATGAGGTGCAGGTGGCGGTGATTAGTACTCAGGGGAAGGTGCACGTTGTGAATGGTGGACGCTGGAGCCTGGCGTGTCTGTTAGAGTACCCCCCCCCCCCCCCCCCCCTCCTCCGGCCCGCTCCTGAGGGCCGAGGACCCTGACGTCGTGGTGGTCTTCCTCTTCCACGAGGGGCAGGTTTGTTGGGATGAGCAGCGTGGAATGTGTCTAGCAGGTTGGGATCGAGAATGCCGTTACGTGGAACCCAGGAACGTTCCTCAGGACCATCGCCTTACCAGTCCACGAGATATTCGAGCTGACCACCACGGCGCCGGGAGTCCAAGATCTCTCGCACCTCGTAGGCAGCTCCATACTCCAGTATGAGTGGAAGGGGGGGCTCGTCCTCGGTCACACCAGGCTCTGTGAAGGAAACAGAAGGGTGGTGAGGTTTTAACAGTGACACATGGAATGTGGGGTGAATGCGGTACTCAGGTGGTAATCGGAGTTTGTAGGTGACCGGGTTGACCTGCTCGAGGATGGTGAATGGGCCAATGAACCTGGGACTCAGGAATGAACCTGGGAAGCGCCCGATCTCCTGGATTTTCCGTTCCGTCTGCCCGTTCAACTGCGGATGGTATCCCGACGATAGGCTGACGGTCACACCTAGGAGCGAGAAGAAGGCTTTCCACACACAGGAGATGAACTGTGGACCTCTGTCAGATACGACATCTTCGGGGATACCGTAGTATCAAAACACATTGTTGAACATTATTTCAGCTGTTTCCATAGCTGTGGGAAGTCCTTTCAGAGGGATGAGACGACAGGATTTGGAGAATCTGTCTACTACTACAAGTATGCAGGTACATCCATTGGAGGCTGGAAGATCCGTGACGAAATCCACTCCTAGGTGTGACCATGGTCGATTGGGAACGGGCAGAGGTAGGAGTTTGCCTGATGGTAGATGGTGAGGGATCTTTGAGATGGCGCATTCCTTGCATCCCTGCACATACCTTCTGATGTCGGCAGCCATGTTGGGCTACCAGAAGCGTTCTTTCAGAAACAAGAGGGTTTCATTGACCCCCGGGTTGGCCAGTGCCGAGTGAAGAGTGAGCAGAGTGAATGAGTGGAGTGCGCCGTGTCCTTTTGATGTATTGCAAGCCCGGTGGACAACCCGGCGGAGTGGCGGTGGAGGCATTGGAAGAGGGAAGGGTCTCGTTAGACCAGGTGATCGGGTTGACTAATAACTTCTCAGGGAGAATAGTTTCAGGTTCTTCAGGATTTTCTTCAGGAGCATGGAGTCTTGAGAGGGCGTCTGCCTTGACGTTTTTGGAGCCTGGTCGATAGGAAATAGTAAAGTTGAAGCGAGTGAAAAAGAGAGCCCAGCGGGCCTGTCTGGGATGTAATCTCTTGGCTGCTCGGAGGTACTCGAGGTTTTTCTGGTCAGTGAGTACTAGAAATGGGTGTCTGGCTCCCTCTAGCCAATGCCTTCACTCCTCAAGGGCCAGCTTGACGGTGAGGAGTTCACAATTGCCGATGTCGTAGTTCACCTCCACCGGGTTGAGCTTGCGGGAGAAGAAGGCACATGGGTGGAGTCGGCTCGGATTCCCCTGCTGCTGTGAAAGGACCGCTCCAACTCCGGTCATGGAAGCGTCCACATCTACGATAAACGGCTTCTCGGGGGTCAGGATGAACCAGGAGTGGAGCGGTGGTGAAGGCAGTTTTGAGCGAGTTGAAAGCTTCTGTTGCAGCAGGTGTCCAGGATAGAGACTTGGGTTTATTTCGGAGGAGGCTTGTTAGAGGGCAGGTAATGGCACTTGTGGCAGTACAGATTTTCTGCCTCCGTTTATGTTCCTTGTCAACGCCTCCTAAACTATGAGCTCTAGGATTGGAGGAAAAGACTAATTAAAGGGAAGAAAAAAGTATATATGGGCGAGGCTTAGAGACTGATGTCACGTTCAACTGACCAGAGACGTTGCGTTTTCCTTTGGAGGCAGTCCTTGCGGGTGGATCTTACGTTACCGTTTCCGGGAATTATGGCGAGGAGGTGGGGTGCAGCTACCTGTTAAGCCTGTCGCTAGCGGGCGTTGTCGTCGGCCGGTGAATGCTCTTACTCAAGTTTGGGGACTGGATTGGAGTTTATACTATATTCCAAAAACGTCTGCTTGGTGGTGTATAAAAAGAAAAAAAAACAGGCTGACAACGTCGATGAACCCGAGTCACTCTTAGATACCACCCGTGCTGCCGACTTGGTCAGTGTTGCTTTAATCACAGATATACATTTTTTCTTTCATCTCTCTCCCTCTGTCACTCTCACATACGTATACACCACATTATTATTTTTTATTTTTTTTTTCTCTGATGTTTGCATATTTGTTTTGTTGTTGTTTTGCAAAGTTGATTTATATTGAATAGTAATTCAGTGTTTTTATTTTTATTTAAAAATCCTCTTCTTTTGAAGTGTTGTTTTGCTCGTAAAATTTTCCAACTTACAATATATTTCATTAAAAGACAAAGTTGCATTCAATTTATTGCTTTTCTGTTTTTCTTTATTATATAAATTTATGTAACGGATGGTTAATTTTTTTTTCTATCTATCCGAGGTGATTATATTATTATTATTATTTGTGGCAAGTGCATACTTGTCTGGCGCCCGAACTAAACGGATTGTTTACTCATATATTTATTTTTTTTTTCTCGAGGTGTTGGGGACTAAGAATCAACTTAGGACTGTGAGCAAATTGTTATATGTGCTAATGTGGCCTCGTGGTTAGCACTTAGCGTTACCACGCTGAGGACCGGGTTCGATTCCCCCGACGGACATTTTTCTTTTCTTTTGTTGTTGGGCACCACCGTTATAGAAGTGGCGCCCGAACAGGGACATGAACTAAATACAAACTGGACTAAATACATTATTACTTGACGTTTGTGACTGCAAATTTGTGAAAATGTGTGGGATGTGAATATTTGAACATTTTGTCTTTGTTTCTTGATGACATTTATGACTAAACTTTGAGAAAAGAAAATCCATCTGGTTGTTATCTGTGACTTTTGGAGTGAAAATTTGCATACTGTGGTTTTGGAAAGTGTGAAATGTTTTACAGTGGCCTTTTGTCAACAAACTTTCATACACCGAAAGAACTCTAAAATTGCTTGTGTGATTTGTGTGGGAGGCTTAATTGAAAAAGAAATGAAATAATTGGTGTTGTGTCATGCTTTGAATGTGTATATGTTGGGGTTTTTCTTTTTTATGTTGGTTGAGAAAATGTTCTAATTGACTGAGAAATTGTTTTTTGTTTTTGTTTTTTTTGCTAAGCCCCTGTGCCCCAAAACACACACACATACACACACATTGACTTTTATTTTTTATTCTTTTTCCCTCAACATATCATATACACACCAACATTTCAAGACATGGCCACTACTCCCCCATCTTCCACCTATGTGGATATTGATGCACCAGATGCCCCTAATATTTCCACTCCAAACTGGCCACCTCCTGCACAACCTTCAGGACTTCCTTTACGTGGTCCAACCATGTATAACATTTCCACCCCCTACAGTTTCACCTATCCTGGAACCCAGGTGCAAATGCTCTCCCCTGCTTTAGGAGGCAACACACCAGTGCAAACTCTTACTTGGGCCCCAGAACTAGATAACATGCAACTGTGTACGTCTACTGATGTTTCTTCTCCTTCTTCAATGGCTCAGCGTGACCTGCCCGGCATCCTTCCAACACCTGGAAGGGAAATTCAACAGTTCAATGCTCAGGTGCAAGGTAACTGGGACAATCTAATGGAATCAATGAAAAGACAGGAGAAAACTGTACATGAGCTTACCAAGGTACTGAAAACCTCCTCTTCCCATCATGAGAGTCAGATCAATGATCTTGCAGCCAAGGTGGAGGCCAACAAGCAACAGGTTGTCACTCTACTGACAGCAGCTAACCAACAAGAGGCAGCAGAGTCTGACCAATTGATAAAGGCTGTGAAATTGATTATCTCAAAGGAAATCCAGAAACTGGAATCAAACCTCACTTTTGTGGTCCGGGATAAGGTGGAACAGCTACGGGTTGAGGTTCAACAAGATATCAAAGCTATCCAACACACACTGCAGGGTAACCTTGATCATGTGACCACAAACCTTCAACAATGTGAAACACAAATTGACAAATGTCATACCTGTGTAACTGAGCTACGAAATGATTTTCAAGTGTACAATAAGAAAAATGTTGACCCACAAATGAAAACAACAACAGTTGAAGTTCCCAGTACAACACTTCCTATATCCCAGGCACCAGAGACTGTTTCACCCTTTCAACCGACCCCTATGGTCAAAAGTGACCATATTAAATTAACTTTCCCCCTTTTGGACGGCCTACAGATGATACTGACCCTCTGTTGTACTTAACCAAGTGTCAAGATTTTCTGGCTTTGCATCCTTTGACAGATGCAGACATCTGGCTACCTTCCGCACAGTACTGCATGGCACCGCACGTGACTGGTGGGAAGTAAGTCGTTCCAATATAACTACTTGGAAGGAATTTGAGACTGCATTCCTCTCTGCTTTCCTGTCTGAGGACTATGAGGATGAGCTCGCTGAACGTGTCCGCACAAGAGTTCAAGGGGAGAAAGAATCCGTTAGAGACTTTGCATTCACTTATCGAGCACTGTGTAAAAGATGGAAAGCTCTAACTGAAAATGAGATTGTCAAAATGATCTTAAAAAACATCAAGCCTTACCTTGCAAGCCAGTTGCGTAGTCGTGTGTACACTGTTGAAACTTGGTTAAACTTGGCCACCAACTGGAAAAGGATTATGAAGAACAGCTTCGGTACGAAGGTCGTGTGGGCTTTAAACAACAAGCTAATTCACAAAAACCCTTATCCAACCGAGCTGCTGAGAAATCGCAAGTTCAGTGTTGGAGATGTAATGGACCACATCCTCCAGGCAATTGCTCAGGGTATGTACAGCCATCTTCGCAGCAATCTTCTGGACAACAACATTTCACTCATGGAAAGTATTCTCACCACTCTGCAAAGTCTGGGGGACGACCTTCCAATAAATGCAGTAACAGCCTCTGAAACCACTGAAACACCCCAGTCACAAGCAGAAACTCAGAGGATCTCAATTCCTTCAAGACCAAATGCATTAATGACCATACCACAACAATTAGTTGTCCCAATCAGCATTGGATCCTGGCTGGGAAAAGCCATTGTGGACACTGGAGCGAGCTACACGTTAATCCACGAGAGTCTCATGAAGCAACTTGCACCTCCTGTCCAGCTCCAACCATGGTCCTGTGGACCTCTATATCTGGCTAATGGAAAAGCTGAGAGTCCTTTAGGATGGATAAACATTACTATTAATCTACATGGTAAATCCATTATAATACCTGCTGTTGTCCTTCCTTCTCAAGCTCTTGCCTATGCCATCATTCTGGGTTTGGACTTTATTTTTTTCAGTGGCTTGCAAATTAATGTCAGTGAACAAAATATTCTTTTAAGTCTGACCCTGCAGAAGAACATCCCTTTCAACCTGGAAATGCCACTGAACCACTGGTTAACTCGTCATCTATGAAGGGAGGCAAAAGAACCAGCAAACTAAACTTGACTTTGTTAAGTGCTGTTCCTCCTCCTCAACCCTCTTTGACTCTGTTACAAACTGACAGTGTGGATGATGCAACTCATTAGGGATGCTGTAAGTAAGGCACATCTAACTATGGAAGGAAAGCAGCAATTACTTCAGATCCTAGAAAGAAATTCACGAGTATGTACTCACCGAACTGGGCGAACGGATGTCCTTCAACATCGCATCTACACCACCTGTCAGGTACCTATTAAACAAAGGCCATATCGGATGTCTCCTGTAAAACAACAGGCAATGGAGGAACAATTGGAGGTAATGTTAAGGGAAGGAATTGTGGAGCCATCACATTCTGGTTGGGCCTCACCGGTAGTCCTAGTTCCAAAGAAAAATGGAAAGTTACGGTTCTGTGTAGACTATCGTAAAGTCAACGCAACTACAGAAAATGATGCTTACCCTCTCCCAAATATCACAGAAATCCTAGAATCACTCCGGGGCATCCATTTTCTCTACTATAGACCTCAACAGCGGGTATTGGCAAGTGATAATAGACCCTGATAGTAAAGCCAAGACTGCTTTTATCATTCCTGCAGGTCTATATCACTTCAATGTCATGCCTTTTGGTTTAAAAAATGCACCTGCTACTTTCCAGAGGCTGATGGAGACAGTCCTAGGGGAGCTGAGAAGGAAGATTTGCTTTGTCTACATTGACGATATCATTGTTTATTCTCCCTCAGTGGCCCAACATTTCTGTGATCTTCAAACTGTCCTCCACAGGCTGGAAACTGCTGGTTTGACTGTCAACGTGGAAAAGTGCAAGTTTTGTCTTTCAGAAATCACTTTTCTGGGTCATGTGGTGAGCACCAAAGGCATCACGGCCGATCCAAGCAAAGTGGAGGCCATTCGTGCTTTTCCTGTTCCCAGCAATTTGAAGGAAGTTCAGCGGTTCCTGGGATTAGCAGGCTGGTACCCGGTTTGTGGAAAACTTTTCAAAGATTGCTGAGCCCCTCAATTCACTGAAGAAAAAGGGACAGGTGTTCAAATGGACGACACAGTGTCAACAAGTTTGACCAGTTAAAAGCATGTCTTACCTCCCCACCGATTCTCGGCCACCCTGATCTTCAAGTTCCTTTTATTGTGTATACAGATGCCAGTGACACTGGGCTGGGTGCTATTCTCACGCAGCGGAAAGATCCGGGCACAGAGGAGGTGATTGCTTATGCCAGCAGAACCCTAACTGGGGCCGAAATCAACTACACAGCAACAGAAAAAGAGTGTCTGGCAGTTGTATGGTCCTTGGAAAGGTGGCAACATTACCTTGAGCACAAACTTTTCACGGTTGTCACAGACCATTCTGCTCTGCAATGGGTCATGGGATCCACCAAAACCAACAGTCGCCTTATCCGATGGGTCCTGAGACTGCAAAAATTCAACTTCGTCATTGAGTACCGTAAAGGGAAATTAAACGTAGCTCCTGATGCTTTGTCTAGGTCACCCATCACAACAAGTTCTCCCATCACAGCCATTTACACCAAGCAACACACGGATCAACACCAAGAGCTTCCAGTGTCTGATGTTGTCCTGTGGGAGGAACAGCATAAAGACTGTGAAACAACAAAGCTATTACAGGCAGTAGCAGACAAACAAAGCCCTCAAATGGACCAATATGAAGTAGTAGAGGACAAGTTGTATCACAAAACTCACCTGAAGAATGATCAGGTGCACTACAGAGTGTACGTTCCCAGCAGTCTCAGGCCAACTCTCCTTCTGCATTATCATTCTCACCCCTTAAGTGGACATAGAGGAATCTAAAACCTATAAACGGCTCCAGGAAGTAGCATTTTGGCCAGGGATGTGGTCTGATGTAAAATATCATGTCAGGAGTTGTGTGAAATGCCAAACCCTTAGACACGATAACCAGAAACCTGCAGGGAAACTCCAACAAATTACCACCACCCGTCCAAATGAAATGCTAGGAGTTGACATTATGGGTCCACTACCACGGAGTACACAGCAAAATGAGTACTTACTGGTTTTCGTTGACTATTACTCCCGATGGGTTGAGTTTTTCCCCATGCGTCATGCCACAGCCCAAAGTGTTGCAACAATCCTCAGAAAAGAAATCTTAACTCGTTGGGGGGTTCCAGACTTCATTCTTTCTGACCGAGGCACCCAGTTTGTCTCATTTGTTCAGAGAAGTATGTGAAAAATGGAGTGTAGCCCAGAAGTTAACTACAGCATATCACCCTCAGACAAACATGACGGAACGTGTGAACAGATCTCTAAAAAACATGATTGCGTCATATGTGGATGACAACCACAAAAAATGGGACCAGTTCTTACCAGAATTGCGATTTGCAATGAACTCTGCCATCCAGGAAACCATTGGAGTAACTCCTGCAGAATTGCAGCTCGGAAGGAAACTGCAAGGGCCAATGGATAAAATACTTCACGGCCAAAATCTCACTCCTGATGCCACTTCCTATGATGTGGTTTGTCACATAGATCAACTGCAATCTCAAGCCAGAGAGAGCTGCAGGAAAGCCCAACACAGACAACTCCGGAACTATAACAAAAAAAGACAAGACATCACTTTCAAGATCAAAGACAGGGTATGGTTACGAAACTTTCCTCAATCCAGTGCAAAACACAATTTCATTGCAAAATTAGCACCGAAATGGAAAGGACCTTACCGGATTTTGAAGCAACTGGGACCTTTAAATTACCGCATAGCATTGGAGGCCACTGGTGAAGATGTGCGCACTGCACATGTGTGCAATCTTAAAATGTGTTTTCCAACAGCTGAGGAGTTGGAGGACCAAGCAAAGAGAAGACTTCACAACTTATTTCAAGAAACCTCAGATGAGGATTTTTTGGGTTTTTGATCTTTTTTCTTCTAACAACCATGGGGTTTCAGCCAGGGGGGGAGAGTGTGGCAGTACAGATTTTCTGCCTCCGTTTATGTTCCTTGTCAACGCCTCCTAAACTATGAGCTCTAGGATTGGAGGAAAAGACTAATTAAAGGGAAGAAAAAAGTATATATGGGCGAGGCTTAGAGACTGATGTCACGTTCAACTGACCAGAGACGTTGCGTTTTCCTTTGGAGGCAGTCCTTGCGGGTGGATCTTACGTTACCGTTTCCGGGAATTATGGCGAGGAGGTGGGGTGCAGCTACCTGTTAAGCCTGTCGCTAGCGGGCGTTGTCGTCGGCCGGTGAATGCTCTTACTCAAGTTTGGGGACTGGATTGGAGTTTATACTATATTCCAAAAACGTCTGCTTGGTGGTGTATAAAAAGAAAAAAAAACAGGCTGACAACGTCGATGAACCCGAGTCACTCTTAGATACCACCCGTGCTGCCGACTTGGTCAGTGTTGCTTTAATCACAGATATACATTTTTTCTTTCATCTCTCTCCCTCTGTCACTCTCACATACGTATACACCACATTATTATTTTATTTTATTTTTTTTTTTCTCTGATGTTTGCATATTTGTTTTGTTTGTTGTTTTGCAAAGTTGATTTATATTGAATAGTAATTCAGTGTTTTTTATTTTTATTTAAAATTATCCTCTTCTTTTGAAGTGTTGTTTTGCTCGTAAAATTTTCCAACTTACAATATATTTCATTAAAAGACAAAGTTGCATTCAATTTATTGCTTTTCTATTTTTCTTTATTATATAAATTTATGTAACGGATGGTTAATTTTTTTTTTCTATCTATCCGAGGTGATTATATTATTATTATTATTTGTGGCAAGTGCATACTTGTCTGGCGCCCGAACTAAACGGATTGTTTACTCATATTTATTTTTTTTTTTCTCGAGGTGTTGGGGACTAAGAATCAACTTAGGACTGTGAGCAAATTGTTATATGTGCTAATGTGGCCTCGTGGTTAGCACTTAGCGTTACCACGCTGAGGACCCGGGTTCGATTCCCCCAACGGACATTTTTCTTTTCTTTTTGTTGTTGGGCACCACCGTTATAGGCAGTTTTGAGCGAGTTGAAAGCTTCTGTTGCAGCAGGTGTCCAGGATAGAGACTTGGGTTTATTTCGGAGGAGGCTTGTTAGAGGGCAGGTAATGGCACTGTAGTTCTGGATGAAATGTCGATAGAAATTGGCAAAGCCGAGGAATCTTTGGAGTTCCTTCACTGTTGAGGGTGTTGGCCAGTCTCTGATGGCTGCCACCTTCCCCTCGTCCATCCGGATGCCACTGTGATCGATGTGATATCCAAGGAACTCCACTGAGGCTTGATGGAAGGAACATTTCTCGGCTTTGAGGTAGAGCTGGAAGTCTCTCAGGCGTTGCAGGACCTCTGCAACGTGACAGCGATGGTCGGCCATGCTCCGGGAGTAGATCAAGATGTCGTCGATGTAGACCAGCACAAACTTGTGGAGAAACTCCCGGAGCACCTCATGGATGAAATCCTGGAATACGGAGGGGGCGTTGACCAGGCCATACGGCATCACAAGATATTCATAGTGGCCGGTGGGCGTGACGAAGGCGGTCTTCCACTCGTCCCCCTCGCGTATCCGGATGAGGTTGTACGCGCTGCGGAGGTCCAACTTGGTGAATACAGTGGCACCACGGAGATGTTCCAGGGCCGCTGGGACGAGAGGAAGGAGGTACCTGAACTTGACAGTGACGGAGTTGAGAGCTCTATAATCAATACATGGTCGCAAGCCTCCATCCTTCTTCGCCACAAAAAAGAAGCTGGAAGCAGCAGGGGAAGTAGAAGGTCTGATGTATCCTTGAGCCAAAGCCTCCTCGATGTACTCCACCATGGCCTTCTCCTCCGGGATGGAAAGGGGATAGATTTTTCCCCTTGGCACTGACACACCCGGAAGCAGGTCGATGGCACAATCCCATGGCCGGTGTGGTGGCAGCTTGGAGGCTCTCTTGGGGCAGAAGACGACACACTGAAGGGGGCGTAACATTGTGGGATATCGACATAGCGTTTCTCTAAGGGGCTTTCAATGGAAGTGGCACAGACAGGAAAAGACTTGGAACTTGGAGATCTTGGAACAAGTAACGTAGAGAAACATTGAGGAAAACAGGTGTCGCCCCACTTCAGGACTTCCCCAGTCTTCCATGAGAGGATGGGATTGTGCTGCTCTAACCACGGGCGCCCTAGTATCACGTCAGTGGTGGAACCCTCCAGAACCAGCAATTGGATGTCTTCAACATGCAATAATCCAACATGAAGTTGCAGTAATTCAGTCTTTCGGCTGACATGTCTTCTACTCACAGGTTTCCCGGTTATTGAGTGGATTTGGAAGGTTGACGGCGTGTTCTTGGTTTTGAGTCCGAGCTGACGGCAGAGGGCGCCGGAGATGAAGTTTCCCGCTGAACCAGAGTCAAGGAGAGCGGACGCTGGAATGGAAACATCAGCAGCAGTAAGTGTTACATTAGTGGTGAGTGGTTTACAGGTAGGGTGGCTAGAGACGAAGACACTCACCATGGAACGTGGTGGACGTGTTGGGCATGAAGAAGAGAGTACATGCCCAGGAGATCCGCAATATAAACAAAAGTGTTGGGTCATCCTCCTCTGCCGTTCAGCGGGTGTGAGCCGTGTAAAATCCACTTGCATGGGTTCGTTGGCTGGTTCTGGGGTGCTGACGGATTCTGGCCGGCAGAGGACGTCGGTGAGCTGCAACTGACCCTGGTGCTCTTCGAGACACGACTGCATACGAGTGGTGAAACGGATTGACAGCTAGATGAATCATTTTAGGCCGATGGTGTCCTCGTATGCAGCGAGATGCAACTGCACACGAGGATCCAATCCCTGACGATAAGTAGTGAGTAGCGCTTGTTCATTCCAGCCACTCCTGGCAGCAAGGGTTCTGAATTGAAGAGCATATTCATTAACAGACATCTTTCCTTGTTTTAAATTATAAAGTCTCTCACCGATGGATGAATGCCAGGAAGGTTTTCCGAATACTTCTTTGTAGTGTTCCACAAAGTCATTGTAATTATGAGTGACAGGAGTCTTTTGTGACCAAATGGAATCGGCCCACTGGAGAGCTTTTCCTGAAAGTTGAGAAATCAGAAACGCTAACTTGGAATGTTCCGTTGGGAACAAGTGCGGTTGCATCTCCAGGGTCAGTGAGCATTGTAGGAGGAATCCGTTGCAATCCTCCGCCGAACCATTCAAGTAGGGCGCCGGTTTGGCCATGGGACTGGCATAAACTGGCGGAGAAGAAGAAGTGGCGGTGGATGTGGAAGTGATGGCTGGTGCTGGAGTGGGTGACTGTACTGGTGCTGGCGTTGGTTGTGGAGGTGGTAACTGGAAAGTGCGACGGAAGGCGTCCACTAAATCCTGGAATGGATCGGCTGAACTCATGCTTGCGTCCTGCTGTTATGGTCCGGTCTTCTGTTACAATATATGCCAGACGGAGACAGCAGGTAAAAGTTTAAGGTGTTTATTGGACACAAGCAGAGGTAAACCAGATGACAGGTAAGTGAATGGCAATGGTTGAGGTGATAGCAGAATGAATAGATGATAATACTGTCCTTTGTACTTGCAGGAAGATCACAGAAGCTGACTGGAGATGACGCTGGCGGATGACACTCACACACAGACTTGGAGCACAGGAGGGAACACGGAGACACTGGAGACAGGTAGATATCGACTGGAGTCCTTGAGGTAAGCATAGAGGTAAGTTCCTGTAATGCGAACGAGACTAGACAATGTGGGTGTGTGTGTGAGTGTCTCTTGTAGTGCTGGTGATGATCGTGCTGATGAGGTGCAGGTGGCGGTGATTAGTACTCAGGGGAAGGTGCATGTTGTGATTGGTGGACGCTGGCGCCTGGCACAGAGCTAATGTCACAAATCCTGAAAGAGTCAGAATTCAATGATTTTGAAAGTGCTGTAAATAGTTCTGAGTTTCAGCATTCCAGTAAAGGTGAATTGAGAGAAGGAGTTCTGAGAGTGTTACAGAACCTTGTTGGACCAAAGGTAGACTGGTCAAAGATCACTAGTTGTGTACAGAAGAAGGATGAAACTGTAAGTGAGTACACTGAAAGATTCTGTCAGTCAGCTGCAGCATACAGTGGAATAGCTGACACTCCAGAGAAGGTGTTAGAGGATAATGGACCACTGGTCCGCATGTGGTTTGATGGGCTTTCATCAGAATACAGAAATGTATTGCCTTTCTTAGACCTCACATGGTCCAGTGGAACCCTGCAAAACAACTGGATAGGTTAGCCATCTGGGAAAGAGACTCAGATGTCAAGACAGGAGTAAAGATCGCAGCAGCATCCTTTAAGGTCAACACAGAGAATCGACAGAAATGTAAATGTCCTAAGAGAGAAGGCAGTTGTCATTACTGTGGTAAACCTGGACAATGGATGAAAGAGTGTAGGAAAAACAAAAAGACATTAAAAGAAATGAACAGCTTTACTCAGCTCCTACTCAGCCTACTTGCTACATTGAAACTGCCCCTCCCCTCTTCTCCAAACTCTTGGAGAAGCAGCTTGCTGACATGCTAACCATTTGGGCTGTGAGTGCTTAATTTCCCCAGTAATCTAAAAGAAAGCTGAAAGACTCATTCTGAACAAAAGAAAGTTGACTGTTGACTGTCCACCATTTGGGGACACTGGTTAAGTACACTCACAGCCTTAAATGTTATGCTACAGCACACACCATTCACTTATCCATCCTCTATGGGTTATGATGTCTGCTATGACTGATGTTTCAATGGAAGATGGAGATGTAGCACCTTAAAGTTTGGAAATTAACTACAGGGAGAGAATAGGACACACAGACCAGTGAGGAGCCCAGGGAAGAACCGAAGTGCATAAGGCCTCGGGGGCCAACCCTGTGGTGAAGACTTCCTCATAGGTTTCCCCCTCTCAGTACTTTATCCCCACCTTACTGGTCTATAGGTGTCAAATTGATTAAGACTAGGTTAAGAAAAAGAAGAACAAAACCACTATACGATCACTAGAAGTTTATGATGATCAGAGTTAGACAGAAAAACTATACAATCATCAGAGGTCTAACGTACTAAAGTCTATGCATGAATACTGCTGGTCTGCTGTTTCTTTGTTTTCTTTTGTTGCAGGTATGTGTATATCCTATGACGGCTCATAAGCAGCACCTGGTGTAAAGCATCAACTCAGATATCCATGTACAACCTTCATGACAACATCTGAGCAACTTGGAACAGACACGGAAATGCGTTGGAAATGGACTCTACAGGGAACAGACTCCACAGATATTCAGGCGCCATGGACTTTTAGGACTTCCACGCTTATGCTACATGGTTTTTTGTGTCATCATGTAGTTTATACAACATATTACCACCCTGTGTTGTATATGTGTGCCAACAGTATACTCAAGTTAAAGAACATCACTTATGTAAATGTTGGACACGACACAGAATAAGATGTATGTGCCTGTAGCTGTTACAAGTTGCATGATTGCAAGATGGGACTTATGTTAACAAACATAGGTTACAGAAGAGATTTAAGAAGGTTTAAATTTGTATTATGTGAGAGTTATTAGAACTCTCAAAGGGGGAACTGTGGAATTACAAATTTAAGAATCTGTTTAAGATCTGCAGATCCTACATCCTGACCATTTGGCAGGACAAGCTCAAGATACAGTGGTGCCTTTGTCTCTATGATAATGTAAAGGTATGGGCGATACTGTCAGACTGATTGGATTAGCACCTATGCATTTGAATGACACATTTATGCTGATTAGATCATGGCTGGGAAATGTAGGGAATGGGCTGATTCCTGTACTGCATTTGCACGCTTTGTTTAGATTGTCCACACCTCTACTCTATGTAGCCCTCCCCCTTAAATGTATATGAACTACCAAGTACACTGCCTTAGTCAGACTTGGATGACTGCAGCGACGCAACAGCGCGTTTCTCAATAAAGAGTAACTTCTGCTTGAAAGATATCCCAACATCTCCTGGTCTCTGTTTCAACGAGGAAAAAAGTTTCCAACACGTGATAAAGGATCTTCTCTCCTACTCCCACAGGGAGACCATTTCTGTTCACCAGCTCTTTTTTATGTCCTTCATATAACGGCCGAAGATTCATGTTCTGGATGCGCTCGATCTATTGACATTTGCACACAAACAGCCATAAACAAATATATTTGATGGACTTCACATCTCTTGTTCTTCATAGAAGCAAACGGTAATGACTGTATCATACAAAATTAAAACATGACATAGTAGCTAGACAAACACTTTCAAAATTTATAAATAATGATGTTTAGTACTTATAATCTAGCCTTGCTGTAGACTAACTCTAACCCAGGAACACAAGACTTGGCATGTTTAGATAGGATTTAAGACATTTTGTGTTTTTATGTCCTTCAGGGTGGTTGTCGTCATGTAAAGCACACTATGATGCTGCTGAGTGTCAAACCTTGAGCACTGTTTTTGCGACAGTCTTCTTGAAGTTCGCTTTCACTGTCTGGCACTCCGCAGATTGCGGATCTAAAGCAATCACCTTTAAGGGGTCATTTTGACTCATGTTGTTCCAGTTGATGGGCAAAGAGAAATCTGAAATGGAATAGTGAAGATGTTTTGATTTAAGGTATGTTTACATGACAGTGATGTACTAAAAATGGAAAAGTTTTTTCTTTGTACAAATGACAAAACTATCCCCGTTCACACAGATCTGTGAAAAATGACTAAAAATGCTGTATTTGCATTCCAGAAAAGTAGTTGGCGATGTCACTTTGTGAAGAAAGACTACGCGCCTGCACATACACATTCTTTTACAGTGCACTTGCACCAAATAGTGGATAGCGATTTCTGTGATAGTGGCTCTTAATCGGTGGTCCTATGTCGTCCCAGGTGAAAAAAAAAGTACACTTTTATAATGTACTTAAAGTGCTCTATTTTCACGCACTAATTTCGTACTTAATATACTAAAAATTCTAAAGATAATATTAAAAACAACTAAGTGTACTCAACTGTGCTATTTTGAGACACTTTGTATATGAACTAAAATGTGCTTTTAATATACTATCTCTGTATTTAAAAAATATATTTTGTTACCACTTTTAGTACACTATGGGTTCAAGTGTACTACAAGTGGTATCTAAATACATTTGGTATCTAAATACAAAATGGCGGACAGTGTACAGCTCGCTGAGGGCAGAAACTATGGTAATGCAGGACTGTCAGTCAGCGCTCGTGGGCGGGGCCTGAGCAGTGTGACGTCAAATTGCTCAGAGAATCAAAACGCTTGTCTAATGTAAGTACAGGTCTCTGCAGGACAGTAATAGGAGTTACCAGATCAGTGGGTGCGAGGCCATAAACAGAGGGACGTTTTTGATTTGCCCACGTCAGAGTGTGGATAGGGTTTAGGGGTGGGGTAGTGTGACAGGGATCATTTTCATGACAATAGAGCATGAATTGAGCAGTTAGAAGCTAGCTTCAAATATGGGCAATGACATAATAACATAACATACTATATTCACATAATAACATAACATACTATATTCACATAATATTTTTATACATTTGAAAATACTTTTCCACTTTGAAACAGTCCATTTTAAATGAGCCTTGGCCCACAGGACATGACGACTCTTCTGGACCATGTTCACATATGGCTTCCTTTTTGCATGATAGAGCTTTAGTTGGCATCTGCAGATGGCACGGCGGATTGTGTTTACCAAGTATTTCTGGAAGTATTCCTGGGCCTATTTAGTAATGTCATTGACACAATCATGCCAGTGACTGATGCAGTGTCATCTGAGGGCCCAAAGACCACGGGCATCCAATAAATTTCTTCGGCCTTGTCCCTTACACACAGAGATTTCTCCAGTTTCTCTGAATCTTTTGATGATATAATGCACTGTAGATGATGAGATTTGCAAAGCCTTAGCAATTTGACATTGAGGAACATTGTTTTTAAAGTATTCCACAATCTTTTTACGCACTCTTTCACAGCTCTGCCCATCTTTACTTCTGAGACACTCTGCCTCTCTAAAACATCCCTTTTATAGCTAATCATGTTACAGACCTGATATCAATTAACTTAATTAGTTGCTAGATGTTCTCCCAGCTTTTCAAAATGTCTTGCTTTTTCAGCCACTTGTTGCCCCCGTGCCAACTTTTTTGAGACCTGTAGCAGGTATCAAATTTGAAATGAGCTCATTTAGTGGATAAAAGTGTAAAAGTTTACACATTTGTTATGTTATCTAAGTTCTATTGTGAATAAAATATTGGCTCATGTCAAACTTCTTTTAGTTTGCATTTTATTCAAATTTAAAAAACGTCCCAACATTTCTGGAATTCAGGTTGTAATAACAGTCTGAGTAATTCTGAGTCTTGAACTGTAAACTCTCAAGTGTTGGCTTTCTAAATATATGTTGGTTATGTGTCTTGAACCGAGGCTTTGGAGCTTGTGTCGAGCATAAATGGGCATGCCAGATGAAGCCTCGATTCGAGGCTTGTGTTGGTAGCATAGAAATCACGTGACCAATGACAAACAAAGCCTCACTTTCTGTCCAATTCACTTTGAGTGTCCATATGCAGTCATACAAGTAATATGAAGAATACAAATTATTTCAGGAAAATAAAATATTTGCCTTATGCAATTCATAGAGGATATGTGTAAATTTTTCTTCTATTACATCATTTTGATATTTATACTGGCATTAAATGCCACAGTTTAATGGGTAAACGAATTTATCACAGAGAGAAATTCAACACGCACAACACGTACAGGCACTGTACGGCTTTTATTTGCGCATGTAGCATCTCTACTATGGAATTAGTGTTGTTTTTGGCGGCCTGTTTTAATTTTAGTTTTAGTCTAGTCTTTGTGTCAAGCTGTCATTTTAGTCTTTATTAGTTTTAGTCACGTTCTTGCACTTTTTAGTCTAGTCAAGTTTCAGTCGACTAAAAGTCTGAGCATTTTAGTCTTATTTTAGTCAGAATTATCCATGACTATTTTCATCTAGTTTTAGTCGACGAAAACTGATGACATTTTAGTCTAATTTTAGTCAATGAAATTTTATTTTAGTCTCTTTTTAGTAATGCAATTCTATTTAACCCAATCAATATAGTATAGTACCTAGTAGTATAGACAAAACTAAATTATTATACTATATTGTTACCTACATTATATAGATAATACCTTATAATGCCTTGAGATGTCTCTTAACCCTTTAAGACCCAAAGGCTTTTTTAGAGTTTAACTCCAAATCTGTAGCAAGGAGAGTCAAAAGGTAGGTATCATTTGATAGAACACTTTTAAATGTTTTAGAAAATATAAATTACATTACATTTGGACAATATCAAGCTGAAAAACTGCTGATAAAAGAATATATATATATATATATATATATATATATATATATATATATTTCATTTTATAAATTTTCATTTTTTTATTTGACATGGAATAACTCAGGAAGGCAATAAGATCAGAGAAATTTTTTTGTTGATGCTCTCCTACATGTGAGCTGCATCTTTTTCAAATTTTGTGGTGATAAAAGTGTTATTCATTTTTTCGCAGCTAGATGGCGCCCACAGGCCGTAAACTCCGGTTTAGAGGCACTTCTCAGCACTCGTTAGAAGTTTTTCGAAATGGTTAGATGCATTAAAAAGCTGAGTTTCTAAGTTTAAAGATGATACCTATTTTGTGTTATTCCACGTTTGAAAACGAACAGGAACATTGGATACACACTGCATCCAGGAAAGATGAGAGACATGTTTTTAGCCAAGTATGTTAAATCATTCCATGATAATATCTTGTGATCACCGCAATATATTATGTTGATTTTGGATTCATTTTAATCGTGAGAATCTGCTTTAAATAATGATGTGCATTTTCTATGACCTGTGCATTTTTTATTAAGTTATGAGCACGTGAAATCTACATATTTACCTACATATCGGTCCCTTTCTCTATGTCAGAGGAAGTGACGTCACCTGCGTCTGCGCAGTGCGACCTGATGCAGCCCCTGAAGAGTGAGACACAGGAAACAGAAATACTGCAAAATAATAAATAATAATAACTCGACTAAACGAGACGAAAGAACGTAATAACATTTCGTCTCGTCTCGTTTTGGTTAATGAAAATGAAGAGACATTTTAGCATAGTTTTTATTTTGTAAACCACATTTAGTCTCGTTTTTATTCGTCAACAATATAGTGTCTCAGGGATGACGCATTTTTGTAGGTAAAACCTGGAAGCGAGTTAGCATTTTAGGACTTCCGGTTCCAAAGCCGTAAAGTCTATGGGTTTTTTGAATGGGTTTTTGCAAAATCGCCTGAAATAAGATTTGTGGTTAACAAAGCGTCTAAATACTTTCACGTTTTGATCTATGATATAAAACACACCAGTTATAACCCACTTGTGGTTTTTTAAACTTTTACTGTGTCTTAAAATCGGCGGTTGCTAACAAATTGCTAAAAGGGACTACTTCCTTTGGCGGGGACTTTAGACGTCATCATTTTAAACGGGACATTTGGACAGCATTTCTCATGAAAAAGTGGATAAGTATTCATAACAGCACAAATCATAATCAGCGAGTATGTTTATAAATAAAGTTGTTTTCTAAATAAAGTTTGAGGAAGCTTGGTGGTGGTGACGTTGATCCGTGACCATGGTGTGCTGTAGTCCGTTTATAGCCTACTGTTAGCCTTTTATATCTGACGACTTTATTTAGGCTTCAAAATCTATAAATGTTGTGTTAACTTGTAAAGATTATCTTGATAAACAAAACGTGTAAGTGTCATAACCCTTTGTTAAACACAGAGCTTATTTTCTGCGATTTTTCCAAAAGTCTATGAGAAAAATGCATAAGCTTTCAACCGAGGGAACCTGTGTGCCGCTAACTTCCGGGTTGGCCTACAAAAACACGTCATCCCTGGGGTACTCTATTGCATTATACATTTAATTTTCGTCATCGTCACATGACCAGCATTTACGTTGCGTTTCGTTTGTCACGTGATAAAGGTTCGTTGACGACGATATTTAGTCATAATTTTCGTTGACGAAAGCAACACTATATGGAATGTGTGGTGGCTGCTGTCTCGCTTCGTCCGACGAAGCTTCTTTCCCAGGGTTTTGGCTGCTTTATTTTTTACTAAACACCAGATGGTGCTGTTTTCGACACTCTCGAAGCTTTGAATCTTTTCCCGGAACAATGACAGGAAAGCCTCAGTGCTTAATGAGGCTTCATTTGCCCATCACTACCTCCCGTGTTATTTATCTGTACAGTACTTAATGTTAGATCTGCATTATATAGTGTAGAATTAAAACGTTTCTCAGGCAACATGTACAGGCATGTTTATCTAGTGAGTTAGATGCATGCGCTGTTAGCACTACATGCGCTGGGCATGCAGTGCAGTAGTGTAATCATTTCTATAGAGTTTGTGTATATATATCAGTGGTGGACAGTAACTAAGTATTTTTACTTCGTTTCAGTACTTAAGTACATTTTTCAAGTATCTGTACTTTACTTGAGTATTTTTATTTTTAGCAACTTTTACTTTTACTTCACTACATTCCAAAGCATAAGATCATACTTTTTACTCCACTACATTTCATAAAACATGTCGTTACTCATTATTTTAAATTGAAGAAATCGTCAAATGCTCAGAGACGCAAAAGCGCTGTCCGATTCATGCACGAACTGATTCTTTTCAATCATCCTGTTAAATCGGTTCACAAATCACATCAACAATTCAATCGCGAATTGGACTGATTGTATTGCAGCTGTTCTCGAGTCAATAAATCACTGATTCAATGATCCATTCAGAGCGACTCTCCAGTGAATGAATTTACAAATCTGAAAATTAGCCAAGAACTGGGGGATCCTCTGAGTGCGTGCGCGACTGATGGTGAAAAGTAAGTTAGCCTATTAATGTTGAATTTTAGGATTAATTATTGTAACTGAAAATCATATTTAGGTCACAACTGTCAGCTGTTTTTGAACTAAATCTGCTGTAAAGGGCGATCTGTTTAAGCCCACTGACACGTCCACATCAGTGTGTCTACAGATCGTGATCTCGATTCAAACAGATCAAATCACATTTTAAAACTAACTTAGTGCTTCAAATAACAGTTGTATCAATTACATCGTTACGGCACTAGGAGGCGACAAGTGACTGTTAAAATGTATTTGACAATGAATGATTCATTCAAAAGATTTGTTCAAAAAATTGTTAATCCACTAATGAAACAAGTGAAGTAGTTATGAGTGAGTCATTGAATCATTCATTCAAACCCGTTTTTTAAATAATTAAATTAAATTAAATAGTCTGCAGCAATTAATTTTGTCCTCTAGTAAATAATATAGGCTATTTTGTTTAGTTGTCTATTCAGAATCGTGGGAGAAGCATGATTTCTATTTGAAACAAACAACAACAAAAAAAAAAAAAAAGAAACCCTTATTCTCATTTTATCCAGAATCGTGCAACTATAACACAAATAAAATAACACATGCACATTCATCTTCCCCGCTGCTGTAGCAATTTTTTTAAATGTTATGTATTTACCCTATAAGTTTCGTTAGTTTTAATTGTTTGTCAACATACATATTATGTTTCTGCATCCACTAATCTTCCATTCATACTGACTAGTGCTGGCTATTTGATAATTCATAATCATTCATAATTATTTTGAGCAATAGGGTTATATAAATTATATAAGTGGCCTATATAAAATTACAAAATAAACATTCATCAATTACTTTTTTACTTAAGTACATTAAAATCAAGTACTTTTGTACTTTCACTCAAGTTAAATTGAAAAGGAGTACTAAATACTTTCACTTGAGTAATATTTTATTATACATATCTGTACTTAAGTACTTGATTTGTGTACTTCGTCCACCACTGATATATATATATATATATATATATATATAGCTTTGTCTAGTTCTCTAATGCCCTTTATCATGCTGATTATACTTATAACCAGTATTCAAGTACTGCTTTTTAGATCTAGTACTGTTTATAGATCTATGATTGTACGTTTGTTTATATTTTGTATTTTGTTTATGTTTACAGAAGCACACATACATGACATTTGCACAATAAATCATCTAAAAGTACCCCTTGTGTGAGACGTAATCTCACCGGACATCCTGTAGCCGTTCAATTACTCAGAACCAGAAAAGATAAAAGAGTGAACAACTCTTCATGGTCCTTGAGGGAACTACTACAGCCATGTCTCACCCAGAAAGAGATCTTCCTGTCGTGTGACCAAGTAGACGAGTTAACCCCCCTGCTTACCTTGAAGACTACGAGCTCAGTGAACCTGGGCCTCAACGACAGCAGCCACAGTCGCCTAGCTACCAGGGTGTACTGGAGGATGAACCACCAAGTACTACAGGTCGTTCTATATCCACTTCACCAGTCAGTCAAGCATCAGAGAACTCAGAATGGATATTAAACAACCAATGGGACAGCACATCTGAAAAGCTGAGAGAGGAGAATGCTGCACTGCAACTGCAGGTGAGAGCTTACAGCCATGTAAGAAACATGAACATTTCCTCATTATCAGATGAGAGACCCCCCTTTAAAGCACAGTATAGTGACTCACCGCAGTTCAGGTATCCGGGCCAGAGGAGGCCAGCCCACGCTGAATACACTTTAGAGCATCTCGTACCTTCATCTAACCAGGACAAAATCTACAGAGGTCCAGCCACTACCATCCCTTGCCTGACATCTCCTGACCCTAGGGAGTTTTCAAGGCTGAGAATTGCATTAGAGAACATCCTGCCTGACAACGCCACAGAATACTTCAGATCAGATCATCTAAAACTGGAGGAGGCCCTCCTGGTGGTGGACTCTTATAGCAATTCAAGGTTTCCCTTCACGAGCTCTGAATAAAATGTATGGTCAACCTCACCAATTAGCCCTGCAACAAATTGCTGAGCTGATGGATGGTGCTAACATACGCAGCGGAGATGTGAAGGCCTTCAGAATGTTTGGGCTGCAGGTGCGTTCGCTTGTCAGTATGTTGCAGCGGCTTGGCCACAAAGGTAGTGTAGAGCTGGAATGTGGATCACATGTATCTCGACTCTTGAGTAAACTGCCACATGACCTCATCTAGTTTCAAGAGATACACTCACCCACTGCAAGTTGCTATTCCCACACTGTTGGACTTTGCAGATTGGCTGGAATATGAGCTTCAGGTACAGAAAGACAGTAGCCAGCATGCTTGTCACCAATGTTCCCTCTAATTTTTTTCCTCACTGAGCAAAACTTTTCTATGTTGAGCGCACATTTTGGCCACCTGAGCAAAAACATTCTTTATATCAGACCTGTACTGATGGTTTGGGACAACCATAATGTGTTTTTGTACACATTATGGTATGGTTTTGTAAATTATTAGCAACAGGCAGTGTTAAACCATCAAAATTACATGTTTATTGCTTATGAATTTCTATACCAGGAGGTTTCAAGATTTTTAGTGGCAAGGAGCCCTAAACAATCCCCTTGTGAGATCATTTTTTTATTAGGCTTACATTATAATATAATATAATAAAATATATTATAATCTTGAAGGATTTAAACTGATATACAGTATTATATCAGTTTAAATGCTTCAATTTGTTTTAATATATTATAATACATTTAAACAGATCTGATAGCTAAATATTTTTAAGAAAAGTGAACATGTTAACTCTTTTATAGTTATCTAAACATCCCTGAAACCCACAGCACCACCACACACGATAATCTATTTAAACTGATGTATATAACGGATGTATTTTGAGTTTGCAAGCTACACCTGTGGTGGGTGTGTAATTCTAAATGCCAGAGTTCTGTTAGCATTCTGTGCCCATCATCCGTTATTTCCGCCACTTTTCATTAAAACATGACGTTTTATTTCACATTTCGTTTCCTTTCGCGTTGCCTCTCGTATTGAGATATTTAGTCTGCAAACATGACAGTATTCTTACCGCGACTGATTTGGCTCAGGCCCGCTCACACGAGCTCACGTCGTTCTCTTTCTATGAAACCTGTAAACCGCATTCACCGGTTCTAACTCTATAGCGACAATAACTCTATAGCGGTTGACCAGAGCACTGCACTGCACTTATTTCTCATTTAAACTATAATCGAATGGATTTTCCCCGATTTTCCCACACATGATTTCTGTCCTCTGCGCGGCAATTATTCTTTCTGCGCAGCCGCGGCATCAGAAGTGCACAGCCTAGATGGAACAATGCTTGTCACTCAAAGTAGGACTCCTCAGCATGCATCAGAGAGGTGAGAAGAGAGCCTAAAGGCCCCGGTATACTTCAAACGAAATCGAAGAATGAACTGATGTGACGTAATTTCGAACAAAATCAGGCCACAACGAAGTTTGTTTTGTGTTCATTTTGGTAGTTCGAAACGGCTTGCCAAAGCGAACTTTCAGGAAAAGTTTGCTCCAGCTGCAAAACACCTTCGTACTACCATTGGTCAGTGGCGATAACGTAATAGGAGGTGTGTGCCGAGGCTCCGCCTTCACTCACGTGGGGCGCATCCTTGACTCATTTCGTGTGTTTGAGTTCGTTGAGGTAAGATCTCTGCGGGTGAAAACATTAACACACTGGATAGTACAAAATGAAGTTGTACTTGTAAAAAAAAAATGAGACACTAACATTGTTTTTCATGTTTGATACTGTAAAGCTGCTTGATTTTAAGCAGTCTATTGAATAAAGTGCTATATAAATAAACGTGACGTGACATGACTGGAGTGCTACTTTGCAGAGCTAGTGCTAACATTCCCATGCTGTTATGATCAGACGCTTTTCTTATGCTTTTTATAATAAATGCTTGCTGTTTTCTCATTTTTGTTGTGTTTATTTTGTTACTGAGAAGAAAGTGCACGGCACATATTTACATATTCATCTAACCATCGCTCTCAACAGTGTGGGCGGTGTCAGATGTTCGCTTACAGTATATCGCTGGTCATGCATTTTGAACTTCGTTTTACCCCTAAACAAAGAACTATAAAGAACTTCGTTTGAAGTATACCGGGGCCTTAAACAGCCTCGCAGGCCAACTACTATTTTCGTCGTCTGTCACATCTAAATCAGCCAACCAACCAGTCAGAACAGAGAAGGTTAAGGCCTTTTGTCCATACTGACAACAACAAGCATTATTTGAATGGTTGTGACAACTTCAAGCTTCTCAACAAAGACATGAAGATAAGAGAGAAATATAGGCCTTGTGTCAAAAATGATTGATTTATTACCCTAATAAAACTATTCCCCCCACCCCTCCCTCCCTCCGGACTGGACACCTGTTTGGACACCTGTTTTGGTCACCTGTTTTGACCATTTGTTTTGGACACCTGTTTTTATCCTCCCCCCAATACCCCCACTACCCCCACTATGCTTGAAAACGATCAAAAAGTATTCAAAAACGATGCTTAAAAACTTTAAAATGTAAAAAAGTGTATTGGGGTGACAGACATAGGTATTCAAGGGCTGTTTTTATTAAAGAAAATGTTTTTCACATATTTGAATGTTTTTAAAAGACATTAATGAATTGTACAATTAAAACACAAAGACATTTTAAATGTTATCAGAAAAATGTAAAACAAGTGCCTTAGTATTAAGTATATCAAGCAATAGTTGTTAAAAGACAAATGGGTTTTCAAGCAAAACATTTCTAACACTGCAATTTACTGTTAAAGTTTTGTTTTAGCAAAAAATATTTCTTACGCGCATTCGTACGGACATCCTCTCTCCTCGCTGTCAAATGCAGAATGAAGTCAGAATGGCCTGTGAAACCGCTCCCAAGTCTCCGCCCATAACACGCCCCCCCAACATCGACGTCAGCCGCCCCTAACACGCCCCCAACACCAGAGGGATAGATGAGAGCAGAGATGTATATTTAAATGGTAATAAAATAAATAAAACAATGTTTATAAATAACGTCTCGGTTACAAAGGTAACCCTCGTTCCCTGAAGGAGGGAACGGAGACGTACGTTGGACAGACCGACGAATAGGAATCTCGCTAGAGAGGCCAATCTACTTCGAGTGTAACTAAAACGAGCCAATGCACATTGGCATGCAATCATATGCATCAGCTGCTCGCCTTGCAGCGCGGGTATATAATGAGCAGCAGGTGCGTTGCATCTTCAGGTTTTCGCTGAGGAGCCGAACCGGATAGGCGGCAGCATCAGCGGGGTACAGCGACTGTGGCGACGGGACGTACGTCTCCGTTCCCTCCTTCAGGGAACGAGGGTTACCTTTGTAACCGAGACGTTCCCATTCAGTCGGTCACGTTCGACGTACGTCGGACAGACCGACGAATAGGAATCCCTACCAAAGCGCCACAGGAGCTGCCCCCTTCCAGTGCTCTGTTGTAAGCCACCTGAACCCCCTTGCCTGAGGATGGTGGGACAGGGCTAACACAGAGAGAGTCGATCACTGCTGTTCCCCAAAACCCATTCAGTGAGACTATTGGATAACGCTGGGAAAGCGTACCCTTTCACTGGAAAGGAACGCTGCGGAAGCCACATCCTTCCCCGAAGGAGTTATGTGGAGAAGTACATATGGACTAACCCTGTAGGGCTGTGCTACATATGGAAGAGCTGGGGTGACTCCAACCCGATGAAGGGTAGGTTCTCCCAGAGGGAAAGACACGGGCTTCGTTTAGGAGCAACCGTGGAACCAACCATATGGGATCCCCGTAGGGTCACACATATGCAACCCAGCCTAAACCCGGTTCTCAAGGATACAACGGAGTATAGGCCTGGCGCCAGACGCTCCGCCACGTCGGCTGCCAAAGGGATATCGGAGGACTCGACAGGGTCTGCCTTGTAGGGACTCTCTGGAGAAAAGAAGCGCATGTAGCGCAGCAAGCTGACACTAAGCCGGGGCCTCTCCGTGCCTCTGACCTGTGGCGAGAACACGGGAGGAGACCGCCTCGACACGAAGGCTATAGTATCTAGCGAACGTGTAGGTGTCGCCCAGCCCGCAGCTCTACAAATGTCTGTCAGCGAGGCGCCACGAGCCAACGCCCAGGAGGATGCGACACCTCTCGTGGAGTGAGCATGCAACCTGAGCGGGCAGGGCACGCCCTGAGCTTGGTAAGTCAGGGCGATGGCATCCACTATCCAGTGGGCCATCCTCTGCTTGGAGACAGCCTTTCCCTTCTGCTGGCCTCCATAACAGACAAAGAGCTGGCCTGAGGTCCTGAGGCTTTGGGTTCTGTCTATGTACAGTCGCAAAGCGTGAACTGGACAGAGTAAAGCCAGGGCTGGGTCTGCCTCCTCCGAGGGCAGCGCTTGCAGGCTCACCACCTGGTCCCTGAAGGGAGTGGTAGGAACCTTGGGCACATAGCCAGGCCGGGGTCTTAGTACCACGTGGCTATCACCCGGCCCGAACTCCAGGCACGATTCGTCGACCGAAATGACTGCAGGTCCCCTACCCTCTTGATGGAGGCCAATGCAACCAGCAGCAAAGTCTTCATAGACAGAATCTTTAAGTCTGCCGATTGCAAAGGCTCAAAGGGAGCAATCTGAAGTGCTCTTAGCACCAGAGCGAGGTCCCAAGAGGGTATGGAGGGGGGACGAGGAGGATTTAACCGTCTCGCCCCCCTAAGGAACCTGACGACCAGGTCGTGCTGACCAACAGATTTGCCATCTATGTGGTCTTGGTAAGCGGAGATAGCAGCAGTATGGACTTTGAGGGTGGAGGGGGACAGCCTACGCTCCAACCCTTGCTGCAAGAAGGAAAGCACGACTCCGATCGAGCATCTTCGGGGGTCTTCTCGGCGAGAAGAGCACCACTCGACGAACAGGTTCCACTTCGAGGCGTAAGCACGTCTCGTAGACAGTGCACGTGCCGAAGCGATGGTGTTAAGTACCTCAGGGGGTAAGTCACCTAGAACCTCTGCGTCCCGTCAGGGACCAGACATGGAGTTTCCAGAGGTCTGGACGCGGGTGCAAAAGAGTGCCCCGTCTCTGAGAAAGCAGATCCTTCCTCAGAGGAATGGGCCAGGGAGGGGCTGTCGCGAGGAGTGAGAGTTCTGGGAACCAGGTCCGCTGGGCCAGTAGGGCGCAACTAAGAGGACCTGCTCCTCGTCCTCCCTGACTTTGCACAGGGTCTGTGCAAGTAGGCTCACTGGGGGAAACGCATATTTGCGAAGGCCCCGGGGCCAGCTGAGTGCCAGTGTGTCTGTCCCGAGTGTTCCCTCGGACAGGGGGTAAAACAACTGGCAGTGGGGAGGTTCCCGGTGAGGCAAACAGGTCTACCTGAGCCTCTCCGAACTCTCTCCAGATCAGCTGGACCACCTGGGGGTGGAGTCGCCACTCTCCTGGCAGCTCAGCTCGTGATAGCTCGTCGGGCACATGGCTGAGCAGACCAGGGACAAAGAATGGCACGAAGCAACCTCAGACGCTTCTGACTCCAGAGGAGGAGATGGCGGGCGAGTTGCGACCTGCGACGGGAGCGTAGACCACCTTGACGGTTGATGTACGCAACGGTCGCAGTGTTGTCCGTATGGACCAGTACATGCTTGCCCCGTAGCGGCCCTTTGAGGCGGCTCAGAGCAAGACGTACTGCTAGCAACTCGAGGCAATTGATGTGCCAATGCAGATGGGGTCCCGTCCAAACCCCTGACACTGCATGCCCGTTGTACGTGGCACCCCAGCCGGTGGCAGAAGCATCTGTGAATACCACAGCATGCCGGGACACTTGTTCTAGGGGCACTCCTGCCCGGAGAACAAAAGGGTCCGACCACGGACTGAAGGCTTGGCGGCACTCCTGAGTGATTGGCACCCGGAACGTGACGCGTTGCCACGCCCATCTCGGGACTCGGCCGTGAAGCCAGTGTTGAAGCAGTCTCATATGAAGCAGACCGAGCGGGTTACTGCCGCCGCGGCCGCCATATGCCCCAGGAGCCTCTGAAAGAATTTCAGTGGGACCGCTGTCCTGCCATTGAACGTATTCAGGCAGTTCAACACCGACTGAGCACGTACCTCTGTGAGGCGTGCTATCTGTTCGACCGAATCCAGCTCCATACCGAGAAAAGAGATCCTCTGCACAGGGGAGAGTTTGCTCTTTTCCCAGTTGACCTGAAGACCCAACTGGCTGAGGTGACTGAGCACCAAGTCCCTGTGTTCGCACAACCAATCCCGAGACTGTGCTAGAATGAGCCAGTCGTCTAGATAGTTGAGAATGCGAACACCCTGTTCTCTCATGGGAACGAGGGCTCCCTCCACGACTTCCGTGAAGACGCGGGGAGACAGGGCCAGCCCGAAGGGTAGGACTCTTTTCTGATATGCTCGACCTTCGAATGCGAATCTCAGGAATGGCCTGTGTCGTGGAAGAATCGAAACGTGGAAGTACGCGTCCTTCAGGTCGATCGCTGCAAACCAATCTCGGGGACGGATGCACTCGAAAATGCATTTCTGCGTGAGTATTTTGAACGGTAGCTTGTGGAGGCTCCGATTCAAAACTCGCAGGTCCAAGATCGGTCGTAACCCGCCGCTTTTCTTGGGTACAATGAAGTAGGGGCTGTAGACCCCGACCTCAAATCGGCTGGAGGGACCAGCTCTATCGCGTCCTCCGCCAGTAGGACTGCGATCTCCGCACGCAAAACAGGGGCAACGACATCTTTCACTGTAGTGAAGAGGACGTCCTGAACTTGGGGGGATGCCGGGCGAACTGAATCGCATAGCCGAGCCTGATGGTCCAAAGGAGCCAGCGAGACGGACTGGGGAGCACTAACCAGGCTCGCAGAGACCGTACAAGGACCAAGGGACCCGGCGTACCCGCAGCAGGGCAGCGCGGTGAACACAGGGACGCGGCTCGGGGGGCTCTCTTTGTGGGCGGCCCGAAGCGGCATCACAGTGTGCTAGGCAACACTTCCTGTTCCACGGATGGACAGAGGAGCAGTCGAGGCTTTGGCTGCCTGCTGCTCGCTGCTGTCCGCTGGCGACAGAAGAGGGGGAAGAGAGTGGTGAGGTTTTTCTCCTCCCACTGCTCTCCACCCTCTTCAGACCTGGAAATGGAGGAACTGCTCTTTTAAATTTGGGTACCGCTGCCTCTTGGGTCAGTGGCGGAACAGAAACAAACCCAATAAAAGGATTTACCACCGGCCCCTCCAGGGGTGGAAGAGCAGCCCACCCCTCTGGGTCGCCCGTCTCAGGGGTGATTCTCACCAACCACATAAACAGCTGCAGAGATGGGAGGCGTCATCTCCCCGCAATGGACACAGCCCCGCGGCCGGAGTTTCTTGCAGGGGACGACACCCTTGGCGACGAGCAGACTGAGGGGCCCAAGAGGAACTCAATGGTTTGTCATGGGAAGCTCCCCGATCCGCTACTAACTGAGGAGAACCGCTGGGCTCAGTCCTCGACAGTGTCACCGAAAAGGCCACCTCGTAAGATGGGAGCATTGAGAAAGCATTTAGCTTGACAACCTCTGGCACCTTACAAGGTAAGCCAGGGGGCACTTCTGGACCACTGAGGTGGACATCGTCTGGCTGAGGGCCTGCGCCGTGACTTTGATCACGGTTAGTCAACAAGCGCAGCTCAACCCCAGCACAGAAACCTCATGCAAAAAGAGTGCCTTGGCCTCACATGCAGGGTGGGTGTGGTCTGTGTACAGCCACCCCATCCAAGAGGGTAGTGAGAGAGGAAAAACTTATGCAGATTTTGGCACTTTTGGCATTCCATATTTATGGCACCAATATACCCCCATACTGCCAAGTTTTCCATGCACATCTGGAAGACCCAGGAAAGCATGGCTGTAAACTCTGAATCTGAGTCAGCATAAGCACACACCATTACAGTGGCAGCGTCACCCTCATTTCCAGAGCATAACAGCACTCTCTCCGATGCTGCAATCGACGTCTGTCCCTCAGCTGGAGCTCTGAATGAAATGCTAGGTTCCCCTATGAGAAGGACCAGCAATCCAATCCAGAAACTGCACAGCTTGGAATGCGCTAGAGAGGGAGGGGCCCTAGGGGGTTGGTTCCCCGAAGGAACCCCTCAACCTCATGTCACCCAAGCCATATCAGCAAAGTAGACCTCTTCTGGTGCACCAGAGGGGCGCTACAATGGAGATAAGGGACCGCGCATCTAGAGCGCCAATGAGCGCTGGGTTGCCGTGACAACCCGCGCTGCAGCCCCGGCAGCTCGACGGCACACGACACGCAGAGGAGCGAGAGGTTTGCTCTCGTTGATCTCCACGATCTCCCAGAGTGTCGGGCAGGCAGCTGGCCAACAACAGAGGGGACTCAAGCTTCCCGGAGAAAGAAGAGTCACGACCGGCGTGTCAACGTGATCATGTTCTCATATGAAAACATGAAACACCCACGAACATCGTTTCAGCATGCGCCCAGACATGTGAAACAGTGATCGTGGCCGTCAGTGAGGACAGGAACGACCGCATCCAGAAACACAAGTAGGATGTCATCTTTAAAAAGACGCAAATCTACTTGTGTAAGCTCTTTCAGGGACTTTACTCTTTTAAAAGTGCTGAAGCACGCAGGGGAACGGCCGCCGCAACACAGACAGGGATTGTGTGCAGCCTGTCGTGTGCTCTCTCTCTCTCTTTGAAGGCGCTCACTCTTACCAGCCGTAAAAACGGCTTTTCAGCGCTCAAAAGCGCACCGTACCGGCCGTGAGAACAGCCTTCTGACGCTGTCAAACAGCTATTTGCTCAAAAACGGCAAACGAAACAAAAACAGAAAAAGAGAGGACTTCGACCCCGCTGCTGTGCTGTTCGCCCGCACTCGGAAAAAAAGAGAAGTTCAACCAAAAAGCTTGACTCGTCTTCTAGCAGACACTCGCTTGCAGAGAACAGGAACAAACACCGTTCGGCTCCGAAGCGAAAAGCTGAAGATGCAACGCACCTGCTGCTCATTATATACCCGCGCTGCGAGGCGAGCAGCTGATGCATATGATTGCATGCCAATGTGCATTGGCTCGTTTTAGTTACACTCGAAGTAGATTGGCCTCTCTAGCGAGATTCCTATTCGTTGGTCTGTCCGACGTACGTCGAACATGACCGACTGAATGGGAAAGTTGTTTTTAACATTCTTTAGTTCATTAACATATAATTGTTCATTAATTTGAGTTCATTAATTGACTTATTCACTCTTCGATAGCATCATCCACCTCTCCCACTGGGGGAATTTATATATGTTCCACTGTTTGAGAATGTGTTTTTGGAGTAAAGTATATTGAAACTGTTTAAAACTATGTGCTTTAAACTTTAAAAACGTGAAACGTGGGAGGTAAACAGTTTTTTCACACACATGTAACACTTTCACATCATGCAACTTTAAAGTGATGCAGATCGATTAAAACAAGGCTAGTATTCAGGCATAGTAAAATATTATCAAAAGGTGAAATGTGTTTATAAAAAGTGTAAATGTAAAACATTATGCTTTAAAATTTGAAAATGTGAAACAATGTATTGGGTGACAGTGACAAACATTAGGGAGTCAAGGGATGTTTTTATTAAAGAAAGTTTTGTTTCCACATACATTTGTAAAAAATTTTTTCTTTTGAAGACATACAAATAAAGTGTACCATTTAAAACACAAAGGCTTAAAGGGTTAGTTCACCCAAAATGAAAATTCTGTAATTTATTACTTACCCTCATGCCGTTTCACACCCGTAAGACCTTTTTGATACACTGATTTGCTAATGCTCCGATGCTTCATGAAGCAGTGTTTTGAAATCGCCATCACTAATAAGTCGTTATTTTGGGGTTTTTTGGCGCACCAAAAATATCCTTGTCGCTTTATAATATTAATATTGAACCACTGTACTCATATGAATGGATTTAAATATGTTTTTAGTACCTTTATGGATCTTGAGAGAGGAAATGTCATTGCTCCCTATGAAGGCCTCACGGAGCCATCGGATTTCAACTAAAATATCTTAATTTGTGTTCCAAAGATTAACAAAGGTCTTACGGGTTTGTTGGACTGTATGTTTTTAGGTAAGACTCTTTGAGAGTGTTTTGACTAAATGATATTTCGTTTAGTGCAATTTCCAGTTATCTATGATGGGGATCACACAAAACGTAAGCCATGCTGTTTTACACTTAAAACTATTAAAACTGGATCATATCTGACTATTGCACTGACAGCTGCACATTCATTAGGGCCCAAGCCAATGAAATGGCAAAGGGCCCTCTTGATCCCCTAAGGATTATTATTAGGGCCAAAGCCCAAGGGGCTGAAGGCCCTATTGTTTTCTTTAGGATTATTATTATTATTAGGGCCAAAGCCCAAGGGGCTGAAGGCCCTATTGTTTTCTTTAGGATTATTATTATTTTAGGGCCAAAGCCCTGTAAGGGGCTGAAGGCCCTATTGTTTTCTTTAGGATTATTAGGGCCAAAGCCCTGTAAGGGGCTGAAGGCCCTTTTGTTTTCTTTAGGATTATTATTAGGGCCAAGCCCAAGGGCTGAAGGCCCTATTGTTTTCTTTGATTTTGAGGATTGTTTATTAGGGCCAAGCCCTGTAAGGCTGAAGGCCTATTGTTTTTCTTAGGATTATTATTAGGGGCCAAAGCCCTGTAAGGGGCTGAAGGCCCTTTTGTTTTTTAGGATTATTTCTGTAAATTATTATTAAAGCCCTGTAAATCTTTAGGATTATATTCGATGGGTGAGGACCCTATTTGAATGTTATTAGGCCAAAGCCCCGTGCTTAGGCCCTATTGTTTTTTAGGATTAGGGCCCAGGGGCTGAAGCCCTTTAGGGGCCAAGCCCAAGGCTGAAGGCCCTTTTGTTTTCTTTAGGATTATTATTATTATTAGGGCCAAAGCCCTGTAAGGGCTGAAGGCCCTTTTGTTTCTAGGGGCTGAGGCCTTTTAGAATTATTATTAGGGCCAAAGCCCTGTAAGGGGCTGAAGGCCCTTTTGTTTTCTTTAGGATTATTATTATTATTTTTTTTTTCTAAGTTTTTGGGGTTTTTGGGGCCCTTAACATGCTCAAAAACTCTTGAAATTTTGCACACGGATCAGAACCCGCGGCCATTACAGCCGGAGAAAAGCTGGTACCCGGGCGTGGCAGAGGGGCTCGACAGCGCCCCCTTGAATTGAGTCAGAAAACGTGGTCTATATATCAAACACGCTTGCACGTACAAGTATAAAACTCGGTACACATATAGACTTTATCGGGCCGAACAACTTTCGTACTCTAAGTTATGCGTCACCTCAACAGGAAGTCAGCTACTATGGGTTGTTTGAAAAACGCATGCTCTGGAATTTGATATACTCCTCCTAGGCAATTAATCCGATCACCACCAAACTCGGTCAGCATGAAGTCAAGACATTGATGATGAAAAATTGCCAGCGGATTTTTGATATCTCGAACGGTTTGGCTGTGGCGAGGCAACAAATTTATGGCGAGAAAAGGGAAACAGGAAATGTGTTATAACTTCTGCATACATTGATTGATCTTTATGAAACTTCACGAGTATATTGGTTGTAATAGTCCGATCACATGGATGTGACTATTGTGAGTCAAAGTTATACTGCCACCAACTGGCAGCAGGAAGCGTGTCACTTTCAAAATGCTTTGAGATCACCATCTTATTTTTATCCGATTTGTTTCAAAGTTCACCACAATAATGTCAAAACATGGCAGATGTAGACCTTTGAAAAGAATTGTGATATCTCAAACATAGTTGCCTTGGCAACACGTCAAACTTTTATAATATTCTTGGGCGTTTTTGAAGCCGTTAACATGCTTCAAATTGGATGAAACTCGACACACATATCATTATTGTCATACAGTAGATATGGACAAAGCCTTAGAAATGGGCGGGGAGCAGGGCTCTGCAGCGCCACCTTTTGACAAAAGTGGGGGTTTAGTTTAACCTACAGTCACCAAACTCGGTACACTTATTGTTCTCATTAAACTGGACAACTTTCTCATTTACAGTCATTAGCTCTGACCAACCATCATTTATTGAAGGGAGTAAATAATGTCATCTTATTGTACCCATTTAAAAAGATCATAGTGTCTATCACTGACTGTTACAGTTTAACGGAAATTACTCCCATAATTTGTGCAAAGCGTCGTGGGGCGTTGGTAGATAAGATGGATACAACATCAGCAATCACAGGCATTCGCATTAAGGCTAAATTAGATTTCTCAGAGCACGGTGGAGTTTGCACAAATAACAGTATGTAATTTGCTCTAGAATTTTTTTAGGGTTTGTCTGAGAAAAAACACAGACATGGCAGATTAGGATGATATTTGCACTCATTGTTTGATTTAAATTAAATTACGATTGTATGTTTAGTAATTGAACCTGGATGAATTCAAATGAAGGTACTATACTTCAGATCAGTAAAAGATAAAACTGTTAGTCTTTGTTTTTTTTTTTAAGTTCGAATGACAAAATAGCTGTGTTAGGCACTGATTAAAGTGGATTGATTCTATGTTTTCATTGTATGAGTTTTAATGAACTTTAAAACTTGGAAAATAAAACTGCATTGTTAGGGTACAATGCAATATTTTGTGTGTAGTTATTTATTTGTAAATATTATGATATAATCAATGTTAAAATAATAGTTTGGTATAACACAACATTTACTTATAGTGCACAGCCTTAATATGGTTTGAAAGAAATATGTGTATAAATTTAATAAGGTAGTAGCAGTAGGAGTAAAAAAAAAAAAAAATCATGTATTTGTCATCTTAAAGGAGGCAAGCTGACAGGGAAATATATGTACGAAAATATTTGTTATTCTAAAACTTGATCTATAGTGGACAATTGTAGTGTAAGAGCAGTCTTCTGGTAGTTGAAATGGTTAAAAGTTAATAATATGCTGTTTGGACCAAAAACACTAAAAACATGGCTGAAGTTTGAAGTAAAAGCTGCTGCAGTAAATGTGGTGTGATATTGACATAGTACTTTTATGTTTAACCGTTTTAAATGCCCATTGCCCGCTGTGCACAGTTGACCTGAAGCCACCGGGGTGGCGGTGCCACCGGGCTTTGGCCCGTCATCGCTGCTCGCAGCTATATTTATTATTATTTTTTTTCTATGTTTTTGGGGTTTTTGGGGCCCTTGACATGCTCAAAAACTCTTGAAATTTTGCACACGGGTCAGAACCCGCGGCCATTACAGCCGGACAGAAGCTGGTACCCGGGCGTGGCAGGGGGCTCGACAGCGCCCCTTGAATGGGTCCGAAATTTTGGTCTATATATCAAACACGCTTGCACATACAAGTATAAAACTCGGTACACATATAGACCTCATCGGGCCGAACAACTTTCGTACTCTAAGTTAAATGCCACCTCAACAGGAAGTCAGTTATTACGGGTTGTTTGAAAAACGCATGCTCTGGAATTTGATATACTCCTCCTAGACGATTAATCCGATCGCCACCAAACTCGTCAGCATGAAGTCAAGACATTGATGATTAAAAATTGCCAGCGGATTTTTGATATCTCGAACGGTTTGGCCGTGGCGAGGCAACGAATTTATGGCGAGAAAAAGGAAACAGGAAATGTGTTATAACGTCTGCATACATATATTGATCTTTATGAAACTTCACGAGTGTGTTGGTTGTAGTAGTCTGATCACATGGATGTGACTATTGTGAGTCAAAGTTATAGCGCCACCAACTGGCAGCAGGAAGTGTATCACTTTTGAAATGCTTTGAGATCACCCTCTATTTTTACCTGATTTGCTTCAAACTTCATCAGTGTAAAGTCAATACACAGCAGATGTAGACCTTGACAGGATTTTTGATATTTGAAATATTGTTGCCATGGCAACAGGTCAAACTTAATAATATTCTTGGTGTTTTTGAGGCTCTTAACATGCTTCAAATTGCATGAAACTCGACACACACATCAATATTGTCAACCAGTAGACATGGACAAAGCCATAGAAATGGGCGTGGTGGAGGGGCTCAGTAGCGCCACCTTTTTGACAAAAGTGGGGGGTTAGTTTTCCTACAGTCACCAAACTCGGTAACATATTGTTCTCATCAAGCCGGACAATTTTCTAATTTACATTCATTAGCCGACCAACAGGAAGTCGCTATTTTGTTTGAATGTTAATTTTTTGAAAAAACAGGCTATGAATTTTATACTACTACTCCTACAGGGTTTATCCAATTTACACCAACTTTTTTAACTTGTTGCTAACACATTGAAGTTGTTTAATTGCAAACGGATTTTGAATATCTCAAATGGTTTGGCCGTGGCGAGGCAACGAATTAATAGCAAGAAAAGGGAAACAAAGTGTTATAACTTCTGCATACATTAATTGATTTTGATGAATCTTCGGCTGTGTTCGTTCTACAAGGCTGATCACATAGATGTGACTATTGTGAGTCAAAGTTATAGCGCCACCAACTGGCAGCAGAAAATGTGTTACTTTCAGCATGCTTTGAGATCACCATCTTATGTTTACCCTATTTGCTTCAAACTTCATTTAAATAATGTCAAAACATGTCAGATGTAGGCCTTTGAAAAGAATTGTGATATCTCAAACACAGTTGCCTTGGCAACGCATCAAACTTTTATATTGGTTTTGAATGCTTTTGAGACTCTTAGCATGCTTCAAATTGTTTGAAACTCCACACACACATCAGGATTGTTAGCCAGTAGACATGGGCAAAGCCTTAGAAACGGGCAGGGAGGAGGGGCTCTATAGCGCTACCTTGTAGTGCAGTAAATGTGGAGTGAATTTGACAGTCCTTTTATGCTTAACTGTTTTAAATGCCCATTGCCCGCTATGCACAGTTGCCCTGAAGCCACAGGGGTGGCGGTGCCACCGGGCTTTGGCCCGTCATCGCTGCTCGCAGCTATATTTATTATTATTATTTTTTTTTCCGACTATTCGGGCATTTTTGGGGCCCTTACCATGCTCGAAAACTCTTGAAAATTTGCACACACATTGGAATCCGCGGCCAACAGGGCCGGGCAGAAGCTGGTACCCGGGCGTGGCAGGGGGGCTCGACAGCGCCCCCTTGAATGGGGTCCGAAAACATGGTCTATATATCAAACACGCTTGCACATACAAGTATAAAACTCTGTACACATATAGACCTCATCGGGCCAAACAACTTTCGTACTCTAAGTTAAATGCCACCTCAACAGGAAGTGAGTTATTACGGGTTGTTTGAAAAACGCATGCTCTGGAATTTGATATACTCCTCCTAGGAGATTATTCCGATCACCACCAAACTTGGTCAGCATGAAGTCAAGACATTGATGATGAAAAATTGCCAGCAGATTTTTGATATCTCGAACGGTTTGGCCGTGGCGAAGCAACGAATTTATGGCGAGAAAAGGGAAACACGAAATGTGTTATAACGTCTACATACATTAATTGAAGTTTATGAAACTTGTGTTCATTATAGGAGTCTGATCACATGGATGTGACTATTGTGAATCAAAGTTATGGCGCCACCAACTGGCAGCAGGAAGTGTGTCACTTTCAAAATGCTTTGAGATCACCCTCTTATTTTCACCCGTTTTGCTTCAAACTTCATCACAATAATGTCAAAACATGGCAGATGTAGACCTGTTACTGCATTTGTCATATCTTAAATATTGTTGCCATGGCAACACGTCAAACTTTCATAATATTCTTGGTATTTTTTGAGGCTCTTAACATGCTTCAATTTGGATGAAACTCGACACACATCAATATTGTCATACAGTAGACATGGGCAAAGCCTTAGAAATGGGCAGAGAGCAGGGCCTATATAGCGCCACCTTTTGACAAAAGTCGGGGGGTTAGTTTAATCTACAGTCACCAAACTCGGCATACATATTGATCTCATCAAGACTGATAACTTTCTATTTTACAGTCATTAGCTCAGACCAACAGGAAGTCAGATATTTTTGTTTGAATGTGGATTTTTCACGCACACACATAGGCATAGGCACTCTCTCTATGTGCAACTCACATTCCCCCCTCCTCCCCCCCTGACACCTCACACCAGTGTGTGTGTGTTTGAATGAGAGAGAGAGAGAGAGAGAGAGTGTGACAGTCCTGAGACTGACATTAAAATTGTCTTTGCAGGTTCTGTGATTTGGTTACATTATTTATTTATTTATTTTTTTTCATTGTATACCACATATATTGAAATTAAATGAAACATGCTTTTGGTGCATAAGATTGGTGCACAAATAACAGCTCAGGGAGGTCAAAAAACACATGAAGAGAAGTGTGAGGATTATACAACTGGTTTGTAAATAATGTAATACTTAATTTTAGAAATGAAAAATTGATCATTAATAAAGTATGAAAATACAATTATTAAACACATTAAAGATATGCTTATAAATCAAGAACAAAGCATTTATAGCTGTATTTATAAACTGCTTACTAATGTCTATCAATGCTTTATAAATGATGAATTGACTATTTACTAATACTTAACTAATGCTTCACAGTGTGCAGTTATTATAAAGTGTTACCAAATTTTTAAATTCATTATTTATTGACATGATTTAAATTTATTAAAAACCCCTGTTTCAGTAAAATTTCACATGATTATAAAAGTTTCTGTTTAAAATAAAACTTGCATAAGTGAGCAGAAAAATCTAGACATGTACCTTATTATTACCTGAGACTGACATTAAAATTGTCTTGGCAGGTTCTGAGATTTGGCTCTATTTATTATTTTTTTTTCATTTTATTTTTTATCTTATACCACACATATTAAAATTAAATTAAAGCATGCTTTTGGTGCATAAGATTGGTGCACAAACAACAGCTAGGGAGGTCAAAAAACACATGAAGAGAAGAGTGAGGATTATACAACATCAGCAACCACAGACATTCACATTAAGGCTGGATTATTTTTTTCAGACTGCATAATTTTCAAAGTAGTCGGGTCATTGTTCTTTTCACACTGCATGACTATCTTGGCCAGCATTCAGTCGCTGCTGTGTTCAAACTGCACGATGGATCGGAGACAGAAGGTTTCACACTGCATGACTTTACAATAGGAAGAATTGCAGACAACTCTGTCTGGCACGCAAACTATGTTTCACAACCAAACACACGGGAGATGTGACAAGAAAACAACGTGATATCATGCGTGCAAGAGTTCTCACGTGAGACTGGGTTTATTATTAAAAATGGTAGCCCGCAAGAAGCTTGCAATACGAATTGCCTGTACGCTGATTTGCAGCGAAAACAAAAAAAAAGAAGAATATGGAGGAGGAAAGGGTTGGGGAGACTGTGGATTGTGTGTTCTGCATCGCGAGTTGGAGGTAAATACATAACTTTTCAATGTGTGCTGCTGTTGCAGATGATCAAGAAAATGTTTGTGCTTTGTTTCTGTTTGATAGAATTGTAATGTTTATGTGTACAAAGCTATGCTTGCTGATATTGTGGTCTATAACTCCCCGCTGCTCTGTATCTTGCTCTCTCATTGGCTGTCAGTCATTGCTGATGTAGTTTTCAGTCAGAACACTTTTCACACAGCAGGATTTTGAATCGCCGACAGGTCCAGATATTTTGCGTCCCAAATATCTCACAGGCGTCAGCGACTCGTTGCCGATTCTCTCAGATCGCGTCTTTGCTCATGAACACTGCGTGATTGTCACTCGCGTGAACAGGCACCGATTTGCCTGTGATTTCACAAAACCTTTAAACGATCTCATGCATGTGATTTGTCATCATAGCAGCATCAGCCGCTGCAGTAAATGTGGTGTAAAATTGACATAGTCCTTTTATGTTTAACCGTTTTAAAAGGCCATTGCCCATCGTGCACAGTTGACCTGAAGCCACCGTGGTGGTGGTGCCACCGGCTTTGGCCCGTCATCGCTGCTCGCAGCTATATTTATTATTATTTTTTTTCCGACTATTCGGGCATTTTTGGGGCCCTTACCATGCTCGAAAACTCATGAAACTTTGCACATACATCGGAACCCGCGGCCATCAGGGCCGGCAGAAGCTGGTACCCGGCGGGCAGGAGGGCTCGACAGCGCCCCCTTGAACAGGTCCGAAATTTTGGTCTATATATCAAACACGCTTGCACATATAAGTATAAAACTCGGTACACATATAGACCTCATCGGGCCAAACAACTTTCGTACTCTAAGTTATACGTCA
Source organism: Culter alburnus (assembly GCA_028476615.1). NCBI lineage: Eukaryota > Metazoa > Chordata > Actinopteri > Cypriniformes > Xenocyprididae > Culter > Culter alburnus. The sequence goes on along the minus strand of JAOTNS010000967.1, from coordinate 19,794 downwards.
CCTCAACAGGAAGTAAGCTATTACGGGTTGTTTGAAAAACGCATGCTCTGGAATTTGATATACTCCTCCTAGGCGATTAATCCGATCACCACCAAACTGTCAGCATGAAGTCAAGACATTGATGATGAAAAATTGCCAGCGGATTTTTGATATCTCGAACGGTTTGGCCGTGGCGAGGCAACGAATTTATGGCGAGAAAAGGGAAACAGGAAGTGTGTTATAACTTCTGCATACATTGATTGATGTTTATGAAACTTCAGCAGTGTGTTCATTATAGGAGTCTGATCACATGGATGTGACTATTGTAAGTCAAAGTTATAGCGCCACCAACTGGCAGCAAGAAGTGTGTCACTTTCAAAATGCATTGAGTTCACTCTGTTATGTTTACCTGATTTGCTTCAAACTTCATCAGTGTAATGTCAATACACAGCAGATGTAGACCTGTGACAGGATTCTTGATATTTTAAATATTGTTGCCATGGCAACACATCAAACTTTAATAATATTCTTGAGTGTTTTTGAGGCTCTTAACATCCTTCAAATTGCATGAAACTTGATACACACATCAATATTGTCAACCAGTAGACATGGACAAAGCCATAGAAATGGGCGTGGTGGAGGGGCTCAGTAGCGCCATCTTTTGACAAAAGTGGGGGGGTTGGTTTTTCCTACAGTCACCAAACTCGGTACACATATTGTTCACATCAAGCCGGACAATTTTCTAATTTACATTCATTAGCTCCGACAAACAGGAAGTCAGCTATTTTTTGTTTGAATGTTAATTTTTTGAAAAAACAGGCTTTGAATTTAATACTACTACTCCAACAGGGTTTATACAATTTACACCAAACTTTTTTTTTAACCTGGTGCTAATACATTGAAGTTGTTTAATTGCAAACGGATTTTGGATATCTCAAACGGTTTGGCCGTGGCAAGGCTAGGGTTATTTTAACCTACAGTTATTTTAACCTACAGTTACCAAACTCGGTACAGTTATTAGTCTCATTAAACCAGACAGGGGATTCATGCAAACGCCACCAAACTTTCTGAACATAATGAGGAGATACTGAAGATGCTAAATTGCTAAGGATTATGAGATATCTCGAATGATGTTGCCATGGCAAGGATATATATTATGAACAAAAAAAGGAAACCGGCTGTGGCTCATATCTTGTAAAATCATTGTTTGATTTAAATTCAATTAAGATTTTATGTTTGGTAATTGAGCCTAAATGAATTTAAAATGGATGTATTAGTTTTCAGATGTTTTGTTTTTCTTTAAAATTGTGCATTTTAAGATTAATTTATGACATTAAACAATATTGTTCTCTGAATTATACACCATTTAATTCTGTATCCAATAATACTAACCTTAGACAAAAAACAATTTCTTTTTCAATCAATGTACTATGTGTAATTTAAAAATAAGTTGATTGGTGCTGTAACATGTTGTATAACCAAAAGATGGCACCAAAGGCCTATTTTTAAACAGGCCTATTTTTAAATCTTTTGTTGTTGTTGTTGTTACTGTTAAAACAGTATTTTAAAGAGCAATACTTTATATTTTTATTTCACACTGTATGTGCATGTATATTTAAGCATGATCAAAGACAACTTTCTGTCACAATTTAGAAGTTATTTTTGTTTAACATGTTAAATCTTTTCAATCTCAAGTCTTTCTTTGTCTCTTTCTTTCTTTATTTATAAAGCACTTTCACAAAACTGCTAGTTGATCCAAAGTGCTGTACAATACAGATAGAATAAAATGAATAAGAACCAACAAAAACACTGAAACACCACATAACAATACGACATAATATGATTAACATGGCTAGATAAAAGCTATTGACATAAAATGATTTGTTAAGCTGGAGTTTAAATACAGACAGAGAAGGTGCAGCTTTAATAGAAGCTGGTAAGTTGTTCCATAGTTTAGGACCAGCAACAATGAAGGCTCGATCACCTCTGCAATGGAACCTAGATCTAGGAATAGTTAGGAGACCAAAGTTACTGGATCTTAGAGACCTATTTGGTTTATAAATAGAGATTGCCTCTGAGAGATAAGGTGGGGCTTGATTGTGCAAGGAATTGTAAGCAAAAGTTAAAATTTTAAAACTAATTCTAAATTTATCTGGTAACCAGTTTAGTGAAATAAGAATGGGCGAGTGGTCGAACTTTCGTATGCCTGAAATCAATCTTGCAGCAGCATTTTGGACCATCTGTAAGTGCACTATAGAAGACTGACTTATACCATAGTAAAGTGAGTTACAGTAATCTAGACGAGAAAGACAAACAAGTGAATAATCTGTTCAAACTGTTTAGCAGAGAGTAAAGATTTGATTTTTGATAAACGCCGTAAGTGGAAAAAACACGATTTGACCACTGCACTAATTAGTTTCTCAAAACCCAGGCTGCAAAAAGGACAGCAAGATTTTTGGCACAAGGTGTAAGGTAGGAAGAGAGATGACCAAATTGAGGGGCACAGTCTTCATATGACTTTGAGCCAAACAGAATGAAGTCTGTCTCTCTATCTCCTTCCCCACTTCCTTACTCCATCAGTTTCACCATGTGTGCGTGTGTGCGCCCGCGTTGTTGTGACATATCAGGACACAAATGTGTATGATGACATGGGTATGACATAAGTATTACAAAAAGAGGTGACTTGTGAGGAAATCATGTGCCCTTGTCCCCATTTTTCAAAAGGCTTATAAATCATACAGAATGAGTTTTTGTTAGAAAGTAAAAGTGTGCACAGTTTCCTGTGATTGTTAGGTTTAGGGGTAGTGTACAGGGATAGAAAATACAGTTTGTACAGTATAAAAACCATTACCCACAATTCACAAAACAAACGTGTGTGTGTGTTTTTATGTGTTATCTGTTTGTCTGTGTGTATAACCACATAAAGGCATAGACAATGATTTTAATTTAGTTTGTAGTTTATTTTTTTTATGTTCCATGGTAAAATGTGATTTTTTTATTAATTTATTGGTGATTAGGGAAAGCACTGTAGCTGTGTAGTTGAACTAGCGGTTCTCTGGATGGTTTGAAAGGTGTGAAAAGGGGTGTGTTTGTTGGAATTGTCTTTTATTGGTCAGGAGGTGTGAGAAGAGAGGTTGAATTTACAAACAGCTCAGAGTTTCTACAAACACAGACTGTTGTGAGAGAAAAAAAAGGTGATTTTACAAACAGATCAGACTATCAACAAACACTAAGGTATGTGGCAAGATCTTTTTTCATGGGGTTGTGTCAATGAATGAAGGCCATGTTACGACTAATTCTTTCTATATGTAAAAACACTAGTGTCATTACAATGGTCAGAGTGTGACAATCATACAGCTAAAGGAAAATGTGTGTTTATTTTTATAGAGATAATGTTTGTTGCATGAACTTAAACTAAAGGCAGTGGATTTTTAGTTCCCATTATTTGGCAGACAGTAACGGTAAAAATAAGTGTTTTGGTTTTAAATGGAAAGACTGGTTAGTGTTTAATGTTCAGTTAGTTGACAGACATAGCTTTTGATGTGTTAAGAGGTTAAAAGTGGTTAATATTGTTGTTCAAAGTTGAGCTTGGTGTGAGAGGCTATTTTAATAAAGAATATAGTGTGAATAAAATATTACTTCTGAATCTCAGTCTCTCTCTCTGTTGGCCCTTCCCCTCTCCTTCACTCTGTGTGTGTGTGTGTGTGTGTGTGTGTGTGTGTGTCTGTTTGTCTGTGTGTATAACCACATAAAGGCATAGACCATGTTTTTAATTTAGTTTGTAGTTTATTTTTTGTTCTATGGTAAAATGTGATTTTTGATTAATGTATTTGTGATTAGAGTAAGCACTGTAGCTGTGTAGTTGAACTAGCTGTTCTCTGGATGGTTTGAAAAGGTGTGAAAAGGGGTGTGTTTGTTGAAATTGTCTTTTATTGATCAGGAGGTGTGAGAAGAGAGGTTGAATTTACAAACAGCACAGAGTTTCAACAAACACAGACTGTTGTGAGAGAAAAAGGTGATTTTACAAACAGATCAGACTATCAGCAAACGCTAAGGTATGTGGCAAGATCTTTTTTCATGGGGTTGTGTCAATGAATGAAGGCCATGTTACGACTAATTCTTTCTATACGTACAAACACTTGTGTCATTACAATGGTCAGAGTGTGACAATCATACAGCTAAAGGAAAATGTGTCTTTTTTTTATAGAGATAATGTTTGTTGCATGAACTTGAACTAAAGTCAGTGGATATTTAATTCCCATTATTTAGCGGACAATAATGGTAAAAAATAAGTGTTTTGGTTTTAAATGGAAAGACTGGTTAGTGTTTAATGTTCATATAGTTGACAGACATAGCTTTTGATGTGTTAAGAGGTTAAAAGTGGTTAATGTTGTTCAAAGTTGAGCTTGGCGTGAGAGGCTATTTGAATAAAGAATATAGTGTAAATAAAATATTACTTCTGAATCTCACTCTCTCTCTCTCTCTGTTGGCTGTTGGCCCTTCCCCTCTCCTTCACTCTGTCTCTGTGTGTGTGTGACTGTTTGTCTGTGTGTATAACCACATAAAGGCATAGACCATGTTTTTAATTTAGTTTGTAGTTTATTTTTTATGTTCTATGGTAAAATGTGATTTTGATTAATTTCTTTGTGATTAGAGTAAGCACTGTAGCTGTGTAGTTGAACTAGCTGTTCTCTGGATGGTTTGAAAAGGAAGGGTGTGTTTGTTGCATGAACTTAAGCTAAAGGCAATGGATTTTTTAGTTCCCATTATTTAGCAGACAGTAACATTGAAAATAAGTGTTTTGGTTTTAAATGGAAAGACTGGTTAGTGTTTAATGTTCAGTTAGTTGACAGACATACAATAGCTTTTGATGTGTTAAGAGGTTAAAAGTGGTTAATATTGTTGTTCAAAGTTGAGCTTGGTGTGAGAGGCTATTTGAATAAAATATAGTGTAAATATTACTTCTGAATCTCACTCTCTGTCTCTGTTGGCCCTTCCCCTCTCCTTCACTCTGTCTGTGTATGTGTGTGTGTGTGTCTGTTTGTCTGTGTGTATAACCACATAAAGGCATAGACCATGTTTTTAATTTAGTTTATAGTTTATTTTTTATGTTCTATGGAAACATTTGATTTTTGATTAATGTATTTGTGATTAGGGTAAGCACTGTAGCTGTGTAGTTGAACTAGCTGTTCTCTGGATGGTTTGAAAAGGGGTGTGTTTGTAGAAATTGTCCTTTATTGGTCAGGAGTTTTGTTGTGTGAGAAGAGAGGTTGAATTTACAAACAGCACAGACTTTCAACAAACACAGACTGTTGTGAGAGAAAAAGGTGATTTTACAAACAAATCAGACTATCAGTAAACGCTAAGGTATGTGGCAAGATCTTTTTTTATGGGCTTGTGTCAATGAATGTTACGACTAATTCTTTCTATACATAAAAACACTAGTGTCATTACAATGGTCATAGTGTGACAATCATACAGCTAAAGGAAAATGTGTCTTTTTTTATAGAGGTAATGTTTGTTGCATGAACTTGAACTAAAGGCAGTGGATATTTAATTCCCATTATTTAGCAGACAGTAACGGTGAAAATAAGTGTTTTGGTTTTAAATGGGAAAGACTGGTTAGTGTTTAATGTTCAGTTAGTTGACATACAATAGCTTTTGATGTGTTAAGAGGTTAAAAGTGGTTAATATTGTTGTTCAAAGTTGATCTTGGTGTGAGAGGCTATTTGAATAAAGAATATAGTGTGTACATGTGTCGCTCAATGAGCAATAGTTGTACTACACTTAATGTTTGCTATGCTACCTACTTTTCAATAGTGATTAATGTCCAGTTAGTTGACACATACAATGGTTTTTATATGCTTAGAGGTTAGTAGTGATTAATTGTTGTGAGAGGCTATTTGAATGAAAAAATGTATACATTTGTCGCTCAATAGTTGCTCACCAATTTATTTATTTTATCACAAAAAAGCAATAAAGAAGTAATATAGTTAAAAATTATTATCATTTAAATGTTCTATTTTTTATGATTTATATTGTAATATTGTAAATATTAGCAGCCATTCAGTATCTCATAATCCCATTAGCAGTGTTCAGTATCTCATAATCATTGAAAAATCTTTCTAATATGGTATTATAATATTGTAAAATTTCATTTTTGCTGTAGCATTTTGCTGTAGAGAAATTACAAGAGATCCTGTTCATCCATGAATATTGTTTGATGAACATAAATGGAGACATGTGCACTATTGTGAGACATAAGGATTTCTATGTCATTATAGACTGTAATGTCCGTAATACATGTGGTTTGGGATCAGACATTGGTACATCAGTTGTTGTTTTTAACACAAACTGGCAGGACCTGGCTTTGCACATTAATAATTTAATGATGAGCCTGAGTGCAGATAAGTTTAGTATCTGTGGTATTAATGTAGACATCATCTCATCGGATATATGCCATCCTTTGCAAATAGTGATATTGTTGGAGAAATTAGTGCATGTACAGCCAAAGATACTGAACAAAGCCCACCATCTATATCGAACAAAAGAGAAAGTGTTAGGAGCATTCGTGGCTCATTTCATCAAGGTGATAGGAAGTTCCAGTGGGCAGGTAAACAGTGTGTTGCGATTAGTTTTGGCTGCAATGGCAATGCACAGTGTAAATAATGTGTTCTCATGGGAAACAAAAGATTTAGATAATGTTCTAACTGTTGGTGACAACTTGTACACAAGTTTACGTCAAAGTGATTCAATCACTGATCCAACGGAGGAAAAGTTGTTGTGCATTCCAGATCTTCCTCAACAATATGCTTTTAATTCAAATGCATTTCAATTTGAATATGGAGACTTCGTTTCTGGAGTTGTAGATGTGGTTGATGGAGAATTCATTATGTCCGGTGCATGTGTGACATTAGTTGATGGTTTGCACACAATGTTTGAAAAATACGCCACATGCTTTTTTACCTTGAATGGTAATACCTGTGCTATTATTAAGCAAAATTGACAGTTTGCTGTGGTTGATTCTCATGCACGTAGTAGTTCAGGAATGGTTGACGGTAATGGCTTCAGCGTGGTTGTATATCACAAAACATTGAGCTGTGTTTTGAGGCACATTCAAAAATTGGCTGCATGTTTTGGTGGAAACGTAAAGGGTTTTGAAATAAGTGGTGTTTGTGTACATCAAGTTAAAAGAAATAAAGAAACTGTCATTGAGTCAAGAAAACAGAAGTCTTGTGGTATGAAAAGAACATTTCAGTTTTTAGATCTGAGTTCGGAAGAAAAAAAAGAATGTCTGGTGGTAAAGAAACATAAACAGGATTTAAAGGACAACCCTGAGATAACTGAATCCATTTCTAAAAGTGATGTTAATTCACATGTAGTTTGTTTGGGAAATGTAACTAATAAAATGTTTAATTTCAATCCACTGTGCCATGAAGTTAAGCAAAAACTAAGCAATAAACTTAATGTAGAGCTTCAAGGTGAAAATGTACTTTTACCAACAGATATCAAACCAATGGGTTGTCCTTGTAAAACAGTTAGTATTGTAGGTGATGGGAATTGTTTCTTCAGGGCAGTGGCACAAGCGGTGTGTGGCACACAAAAAGCTCATAGAGCAGTTAGACTTGCAATTGTAAAACACATGGAATTGCATAGTGTGGAATACAAGAATCTCTTAAGATGCCAATATACATCTATTGAAAATTATTTGTCAAGTTCAAAAATGAAGTTTGTAGGATCATGGGCCACAGAAGTGGAAATTCAATTGACAGCAAATTATTTAGGGCTTGATATTTATACATATCATAATGAGAAATGGTTAAAGTACAGTTGTATGCATAGAAGGATGTGTAATCAAGGGATATATTTAAAACACTGTAATGAGAATCACTATGAAGTTGTTATTTGTGTGAGACAACCTGATAACCAGATTTGTTGTAAGTTGTGTCAGATTGAAAAAGATGATGGAAAAATGTGCACAAGGCGGAGTGTAAAGCAACAGAATGAAGTTAAAATAAAACATGGAGAGACAGTTTCTGTTGATCGAGATACAAATAATGATTTATCTGTTAAGAGGAGGAGGTATTTGGAAAAGTATTATTCATTAAAAAGAGTTAAAAGTACAATTAATGTACAAATACATTTTAAAAAAGACCAAATCAAACAGTTGTATCATAGCAATGCAGAGTTTCAGCAATATGTGAAAACTGTTAATAGGACAAGATATCATACAAATGTTTTATATAATGAGTCATTAAAACAAGCAAGTAAGATGAAATATTTTGAAAACGCAAGCAACATAAGGATAAAGTTAAAGGGTTTAGCAAGCTGAAATACAGTGTCAATGAACAACATAAGAATAAAGTTAAAGGATACAGTAGGCTGAAATACAGTGTCAATGAACAACATAAGAATAAAGTTAAAGGGTACAGTAGGCTGAAATACAGTGTCAGTGAACAACATAAAGATAAAGTGAAGACATACAGCAGGGTGAAATACCAAAATAATAAAAAGCATAGAAATAAAGTAAAGAAAGCGAGTAAGTTAAAGTATCACAACAATGCATTGCATAAAGAAAATGTAAAAAGAATAAACAAGATGAGAAGAGAACAATTAAAACAAAATCAGAAACTTTTCTGATTTTGTCAGAAAACAGTTTGAAGATAAAGTTAGTTCTGGGTTAGACTTTGTTTGTTGTGTTTGCCATAGATTGTTGTTTAAACATCAAGTATTATGTTGTAGAAAAGAATATTACAACAACAATTCTGCAATGTCATTGGTAGCCAACAGATGTATTACAGATAAGTTTTTGCACAAGTGTAGGGAGCAATGTGATATTTCTTGTGAATTGGCGAATTCATGTAAAGGTCAGCTTTGGATTTGTTTTACTTGTCATTTTAAGTTGAAAAAAGGTGAAATGCCAGCAGAAAGTGCTGTTAACAACCTGGAATTGCAACCAATACCAGAAGAGCTTAGTTGCCTTAATAACTTAGAGCAACACTTAATTTCATTGCATATTCCATTTATGAAAAGGTTGGCTTTGCCAAAAGGTGGTCAAAATGGAGTTCATGGTCCTGTGACTTGTGTGCCAGCCAATGTTAAAAACACAACAAATGTTTTGCCTAGAACCGAAGCTGAAGGGTCTTCTGATAAAGATAACATTGAGGAGAATGAAGTGGAAACTGTACATGTTGATGAGGAGTTACATGATTAGATATTGGACAAGAAGTTCTTGATCAGTACTTTGATGGGATCTTGAATGTTGCTCCTGCTGAAGGGAATAATCCTGTGAAAATGCTTGCAGATGAAACAAATGAGGCAAAATGTTTTCCTGTTTTATTTCCAAATGGTTGTTCAATTTATCGTGACAAAAGGACGCAAAGATTAACATTGTCCCTATTTTAACAATAGAATTTTGCATGCAGATGGAAGATTTGCACAAAATGTTGAATACATTTTTTATGCGCAGTATTTGTCTGAAATAGAAAAGGTAGTGTCTAGTGTATCTATCGCTCTAAGGAAAGGGCATGGGTTCAGTAAATCCATACCAAGTGACATGTTTAAAGACACCTTGAGGAAAGTTCTTAATTTTGATGAAGGCTATAGATTTTTAAAGCCCATCCGTGGCACTCCATCATTCTGGCAAGGTGTGCAAAAAGATTTGTTTGCTATGGTCAGACAACTTGGCATTCCCACTTGGTTTTGCTCATTTTCATCTGCTGACATGAGATGGAAAAATTTGCTGTCAAGTATTTTAAAACATGAAGGAAGACAAGAAACTTTAGAACAGCTTGAATGGGCTGACAAATGTGAGCTTTTGCGTCGTAATCCTGTTACTGCAGCTCGCATGTTTGATTTTAGGTGGCATTGTTTTCTAAAAGAGGTGCTTATGGCACCTGTTCACCCCATAGGAGAAATTGTAGATTATTTTTATAGGGTTGAATTTCAACAACGTGGTTCTCCCCATGTTCATTGTTTTTTGGATCAAAAATGCTCCACAAATAGATAAAAATTCTGATGATGAAGTTGTTGACTTTATAGATAGATATGTTACTTGTGAATTGCCCAATGAAGATGAAGACTTACACAGTATTGTCACATCTGTGCAATTTCACAGTAAACGTCATTCTAAAACATGCAAAAAGAAAAACACTGTTTGTCGCTTTAACTTCCCTAAACCACCATCAATGCGTACATTCATATGCCGAAGAAAAGTAGATGTGTCAGAGGAAGACGTTCCAGATAAAGATGTTGGAATGAATAGTTGTCAAGATAGAAGTAAAAGTACAGGTGTGAATGATACTGTCAATGTAGAATATGCTCATGGCATAATGACAGCAGTTAAGAAAGCTGTTTTAGAAGAGAAGGTACATTCTGTAGAAAGTTTGTTTGCTAGTATTGGAATAAATCAGGATTTGTTTGAGATGGCATATAAGTGCATAAATAATACTACACATTGTCTTGAAACGTCAATTAAATGAAGTGTGGGTTAATCAGTATAATAAGTTTGGCCTTCAGTGCTGGAATGCTAATATGGACATTCAGTATGTAACAGATGCATATGCCTGCATTGTTTATATAATTTCCTACATTTCAAAATCTGAAAGGGAAATGGGTTTGTTGTTAGCTAATGCCCAACGAGAATCAACAACTCAGGGAAATGTTGATGCAAAACAAGCTTTGAGGAAATTAGGGACCGTGTATTTACACAATCGTGAAGTTAGTGCACAGGAGTCAGTTTATAGATTAACCAATATGCACTTAAAACAGTGTTCAAGGAATGTTCAGTTTATTCCAACAGGTGATGATGCTGTTCGTATGAGTTTGCCACTAAGCGTTATACAGAACAAGTTGGACTCTCAGAATCTAAAAAGTGAAGAAATGTGGATGAAAAGTTTTGTTGATCGTTACAAAAATAGGCCAACTCAACATGTTTTTAATGATATGTGTTTAGCCACATTTGCATCAGAGTACAGGATTGCATACAAAAATCAACCTTGTTCCAATAAAATTATGTTGCAAAACAACATGGGTTTCATTGTGAAAAGAACACGCACTCCACCAGCTATCATCCGTTTCGCCAGATTTTCAGTGACAAAAAGTCCTGACAAATTTTATCAAAGTTTATTACAACTCTTTCTTCCATACCGTGCAGATAGTCAACTGAAACCAGAAGGATATAATAATATGAACATTTTTATAGGGAAGGTGAAATTTCTTTAAGCGATGGATCTATACAATTAGTACAACATGTCGTAAATACAATAGATCATTTTTTGAAAAAGATGCAGATGTGTTGGACACTGCACAGAATACTGTTAATAATGAGGACATATTAGAAAATGCGTGGTGTGCACTTTGTCCTGAACAGCAATTAGAACGTTTTGAGTGTGAACAGCTTAGACAGGAGACAGATCAGGAAATAGAGGCATATGAAAGCATTCCAGATTTAGCTTATAACAATCAGCAAATTGCTCAGTTAGAAAAAAAAGAGAATTGTCTGAGTCGTGTTGATGGGTTGAGCTTAATTCGCTCTTTAAACAAAACCAGATGGCTGTTTTCTATAGGATTAGACAGTGGTGTTTGAGTAAAATCAGAGGAGAAAACCCAAAACCATTTCATGTTTTTATTACTGGTGGAGCAGGCACAGGAAAAACTCATTTAATTAAAGCCATACAATATGAAGCGACAAGATTACTAACTCAAACTTCACTACACCCAGATGACCTTTGTGTTCTTTTAACAGCTCCAACAGGCATTGCAGCCTACAATTTACAGACTTCAACAATTCATTCTACTTTTCATATTGGCACAAATGTCAAGTTGCCATACACACCTTTGGGTGAAGGAGCTAAATTCTTTACGCTCAAAATTTCATGCCCTTCAAATATTAATAATAGATGAAATATCAATGGTAGACCATAAACTGCTGGCATATATTCATGGAAGACTAAGACAAATTAAGCAAACCGGAGATTTTACTGTTTTTGGTAATATTGCTGTCATAGCTGTTGGAGATTTCTTCCAATTGGCTCCCGTGAAGGGTAAACCACTCTTTGTAGATGTACCAGAAGTTGATTTATGGATTAATTACTTTAGTGTTGTAGAGCTGACACAAGTTGTTAGGCAACAGGACAGCACGTTTGCTGAATTCTTAAATCGATTAAGAACACGAAGCAAGAACTCTCCACTAAGAAAAGAAGATTTGGAAATATTATCAAATTGTGACAATGAAGAAAATAGAGACTCTTTACATATTTTTTCTACAAATGATGAAGTTCATGAGCACAACCTAGAGCAATTAATTAAAATCTGTGAAGACATTGAAACAATAGAGGCTGAAGATTTTGCACGTAGCAAGAAGACTGGAAAGTTAGAATTACTTGTTGGACATCATGTAAAGGTTTATAATACATGCTTGGCAGCAAAGTTGCTTTTAGGCATAAATGCACGTGTCATGTTAATTAAAAATCTCGATATTGATGATGGACTCGTTAATGGTGTTTGTGGTACAGTTACACACATTGCACGTTCAGATAAAAATAAGTTACCCGAAACTGTGTACATCCGTTTTGATGACAGTAATGTGGGCTTGAAAACCCGTAAGCAGTGTTTCTCTGAGACTGCAAGACTGTATCAATCTACACCAATATATGTAGAGGAGGAAACTGTTTGTACAAAAGGTGGACTTCGTCGACAGTTTCCTTTAAAATTGGCTTGGGCATGCACAGTTCATAAAGTTCAAGGTTTAACTGTTGATAGTGCAGTTGTTAGTTTAAAAAGAGTTTTTACTGCTGGACAGGCTTATGTAGCATTAAGTCGGGTTAGAACTTTGTCTGGTTTGACAATAAAAGACTTTAAAGACAAAAGTATTTATTGTAATGACAACATTTTTGAGGCGCTTAATAAAATGTCATGTTTTATGACAGACAAGGATTTAGATATTTCAGTGCAAAATAGTTCTTTTTCTGTGTTTTTATTAAATGTACAGAGTTTGCGATGTCATAAACAAGATTTGATGGCTTGTGTTCAAAATTTGCAGCCCATATGTATTGGTTTAACTGAAACATGGTTGCCTGCTTGCTATAATTCAGATAATGTACACTTAGACAATTACAACTTTGTAGGTCTTTCTCGTTCTGCAGCATACACAACCAATTGTCCTCTTTTCAATGATTTGAAAGCTCAACAACAAGGTGGTGTTGGGTTATATACAGTATGTGGTGTGGAAAACACTAATATAACGTTATCAAATCTTAACTTGGAGTGCATGCTGACACACTTAACTGAAATTGGCATATTACTTGGAGTTGTCTATAGACCACAAACATATCCTTTGTCCATTTTCAAAGAAAATTTAGGTAAATTAATTAACTTAATGTCTTCAATAAGCAATACAATTGTACTTATAGGAGACTTTAATAATGATGCATTGAAATCAAATTCTCTGTGCTCTTTCATGGCAGATAAGGGTTTTTTTCAACTTGTTAAACAACCAACAACCGAAAAAGGAACCTTAATTGACCATGTATATGTAAAGAACATTGAAGAGTTTTCAGTGCACACAAATATTGTTCCACTTTACTTTAGCACACACGAGGGAGTTTTGTGTTCATTTCAAGCCTTACATGTTTAAATATGTTAAGACAACTTGTTGGACAGCTACAGCTGTTGTGTTGTGTTATGCCATACGGAACCGGGGGCCACTGAACCTGCTTTAACGACGACAGTGGGGGCGCTGACAGCCTTAGCCAACGGGTTGGCGCGTATGGCAGTGTTGTGTTGTGTTATGCCATACGGAACCGGGGCCACTGAACCTGCTTTAACGACGACAGTGGGGGCGCTGACAGCCTTAGCCAACGGGTTGGCGCGTATGGTCGTGTTGTGTTGTGTTGTGTTTTAATACTCCTCTCAATTTACTTGTATACATTTATGTGCCCTTTAAGAATTTATATATACATATTAATTTAACCTTTCATAAAAAATTGAATTAATTTAAATTGGTTAAAATTTAAAACATATTTTTACAAAAAAGGTTTTGTTTTTCTTGCATTGCAACAGCATGTGTATAACACACATATATCTATAGTTCTGCTTTACATGTAAATTTGACAAATTCACACAACTTGCCCATATTACAGCATAAATAAACATCTTGACATCCATAGTTTGTTATAATTTACAGATCAAATATTAAAACATATTTACAAAACACAATACATTTATTTACACATTTAACAGTGTATATGAATATTCTACTTGACATTCTACCTCATCTGTGAATTCTTTGTGCAAAAAAATTAAAATCAATACATAACTGTTCCTGTGGTATTGAAAATTTCACAGTATCATTACAAATTAAAATGTTGTCACTGAAATATGAATATAATACATACAATTCTTAACAATTACCTTAATCAACCTAGATCACTTTACTCATACCATGCTGTTGCTAATACAACTTTTTGCTTTTCCTTATAAAAAAAAGCAAAAACACACTGGTAATGGTACCTGGTTACCCACCAGGATGGGGTTCGATTCCCTGGAGTGTACTTGCTTGTTATTATTAGCTATTACTAATTTTGCAAGTTGCAACCCTAGCTCGTACAAGACAATATTATTTTCTTTTACACATTCATCATTATAAAAAAATACATTTGAAAAGGTGAAGAAATTATTTTTATCAATATTTTGTAGTGCATATAATATTTGAATACTAGTGTAATGAATGTTTTATCAATCATTACACAGTTTGAGAAATTACAGAATGTGGATGATTTTGAAATAAATATTATGACATGTGTGTGTGTGTATATATATATATATATATATATATATATATATAAAATACTTAGATTTACACTACATTTAGACAAAAGATTTTGAGCCTCAATATAACAATATACAATATTGCTGCAATATTGTAGTTCACTGACTATATAGTTTTATATAATTAGTTTAATAATTTTGTTAATAAAACACCTTTAATAAATTCATCTGAAAATATAATATTTTTAACAGTGAATCATAATTTTACTATAAATAGTTTTACTTAGTACTACATTTAAATGTATATATTAAGAGATTGTCAAGTACTAATTTCTGTCACAATATAGATTTTATTCTTGTTTAGATGTTTTTGAATAATCTAACTCAACTAACTGGTTAGTCTTGAACTGGTTCTTAAATGCCTCTGTGTGTCTGTGTCTGTGTATGTGTGTGTGTGTGTAATGGGGGAGAGGGGAGGTTGTGTCAGTGACAATGGTTTAGAAAAATATAATTCAAAACAACCTATGACACTTTATGACATGAAATTCATCTAATTTTAAATTATTTCATGGATGTAGCTGTTGTGGTTTGTGATCATAGGAGCATCAGCTGCTGCAGTAAATGTGGTGTGAAATTGACATAGTACTTTTATGTTTAACCGTTTTAAATGCCCATTGCCCGCTGTGCACAGTTGACCTGAAGCCACCGGGGTGGCGGTGCCACCGGGCTTTGGCCCGTCATCGCTGCTCGCAGCTATTTATTATTTTTTTTTTTCCGACTATTCGGGCATTTTTGGGGCCCTTACCATGCTCGAAAACTCTTGAAAATTTGCACACACATTGGAATCCGCGGCCATCAGGGCCAGGCAGAAGCTGGTACCCGGGCGTGGCAGGGGGGCTCGACAGCGCCCCCTTGAACGGGGTCCGAAAACATGGTCTATATATCAAACACGCTTGCACATACAAGTATAAAACTTGGTACACATATAGACCTCATCGGGCCAAACAACTTTCGTACTCTAAGTTAAACGCCACCTCAACAGGAAGTCAGTTATTACGGGTTGTTTGAAAAACGCATGCTCTGGAATTTGATATACTCCTCCTAGGAGATTATTCCGATAACCACCAAACTCGGTCAGCATGAAGTCAAGACATTGATGATGAAAAATTGCCAGCAGATTTTTGATATCTCGAACGGTTTGGCCGTGGCGAGGCAACGAATTTATGGCGAGAAAAGGGAAACACGAAATGTGTTATAACGTCTACATACATTGATTGATGTTTATGAAACTTCAGCGGTGTGTTCGTTATAGGAGTCTGATCACATGGATGTGACTATTGTGAGTCAAAGTTATAGCGCCACCAACTGGCAGCAAGAAGTGTGTCACTTTCAAAATGCATTGAGTTCACTCTGTTATGTTTACCTGATTTGCTTCAAACTTCATCAGTGTAATGTCAATACACAGCAGATGTAGACCTGTGACAGGATTCTTGATATTTTAAATATTGTTGCCATGGCAACACATCAAACTTTAATAATATTCTTGAGTGTTTTTGAGGCTCTTAACATCCTTCAAATTGCATGAAACTCGATACACACATCAATATTGTCAACCAGTAGACATGGACAAAGCCATAGAAATGGGCGTGGTGGAGGGGCTCAGTAGCGCCACCTTTTGACAAAAGTGGGGGGGTTAGTTTTTCCTACAGTCACCAAACTCGGTACACATATTGTTCTCATCAAGCCGGACAATTTTCTAATTTACATTCATTAGCTCCAACCAACAGGAAGTCAGCTATTTTGGTTTGAATGTTAATTTTTTGAAAAAAAAAAACAGGCTTGAATTTTAATACTACTACTCCAACAGGGTTTATACAATTTACACCAAACTTTTTTACTTGGTGCTAATACATTGAAGTTGTTTAATTGCAAACGGATTTTGGATATCTCAAATGGTTTGGCCGTGGCGAGGCAACGAATTAATAGCAAGAAAAGGGAAACAAAGTGTTATAACTTCTGCATACATTAATTGATTTTGATGAATCTTCGGCTGTGTCTTCTACGTTCTACAAGGCTGATCACATAGATGTGACTATTGTGAGTCAAAGTTATAGTGCCACCAACTGGCAGCAGGAAATGTGTTACTTTCAGCATGCTTTGAGATCACCATCTTATGTTTACCCTATTTGCTTCAAACTTCATTTAAATAATGTCAAAAACATGTCAGATGTAGACCTTTGAAAAGAATTGTGATATCTCAACACAGTTGCCTTGGCAACGCATCAAACTTTTATATTGGTTTTGAATGCTTTTGAGACTCTTAGCATGCTTCAAATTGTTTGAAACTCCACACACACATCAGGATTGTTAGCCAGTAGACATGGGCAAAGCCTTAGAAACGGGCAGGGAGGAGGGGCTCTATAGCGCTACCTTGTAGTGCAGTAAATGTGGAGTGAATTTGACAGTCCTTTTATGCTTAACTGTTTTAAATGCCCATTGCCCGCCATGCACAGTTGCCCTGAAGCCACAGGGGTGGCGGTGCCACCGGGCTTTGGCCCGTCATCGCTGCTCGCAGCTATATTTAGGGCCAAAGCCCAAGGGGCTGAAGGCCTTTTGTTTTCTTTAGGGAACTTTAGGAAATAATTTTTTGAGATCACCCTATTTTTTTTACCTGTTTGTTTCAAACTTCATCAGTGTAATGTCAATACACAGCAGATGTAGACCTGTGAAAAGAATCGTGATATCTCAAACACTGTTGCCATGGCAACGCATCAAACTTTAATTTTCGTTATGGATGCTTTTGAGACACTTAGCATGCTTCAAATTGCATGAAACTCGATACAAACGTCAGAGATGCCAACCAGTATACATGGGCAAAGCCGTAGAAACAGGTGGGGAGCAGGGCCTCTATAGCGCCATCTTTTGACAAAAGTGGGGGGGTTAGTTTAACCTACAGTCACCAAACTCAGGACACATATTGTTCTCATTAAGCTGGACAACTTTCTAATTTACAGTCATTAGCTGTGACCAACAGGAAGTCAGATATTTTGGTTTGAATGTGGATTTTTCATAAACTCACATAGACGTAGGGTCTCTCTGTCCAACCCCCCTACCCCCTCCCTCCTCCTAACTCCTCACACCAGTCTGTGTGTGTGTGAGTGAGTGAGTGAGTGAGTGAGAGAGAGAGTGAGAGAGTGTTTTACACCCTTGATCAGTTAACTCTTTTATTGTAGACTCACTGTGAGTTTAATCCCAACCCTGATCAAACACCTGAAGCAGCGAATCTTATTTGTAGGCCACTGACAACATAGTATTACATTATTAGTTTGATAATTAGGTTAATTAAAATATAAAAACACACTGCAAATGATAACTTCACACTCATTTGAAATTGAACTATGACACTTGTAACTCGGGTAATCAGGTTGATATAAAGAAAGAAAAGAAAAAAAAAAAAGAGAGAAAAGTTCCAGAAGGAAAACTGTTTTGTCCAATGACGGCTCTCATTTCAGTGACTGACTCTCCTAAGAGCCAATGTTAGCAGCACTCTCATAAGGCCCGCCCACAGGCTGCGCCGGCGCTGTTGCACTGCGTGAGAGGCAGAGAGAGAGAGAACGAGTCTGACGAAGCAGAGACCCTCCGTAAAAGCTTTTAATATAGAGAGAAAAGAGATTAAATGCAATAAATAGATCATATTTCTGAACGGATGTGGCCACATGAAGCTGTCATCGGGGTGAGAAGTCGACGAGGCACCAACGGAGAATCGGAGTGTTGCAAATGAGCTTGTTTCTTTGAATATATGTGAAGTTATTGCCTTGGTGAGTTTCATTCTAAGTCATATCATATTATGTGAGAAAAGAGTCACTAACTCAATAAGTAAATTGATATGAGAAGTGACTTATATATATGCCGATTTATATGCGCTGTAGTAATAGCACAAGGACTAAAGCTAACTCGTGTGAAAGTGCTAATGAGATGTCATGAAGTGTGATGATTAAGTGTCAATAAGTTCAAAAAGTGTTGAAATGATGAGTTAATGTATTATTTGAAGTGTAT
This sequence comes from Culter alburnus, assembly GCA_028476615.1. Lineage (NCBI taxonomy): Eukaryota > Metazoa > Chordata > Actinopteri > Cypriniformes > Xenocyprididae > Culter > Culter alburnus. Next base: position 990 of record JAOTNS010000967.1, on the reverse strand, counting down.
ACAAGATATTTGCTGTTGATGTTTGAATTTGATATTAATTGTTTTGTTTATGCAAGGCTAGGTTTTTTTCCTATGTTTATTTCTACGTGATCTCCTGCGCGAGTTTACTGTTTTGTGCCATATTTATGGTGCGTTCAAGTCATGTCGGAAAGATCGTATTTACGAGCAGAACCGACATGAACGCCACCACAATGTCGTAAATACCAGTGGAAGCTCGTAATTTTCTTTAAGCTCCGATCTGTACGAGTTGGGGGCGTGTCAGTCAGAAACATAGTGAAATACCACAATACTTACAGGTATTTAGCAGTGACATTGTCAGGCTTTTCTGTTTACAATGAAGTAAGCTGATTACCAGTAAAAAAATACGAATGCATCACAATATAAAAATGTAATATGTAACAATAAAGTTTACAATGGCTTCATAAATTAATAATAAAAAAAAGCAACATACAACTAATGCACATTCTTTGCTCTACATTTTTTAGAAGCAGAAGTGTTGTTATTTTGTGTAATTAATTTAGTGAAGGCACACCGCCATCATACTCAGACAAAAGTGACTTGAACGTACCTACAGTCGTACACACGACTTCCCACCTCGTAAATACGAACTTCCCAGGAGGACTTGGACGCACCATTAATCCTTTTGGAGAAGAATTGTCTGTGTATCAGACACAATTAAATGTGCACAATGGTGAGCTACCCATGGACCTGGTTCCACTTTGAACTGCTTTGAAATCATCAACTGGTAGGAAAATTTAAATTGTATTTATTTAATTTTTTTGGACCCCATAACAGTATATATCATGAGTAATAATCACACAACAATACAGGCGAACATGCACTTGATACAGTGTATTTGTGATTTGTGAACATGAATTTCTTTCATGTTTTATTTTCAGACATCATGAGAATGACATAACGCTTGGTATTGTAATATGTTATAACAAAAATATCTATGGCAAGAGCTCTTTTCAGCAGCTGCTTTCTATA
>JAOTNS010000966.1:707500-1007718 GCA_028476615.1 Culter alburnus | reverse complement strand
TTTGAATTAAAATATTGCTTGTAATCTGTGCCAAAATTTTTGTGGAGAAGATTACTTTTAGAAGATTACACTGTATTACTTTCCATCGTATTGTTTTCCATCTAACAAACTTCTAAACATATTATAGCACAGTACAAATATAAACAAGAGATGGCTCAAAGGATCCAGACTCTGGAATAACAGCAGCAGTTTACATAGGCCTACTTCAAAGTCATCTTCAATATCAAAAAGAATCTCAGACCATGTATTATAGAGATAATAGCAATATTCATTGCTCTTCAGTGGATAGAAGTACAACAATAAGATCAGTGATTTGTACAGACTCCCTTTCAGTTTGTCAAGTGGAATATCAACAGCAAGACAAGATATTTGAGGTGATGCAGAGTTTATTTAGAATAAGACAATCTGGACTTACAGTAAACTTCCTGTGGGTGCCCACTGCTCTGGGTGTGTGTTCACAGTGTGCGAGTGTTTAAAATTCTGAGTATAGGACACCATACTTGGCCACACATCACATCACATCACTTTACACTTTCAATGAGTAAAGCAGAAGTAAAGGCAAAAGTTAATAGAAGTTAATAGCAAATGAAATGAGAAAGAATGGCAGAAGGAGTGGGACAGTGGAACAAAAAGTATACACTTTCTTTTATTACATTCAAGAAACATCTGATCCAGAAAGAAAATCAGCAGGACACATTGTCTACTTATAAAATGTGATGCATATTAAAGAGCAAGATTTCAACTAATTCAAGCTTTAAGATCTTTGGGAATAAATAATTTGTCTCTCCAGGTTCTGTTAAGAAATGGCCCAAAACAATCTATATTTCATGAATTATTTAATTTCTTAAAAGAAACAAGACTGATCAATAGAATTTAGGATACTGTTGTATTTATTTTTAAGTATGTCTGTCTTATTGTTTCCCAGCTTGGCAGCTTCCTAACCATTATGCGCTTTACATCCTCCAGTAGGTGGCGTGAATGCACCATTTAAAGGATTAGTTCACTTTGAAATGAAAATTGGCCCAACCTTTACTCACCCTCAAGCCATCCTAGGTGTACATGACTTTCTTGTTTCTGACTAAGACAATCAGAGAAATATTAATAAATATTCTGAGCATCCGAGCATAATAATGGCAGTGATAGAGTTCAATGAGCTGAACAAAGTGCCTGGGAACGTTACTAGACAACGTGCTTAACACCAGTGGGGACGTTCTGAAAATGTTCTGGGAACGTAAAATTCTTGCGGGGTAACCTGTCACCTAGTAACGTTCCCAGAACGTTCAGAGACGGTCACAATGTGGAGTTCTTTTAAGGTTTGGGGAACATTATTTGGTGGACCTTCAAGGAACATTCAGGACATTCTAGGAATGTTTAGGGGACTATTACTATAGGACGTTCTGTTAACTTCCCAAATGTCCTCTTTGTAACGTTCTTGCGCAACCATAAAATAACCAAAATAGAATGTCCCCCTAAACTCATATTGGGAACGTTAATAAATGATCAACCGAGGACCCTGTGGGAACGTTCTGTTAATGTCCTCTTTGTAACGTTCTTTTTTGACCATAAAATAACCAAAATGGAACGGCTCCCTAAAGTCATATAAGAACCCTTAAAGGGATAGTTCATCCAAAAATGAAAATTTGATGTTTATCTGCTTACCCCCAGTGCATCCAAGATGTAGGTGACTTTGTTTCTTCAGTAGAACACGAATGATGATTTTTAACTCCAAACGTTGATGTCTGTCAGTCAAATAATGGGAGTAAATGGGAACACAATCAATAAGAGTCGAAAAAACTTGCACAGACAAATCCAAATTAAACCCTGCGGCTCGTGACGACACATTGATGTCCTAAGACACGAAACGATCGGTTTGTGCAAGAAACCGAACAATATTTATATCATTTTTTACCTCTAATACACCACTATGTCCAACTGCGTTCAGCACTCGTTTAGTGAGGTCTGATTGCGCTCTGACAACGGCAGTGATGTCTCACGCTTATACTTCAATGAGTGAAACAGAAACAGATCCAGAACACAGCCAACAGGGTCAGAACCAATAAACACATGAATGCTCAGAAATGCAGCTGACACTTACAAAACCTCACAGAGAATGATTGAGTAAACCAGGCTTATAAAGACAGAGTAAATGAGGTTAATGACAAATGAGACACAGATGAAAGTAATCATGGTTGATGAGTCCAGGTAAAGGATGATGGGAAGTAAAGTCCTTAATGAAATGGTGGAAGTTCTTGGTAGAGTGCCCTCTGGTGGATTGCACGGGCAACTGGTGATCATGACAACTCACCAGAAGCAGGAGAATAATCACAGTTTGATGAAGGCACTGTATAACATGAAAAATGCAGCATAATATTCATGGCAATGATATATGTATATTAACTAAAATATATTTATATTTTATCTTAAAGGTGCCATCGAATGTTTTTTTACAAGATGTATATAAGTCTAAGGTGTCCCCTGAATGTGTCTGAGTTTCAGCTCAAAATACCCCCTAGATTTTTTTAATTAATTTTTTTAACTGCCTATTTTGGGGCATAATTAGAAATGCGCCGATTCAGGTTGAGGCCCCTTTAAATCGCGCGCTCTCCGCCCCCGGAGCTCGCGCTTGCCTTAAACAGCATAAACAAAGTTTACACTGCTAATATAACCCTCAAAATGGATCTTTACAAAGTGTTCGTCATGCATGCTGCATGCATGCATCGGATTATGTGAGTATTGTATTGATTTTGTTTACATTTGATTCTGAATGAATTTGAGGCTGTGATCCGTGGCTAACGGCTAATGCTACACTGTTGGAGAGATTTATAAAGAATGAAGTTGTGTTTATGCATTATACAGACTACAAGTGTTTAAAAATGAAAATAGCGACGGCTCTTGTCTCCGTGAATACAGTAAAACGATGGTAACTTTAACCACATTTAACAGTACATTATCAACATGCTAACGAAACATTTAGAAAGACAGTTTACAAATATCACTAAAAATATCATGTTATCATGGATCATGTCAGTTATTATCGCTCCATCTGCCATTTTTCGCTATTTTCCTTGCTTGCTTACCTAGTCTGATGATTCAGCTGTGCACATCCAGACGTTTTGCCCTTGTGTAATGCCTCGATCATGGGCTGACATATGCAAATATTGGGGGCGTACACCCTGACTGTTACAGTCAGTGTTATGTTGAGATTCGCCTGTTTGTCGAGGTCTTTTAAACAATGAGATTTATATAAAGGAGGAAACAATGGAGTTTGAAACTCACTATATGTCATTTCCATGTACTGAACTCTTGTTATTTAACTATGCCGAGATAAATTCAATTTTTAATTCTAGGGGCATAATTAGGGCACCTTTAATCATCACATCTATACTTGGCTTACTGGATGATTCACCATTCATTTTGGTTCTTGTCACACCTGCTCGTCTCCTCCTGAATTTATATATGACGACTCCCGCCCCAAACACCAACATCAGAACCAAAACTATCAGCACTGGGAGAATCACTGATTTAAAGAGGTCACCAGGATCAAATTCTGAAACAAACAAGTTAAAAAAGGTCAAAACACATTCCAAACACAGTTCTGTAGTATATACTTTTTCACACCTCATTACCCAAAGTGAAGTCCAGTTTGTTGTCCAGACTGAGGTGTGTGGCAGAGCAGGTGTATTTGTGTTTGTCTGCACTGATCTCCAGACTCTTCCTCATCTGGTACGTCCCGTCACCATTGGGCAGCAGATCTCCTCCAGTGATCTCATGATCAGATACAGGCTGTCCATCTCTGAACAGGGTCAGGTTGATGTGACGAGGGTAAAATCCTGTCGCCAAACAACTCACACGAAACCCTCCAGAATCTGAGTTTGCTTTCTGAATGAGTCTGACTCGCGGTTTCACTGTGGAAAAAAAAAAAAAAAAAAAAAAAGGTGATTCAGAGAACTTTTTTACATTTATAAAATACTTATTTATTTACAAAATAAATTATAAAATACATTTATTACATATTTTGAATTTATAAAATACATTTATTTTAAATCCTGAAGATTTTACTCCAAACATCTGGAATTCTTTTCATAAAACACATTTAGGGAATTAAAGTTGTTCCCTTGAGTACGTACCTTTTCTATTAATTTGATCTTCTCTCTTTTTGAAGTATTTCTTGAGTGTATTTATACAAAATGGGTAAAAGGTATTTTCAACTTCCTGCTTAAATTCTTCCAGGTGCGGTTTGAGCTTATCTTGTGAAATATTTAAAATCACTTTATAAGTAAACGTGTTGTTAAAGTAATGCAGCTCATCTGTGGTGGAGCCTCTGGCAGCATCTCTGATAATCATCTGTCCAGGCTTGTCGAGATCCAGCAGCTCACAGACAACCAGTGTCTGATAAACTTCAAGATCTGTGAGGGAAAACAAAATCATAAGGTTGATTCACATGACTTTCAGACTTTTTTTTTTTTTTTTTTAATTATAAGCATACTAATATTTTTATTTTTTATTTTTTTTAAGAAAGAAACAATAATAGATTATGCCAAACTATTTTAAAAAGGTTTTCTTTTAATTCTTATATTACTAATTTTTTCACCTAAAAAGCAAAATCGATTTAAAATCAAACAGTAAAAATATGCTCATTATGAGGATGTATTTAAGCAATTGAATATGTACAATATGAACTGCATTTTATGCATTTTTAAATAGATTAATAAATGTCATTGAGTCACATACTTACTGTCATTTTGGCTGCCTTTTCCTAACAGTTTTGATCTTCTCAAAAATGAGTTATACATGTAGTCACTTATACCCTTTATGTAGTGTGAATTCATCACATCCTCTTCATTCGTCGTATTCCCTCTTGCAAAATATGTCTCTGAGTTATAATATCCAACTGTGATGTCATCCAAAGATGTTGTGCTACTAAATTGAGGAAATTGTGTTTTTCCCTGAATGTAAGTTGAAAACAACCACAAAGAGTGAGAACCTAAAAAACAAATTGATTATTGTTGGTTTCTTTTTATTATGAATAAGCAGTAACCATATGAGACTGTATACAATATTTTTTTTTTTTAAAAAGTGAAATAGGTGGGGCACACTGTAACATTTGAGGGGCACGTTGTGACACGACCATATGGCAGTTTAAAATGGTATCTGAACTAACCAAAAAGGTATACTAGACAAACTAAAATACTTTGTCAAAGTACAGTTAATTAACTTTTTCATATAAAATAATGGCAGTCATTTTTTAATTATTAAAAATAAACATTATTTGACAACATGCAAAACGGGCCAACTCAGGGCACAGGGGTGAGCTGATCCCACCCAAACGTCTGCCTTGCCCACCCAATCTTAATTTGGGCACATATAATCTTAGTTAATCTGTTTTTTACGATTTGATCTGAGGCTTTGATGAAGTTTGATAAGGGGCTGTAGAATGCCTGCCCCAGAATAAATAAATAAATAAATAACACCAGAAAATTTGCTGTATTTTTGTTTTATTAGCTGAAAGTAACGGAGGGCGCGTTACAGTGTACATTCACTCACAAGACGCTTCGGTAAGTCGCGGAAAAGCAAAGGCTGGCAATCACACAAGGGAAAACGTGCATTAACTGCATAGAGCAAGAACATAATGTAAATGAATAAATGCATATGCATAGTTCAGTTGAAACCTTGTCCTCTTTGGCTGTTAATGGTGTTAAAATGAATTTACGAGCCAAACTGTCTGCTTAATTAACAACACTGAAATAAGAACGCGCTTTTTATCTTTCAATTAGCTACCCAGCTAGAAATGTTATTGTTATAAGAATGTTTTGAGAACATTATGCTATGTTCTGGTAATGTTTTCAGCAGCAAGTTTTATTTTTGTTCCCAGAATATTCTCCTAAAAAGGTAGGATAACATTATTTAAAAACACTGTAAAAATGTTTTGTGATAGCATTGTTAGAACATTATTCCCTAACATCCTTATAACGTTTTTAGAGGGAAGTTTCCCATCGGGCACTGGATGTGGACTCCAATGTCACCCCTAGACGTCAAATTTTGATCAGAAATGAAAATCAGGTAGACGTCTAAACACTAAATTGTTTTTATGTCAAGCTCCAATGTCATTAAACAACTCCAAAAACAGCATTACCAGCTTCACATTACAAACCAGATTGATTTTATTTCTGTCATATGTGTATAAAAGTTCTTATTGAGATAAAAAGAGATTTAGATGCTGATGTCATTTGAAAGTAATAGTTTGGTTTGATGTCACCATCACAGAGACTGGTGTTTGCATTAGTTGGGTAGTTCGACTTAACTTTATAATGTTTTTTTTCTTTGGTTGTTGTAACTGTTTATTATCACAAGTAAGCGAGAAAGATGTTCGGATAATGTTAGCTATTTTGTTGATGATAATGGTTTTATCATCACATAGAGGTTTGCTAATCTGACTTTACCCAATTTAATCCATGGTATAAATTTCATATTGTTTGTTATAACAACTCTGTGATTCTATAGTATTAGATCTATCAGCGTTTTTAAATCAGAAAAGATAAATTATTAAAATAAAAAACATCCACACAAAAATTGTAAATTCCTCCAGCATTGAGACACACACAAACATCAAGAATCAGTGTATGATTCTCAACAATGGTGACATGCTTCATGCTGCAATGTATTCTGGGTGCAACATACAAAACTCATCCGGCTCCCAGAATGCATTGCGGCATGAAGCATGTCACCATTGTTGAGATTCATATGCCGATTCTTGATGTCTCTGTGTGTTTAAGTGGCTCAGTAGTTCAAAAGTTTGTGTACAGTGGGGTTTTTTTAAAGAAAAATTTGCAGATTATTTGATTAAAACACTGCTGGTTGTCATGCTGTGGAAAAATATCAGCACAATCCAAAATATGAAATTAATAACATAAATTAGACTTTGGATGTGACCAGTTGATCAGACCACTATGCTGATCTATGATGATCTATGATGATGATCTGATCACAATTATTTTGGCTTCTTTACATAACAAACACAGTTATAACAGCCAACAAAAACTAATATTTCAATGTCAGGTCAAACTGCCCAACTAAAGCAAACACTTATCTCTATAATGGTGACAGCAAACCTAACTATTATTTTTAATAAAATATCAACATCTAAACGTCTTGTCATTCTCAACCAGAACTTTTGTACACTACAGAAATAAAGTCAATCTGGTTTAAGTGAAGCTGGTAATGCTGTTTTTTGAGTTGCTTAATAATGTTGGAGCTTGACATCAAACAAAGGTTGGGTTTTCTCTTTCAACAAAATTTGAAGTCTAAGCAACATTTGAGTCCACATCCAGCAGCCAATGGAAAGCTTTCAGCTAAACACTTCATAAGAATGTTAGGTGATAATGTTCTATCAGTGTTATCACTATATTTTAGATGTTTTTAGAGAATGTTTTCCTACATTTTAGCACGGAGGTCGGCAACCCGCGGCTCTTTAGCCCCCCCCTAGTGGCTCCCTGGAGCTTTTTCAAAAATGTATGAAAATGGAATATATTTTTTGTTTTCATATGGTTTCTGTAGGAGGACAAACATGACACAAACATTCTTAACGTTTTCCAATGCTGTAAAAATGTGTATAATAAATAAATTTCAACATTTCTGTCAACGAAGATGCATCGACGTCACTTTCCCGCCGAAAGCGCGCTCCCTCAGCTGGACTGAGTGGCAAAAGAACCTGCTGCGTGAATGGATTTAATAGGGAAAACTGCGAAAACACGAGTAAAAAACGATTACACTAAGACTGACTCGAAGTGTTTTCTTACAACTTGTCAAAACCTAATCCATGGATATTGACATGGAATCGGTGTAAAACATTTTAAAACTAAGTTCACCAAATGTGAGTTAACTCAACTTGAAGATAAGCTTTGTTTCAAAAAATAGTCAAGACAATGCCTTAAAGTTTGCAAAGTTAGAAGTTGACGCATGTGAACTTTCATTTCTAAGAGCTGAAAATGTTTACATGCCTGATTTGACGCCGGGGAAATACATAAAGCAAATCTGACTGTGAATATTTTATATAACTACAATAGGCTATAGGTAGGTTTAAATCCGCGTAATCACTTATATCAATGTTATATATATCGTCATATTGTCCAGCCCTAAAACATAGTTTTATAGTATAGTTTTTGTCAGTGTTTATTTTAAAACACACAATTATGCAGAATATAAGATGGAAAATATTTAGGCTAATTGATGATTTGTCAACATAATATATAACAATACAACATATATGGTATGATTTTACCTCAAAATCCAACAATTTGACACAAAATGATAACTGCAAATCCATGTTTCTCTGCCTGGAGTCCAGCTGTTTCTGTGAATTGCACCGATCCATTTGCTTCTTTTTTCTGTAGCTTTCAGCAGTTTTTAAATATATACCTCGGGAATACTCATTATGTATTTGTAGCCTACTTAGTCATTTTGATAGTAGGCTAATATAGCTAATATACACTTACAGCCTGTGTTGCCTTCATATAAGGCTTATATAGGGCTTTTACATTTTTTGCGGCTCCAGACAGATTTGTTTTTTTGGTCCAATATGGCTCTTTGAACATTTTGGGTTGCCGACCCCTGTTTTAGCAGAACGTTCTGGGAACAAAAATAAAACTTGCTGCTGAAAACATTCCCAGTACATTACAAATTTCTAGCTGGGTGGGAGCCATTCACATAGAACAGATTTTCCCTATGTTGAAATGGCAGATTAATCTGTATTAATCTTGAATTTATTCGTTGAAAAACATTAGGTTTTAAAATTGTAATTACATTTAAAAACGCAAAAAGCTTACCATCTGACGCAGATAGAGGTGAAAGTGCAAGTACGAGAACACAATTCTGTCCATGTGCACTGCATCTTGCAGAAATGTACCTGCGCAGGTACCAATAAGTTTGTGACTGAGTCTCTTTTTCTTCTCTTTACTTTTTTAACGCTTTACATCCTTTGTGCATATCGCCACCTTTTGCTGTTATGCAGTCATGGTTTATTATAATCAATTTTTCCTTGTTATATATATATATATAGATGAGTCCTCCCGACTAATTCTGTGGTCTCCTAAGATCCAAATACTAGAATATATACATTCTATATTTAAATCCTTTCTTAAGTAGTATAGCCCTATATGCATTTATTATATCCTGTATAGCCTACTCTATCTATTAAAATCATATCCTAATAAATATTCCAAATCCTTATTCACCTTACATTTTTTGTTTAAATATCATATCAATTCCTTTCTTTCTTCATCATACCTTTACAATCATATAATAGGCTACATGCTCCACTGTTTCTTTCTTCCCACAATTCTCACCAGTCTCATGTAGCCTATTCCAGTTATGAACAGTGAAGTGTTCAGTCCCGAGTGTCCAAGTCTCATCCTAATTCTTAGAATTCTGACAAAGGCAAATGACGTAGCGTAAGCTTTGTGAACAGTCAGAGGTTTACACTTTCTGCGTACGTTGAATACGAAAGGTGATCTGGCTGAAGCTCGATATTCTTCATACCCACGTAGAAGATAAAGATTAAAAGATTAACATCTAAACTGTCAATATTGAAATGGTTGCTATCATAACAGGGTTAATGAATCTGAATAATGGTAATGAATCTGCTGATGAATTAGCAAAAAATGCTATACAAAGGGAAGTAAAAAACTATTATTAAGGAAAATATTATTAAAAATGGCAGGAAACCTGGAATACAGATAATAAGGTGGTAAGGCATTTATAATATTAAAAAAATTAGGCTAAATACTAAAAGAAGGAAAAAGAAGAAGAGGTCATAATTACTAGGATGAGAATTGGACACTCGGATTGAACACTTCACGGTTCATAACTGGAATACATGAGACTGGTTACGTCTAGACGTCTATGTGAGAATTGTGGGAAGAAAGAAACAGTGGAGCATGTAGCCTATTAAATGGTTGTAAAAGGTATGATGATGAAAGAAAGAAATTAATATCATATTTAACAAAAAATGTAAGGTGATATTAATAAAATACATATAGTGAAAGGATTTAATATAGTATAGGGCCTATATAGCCTATATACAGTGCTTCCCACACATAGACTTTACTTGGGCGGGCCGCCCTGGTACAATAACGGCCGCCCAAGTATATTTGGAGACACATTTTTGCTTTTATTATTTTTATTATTTCATACCTGCTCGTTATGTGTGCGTCAGAACTGTTTACTCCCGCTGACATTCCCACGGGCGCTGCATTTTGCAAAGTCACAAGAGGGCGCTGTTGCGCGTTCTACAAGCTCGCTCAACAGCGCTTCAGACAGCTTCAAAGTGATTCTCAAGCAATGAAAAGCGCATATTTATGCCAAGCAATTACTAATGAACTCAAGGTGATGAATTATTACAATGTCTACTTCATAGCCTTTATATAAAATGTCTTATACGATTGTTTTATAATCTGAAGGATCAGCCTACAATAGTACAAACATTTCAAAATAAGAGTCCCGGTGTATTGCGGGCTTGTTTATAATTAAAAGTCACACGCTAAGTTTTTTCTTTTTCTTTTGGGCATTATTGGTATTTTAGTTGTATAATAAATTATATTTAATTTGATTTCCATTTAATTCATAGTAAATTATTGTAGTCTCCCCCACAGGAAGAAAAGACTAAGAACATTATTTGACATATATTATTCATTATATAAATTTTACTATTAAAATCTGTGTCCCATTCACTGAGAGACCTATGACAGCAAGGAGAACATAGGAAAAGGATAACCATTTAAATGCTGTAATTTAGCATAATTTACAATGCATAATAATGCATTGCAATATTATGCAATATTAGTATGTAATTAAATGTAATAGTATGCTATGTAATTAAAATGAATTTCAATTAATAAAAATACTGTTAAAAATCACACATTATTTGTTTGTCACATGTAGTAGACCATTTTTGTGCAATGGGTAATAGGAGGATTTTTCACCCAGCTACCACCGCAAGTATTTTCAAACCTGGGAAGCACTGATATAATATTATATATATATATATATATATATATATATATATATATACAGTACAGTCCAAAAGTTTGGAACCACTAAGATTTTTAATGTTTTTAAGAAGTTTCGTCTGCTCACCAAGGCTACATTTATTAATTAAAAATACAGTAAAAAACAGTAATATTGTGAAATATTATTACAATTTAAAATAACTGTTTTCTATTTGAATATATTTGACAAAGTAATTTATTCCTGTGATGGCAAAGCTGAATTTTCAGCATCATTACTCCAGTCTTCAGTGTCACATGATCCTTCAGAATCATTCTAATATGCTGATCTGCTGCTCAAGAAACATTTAATGTGTACAATTGTACAAAATATTTGTGTACAATATTTTTTTTCAGGATTATTTGATGAATAGAAAGTTCAAAAGAACAGTGTTTATCTGAAATCTAATCTTTTGTAACATTATAATGTCTTTACTGCCACTTTTGATTGATTTAATGCATCCTTGCTGAATAAAAGTATTCATTTCTTTAATTTCTTTTCAAAAAAATAAAAATAAAAATTCTTACTGATCCCAAACTTTTGAACGGTAGTGTATAATGCTACAGAAGCTTTGTATTTCAGATAAATGCTGTTCTTTTGAACTTTCTATTCATCAAGGAATCCTGAAAAAAAAAGTACACAACTGTTTTCAACATTGAAAATAATCATAAATGTTTATTGAGCAGCAATCAGCATATTAGAATGATTTCTTAAGGATCATGTGACACTGAAGACTGGAGTAATGATGCTGAAAATTCAGCTTTGCATCACAGGAATAAATTACTTTGTCAAATATTTTAAATAGAAAACAGTTATTTTACATTGTAATAATATTTCACAATATTACTGTTTTTACTGTATTGTAATTAAATAAATGTAGCCTTGGTGAGCAGACGAAACTTCTTTTAAAAACTTTAAAAATCTTAGTGGTTCCAAACTTTTGGACTGTACTGTATTATATATATATATATATATATATAAGAGTATGAATATTTGTATGTGTACTGTGTGTGAAAGAACAGAAAGAGCGAAACAAGGAAGAAACTGATTATAAATAAACCATGACTGCAACAGCAAAAGTAGGTGGCGATATGCACACAGGATGTAACGCGTTAAAAAAGTAATGAAGAAGAAGAAGAAGAAAAGACGCAGTCACAAACTTGTTGGTACCTGTGCAGGTACATTTCTGCAAGATGATGAAGACTAAAAGCATACAGTACACATGGACAGAATTGTATGTTCTCGTTGTACTTGCACTTCCAGCTCTATCTGCGTCAGATGGTAAGCTTTTTGCGTTTTTAAATGTAATTACAATTTTAAAGCCTAATGTTTTTCAACGATAAATTCAAGATTAATGCAGATTATCGCGTATCATGTCCTCCCTGAGCAGTGCGTTAAGGGGCTAGTTGTTGTATGCATGAAGTTTTCAATACTAGCATCACCAAACTTAGTGTGCCCTATTTACTAGTTGCCATTTCAACATAGGGAAAATCTGTTCTGTGTGAATGGCTCCTAGCTAATTGAAAGATAAAAAGCGCGTTCTTATTTCAGTGTTGTTATTTAAGCAGACAGTTTGGCTCGTAAATTCATTTTAACACATTATTAACAGCAAGCAAAAGAGGACAAGGTTTTTAACTGAACTATGCATATGCATTTATTCATTTACATTATGTTCTTGCTCTATGCAGTTAATGCACGTTTTCCCTCGTGTGATTGCCAGCCTTTGCTTTTCCGCAGCATACCGAAGCGTCTTGTGAGTGAGTGTAGCTACAATGTAACGCGCCCTCCGTTACTTTCAGCTAATAAAACAAAAATACAGCAAATTTTCTGGTGTTATTTATTTATTTATTTATTCGGGGCAGGCATTCTACAGCCCTTTATCAAACTTCATCAAAGCCTCAGATCAAATCGTAAAAAACAGATTAACTAAGATTATATGTGCCCAAATTAAGATTGGGTGGGCAAGGCAGACGTTTGGGTGGGATCAGCACCCCTGTGCCCTGAGTTGGCCCTTTTGCATGTTGTCAAATAATGTTTATTTTTAATAATTAAAAAATGGCTGCCATTATTTTATATGAAAAAGTTAATAACTGTATTTTGACAAAATATTTTAGTTTGTCTAGTATACCTTTTTGATTAGTTCAGATACCATTTTAAACTGCCATATGGTCGTGTCACAACGTGCCCCTCAAATGTTACAGTGTGCCCCACCTATGTGCATGTTGTATCATTTCACTTCCATTCTTTTGGGGTAACGTAAATAAAGAAAAAAATTTATACAGTCAGTGTATTAATGAAATAAGACCACATATCTGTACTAAATGTGTGAAATTAATGTGGGGAATAAAAAAAATCTGAACCACAAGTGAATTTACACAAACTGAGAAAGTGAAAGTTTTAGGTTGTGCCCCGCTCCCCTACTACTCCTATTTAAAAAATAATAATAAAGATTAAAAGTTTTACTGTATACAGTCTCATATATGGTTGCTACTTCATAATAAAAATAACCAACAATAATCGTTTTTTTTTTTTTTTTTTTAGGTTCTCACTCTTTGTGGTTGCTTTCAACTTACATTCAGGGAAAAACACAATTTCCTCAATTAGTAGCACAACAACTTTGGATGACATCACAGTTGGGTATTATAATTCAGAGACATATATTCCAAGAGGGAATACGACGAAAGAAGATGATGTGATTGATTCAGATTACATAAGGGTAAGTGACTACCTGTATAACTCCTTTTTGAGAAGATCTGCACTGTTAGGAAAAGGCAGCCAAAATGACAGTAAGTATGTGGCTCAATGACATTTATTAATCTATTTAAAAATGCATTTAATACTGTACATATTCAATTGTTTAAAACATTTTTTAAATTGTTTTGCATAATCCTCTATTATCGTTTCTTTCTTAAAAATAACAAAAATATTAGTATGCTTATTTATGAAAAGAAAAACAAAACCTTTTTGTCTGAATAATCAAAAGTCATGTTGAAACATGCAGATAAAACACATAAACCCTTTATGATTTTGATTTCCCTCACAGATCTTGAGTTTATCAGACACTGGTTGTTTGTGAACTGCTGGATCTCGACAAGCCTGGACAGATGATTATCAGAGATGCTGCCAGAGGCTCCACCACAGATGAGCTGCATTACTTTAACAACACGTTTACTTATAAAGTGATTTTAAATATTTCACAAGATAAGCTCAAACCCCAACTGGAAGAATTTAAGCAGGAACTTGCAAATACGTTTTACCCAGTTTGTATAAATACACTCAAGAAATACTTCAAAAAGAGAGAAGATCAAATTAATAGAAAATGTAAGTACTCAAGGGCACACCTCTTCATCCCCTAAATGTGTTTTATGAAAAGAATTTCAGATGTTTGGAGTAAATCTCAGGATTTAAAATAAACCAAAATGTGACACATGTATTTATACATGTAAAACGTTCTCTGATTCACCTCTTGTTTTTTTTTCTACAGTAAAACCGCGAGTCAGACTCATTCAGAAAGCAAACTCAGATTCTGGAGGGTTTCGTGTGAGTTGTTTGGCGACAGGATTTTACCCTCGTCACATCAACCTGACCCTGTTCAGAGATGGACAGCCTGTATCTGATCATGAGATCACTGGAGGAGATCTGCTGCCCAATGGTGACGGGACGTACCAGATGAGGAAGAGTCTGGAGATCAGTGCAGACGAACACAAATACACCTGCTCTGCCACACACCTCAGTCTGGACAACAAACTGGACTTCACTTTGGGTAATGAGGAGTGAAAAAGTAAAATATGCTACAGATGTAGATTCTAATGTGTTTGCAACCTTTTTTTTAATTTGTTTCAGAATTTGATCCTGGTGAACCATTTAAATCAGTGATTCTCCCAGTGCTGATAGTTTTGGCTCTGATGTTGGTGTTTGGGGCTGGAGTCCTCATATATAAATACAAGAGGAGACGAGCAGGTAGGACAAGAACTGAAATGAATGGTGAATCATCCAGTGAGCCTATAGATGTGATGCTTAAGATGAATGTAAAATATATTTTATATCATATATTTCATTGCCATGAATAATTATGCAGCATTTTTTCATGTTATACAGTGCCTTCATCAAACTGTGATTATTCTCCTGCTTCTAGTGAGTACTCTGTTTTAAATGTTATTTCTTATGGCTTGTTTCGGTCTAAAGAGTGAAATCTGAAAGGGAACCCCTGGTGTTAAGACATCTATGGCTTAATATAAATGATGTCTCTTACTGAAATATGTAGTAGAAAACCCATGACCTCAAATGGTTGCACTCCCTGAGCTTTACTAGCAATAAGAGGAGAAAACAATGGGAAGTTTTGGAGAGAACAAAGATGCAGATCTTTAGGAAGTTTTATTTTAGTGTTAGTTTTATTTGTCCACATTCTTCCCAACTTCCCATTCTTTTCTCCTCTTATCGCTAGTAAAGCAGTAAA
This sequence comes from Culter alburnus, assembly GCA_028476615.1. Lineage (NCBI taxonomy): Eukaryota > Metazoa > Chordata > Actinopteri > Cypriniformes > Xenocyprididae > Culter > Culter alburnus. Next base: position 992,222 of record JAOTNS010000966.1, on the reverse strand, counting down.
GACTTGCATCGCTTCTCTTGTTGCCCATCGACTGAAAATTACAACCAAAAGCCGCACAATGTGGCATCGTATATTATATTCCAAGTTGTGTTGGGGTAAAAATAGCAACAGGTTAGTGTCAGTAGCTCAGCAAGTGCAACCATTTGACATCATTGACATAGAACGCACTGTGCACCAAAACAAACTGGAGACATCATTTACGTTATATGAAGCAAAACAAGTCTTAATACCAGGGGTTCCCTTTAAGTAATGTTGTTTACCAACTCATAATGAGAACTGATTGATCAAAGTTAATTATTGCATTTGTATTTTTAAATTCTATAAAATCTAAAAAAGTGTGTATATAATGTATATAATTATTATTTTTTTTTTTCAGAATCTTAAGAAAACATGTAAACAACTTTAATAAAAGAAATGTGTTCAGACTGTCATTAATGTTAGACTGTTCAGCAGTCAAGACGTGTTAAAGACGGCGCACACAAGAAGATTCTTCTGGATTTATATATCTATGGAAGGCCGTTTCAGCATAAAAAGTTCCAGCATTACTCGTCGTAATTATATTTTTCTAGTAACAATTAAATTAAAGAGCTCTATAATTTAATTTGTACTAGTAACAATTACAATTACAGAGTCTATATTCAATTTTTACTAGTAACAATTATTGTAGAGCTCTCTAATTGAATTCTTACTAGTAACAATTACAATTATAGAGCTCTATAATTCAATTTTTACTAGTAACAATTATGATTATAGAGCTCTCTAATTCAATTGTTACTAGTAACAATTCCAATTAGAGAGCTCTACAATTCATTTATTACTAGTCATATGTCTCCATTTACTTCCATTCATTTTTAATTATAGAGCTCTGTAATTCAATTGTTACTAGTAACAATTGGGAATTAGAGCTCTCTAATTGAATCTTACTAGTAACAATTACAATATAGAGCTCTCTAATTCAATTTTACTACAATTACAATTATAGAGCTCTCTAATTGAATTCTTACTAGAACAATTACAATTATAGAGCTCTCTAATTGAATCTTACTAGTAACAATTACAATTATAGAGCTCTCTAATTGAATTCTTACTAGTACAATTGAATTACAGAGCTCTTCAATTGATTTATTACTAGTAAAAATACACATTAAAGATATGTGTAATTGCAGAGCTCTATAATTGAATTACAGAGCTCTCTAATTCAATTGTTACTAGTAACAATTGAATTAGAGAGCTCTCTAATCGTAATTGTTACTAGTAACAATTGAATTACAGAGCTCTCTAATCATAATTGTTACTAGTAACAATTGAATTAGAGAGCTCTGTAATTCAATTATAGAGCTCTATAATCAAATTGTTACTAGTAAGAATTCAATTGTAGAGCTCTCTAATTGCAATTCTTACTAGTAATAATTAAATTATAGAGCTCTCTAATTCAATTGTTACTAGTAACAATTTGATTATAGAGCTCTCTATTGAATTACAGAACTCTCTAATTGAATTGTTTACTAGTAAGAATTAAGTTACAGAGCTCCATAATTCAGTTCTTACTAGTAACAATTAGAATTAGAGAGCTCTGTCTTGCAATCTTACTAGTACAAATTGAATTACAGAGCTCTACAATAGCAATTCTTACTAGTAACAATTGCATTACAGAGCTCTGTATTCGGCGACATATCATTATGCTAATCGTGCCTTATGCATATTCAACTGGGGTCAGTGGCGTAACTTTGTTTTACAAAGTGGGTGGGACAAGAATGTGTATGGGGGGGGGGGGTGTTGTATTATTATTACAATAATATATAATATATGATATTAAAATGATAAATGTGTTCAAATATGATAGTTTTCCTACATCTGCTATAATACAATATCGTTAGTCTCGAAAGTTAATTAGTTAATAAATACGACGATCCGCCTTTGATAATTGAATGTCCTGATGGACTAGTGGCAGTTTCTCCGTTTAGGGTGCAAGGGGTTCCTGGTTCTAATCCAACCATGTGTAATTTTTTTTTTTCTCATTAAAACCAAAGATTTCATCAGTGATTGTATACAAGAGCAGGGATACGTTTATATGCATTTTGTTTTTTGTGATTTCAACGTATCGAATAGAGAGTCTCCGCAACAGCGATATATTGAAGTGCTAATCCGTGTGCACGAGCGCTGTGAACCCTGTTGCACGCGCCTCTGATAACAGTGACAACGAGCACTCAACAACATAATTTCAAAAACAACACATCCCAGCGCCAAATCGCCTATTATTAACACAAATTGATAATCAACTAGAGGTGTTTATTTTGTATTAGATATCCGCGATAATCATTCTATTATTGCATAACAATACTAAACACTGTAAATATTTAAAATGAATTTATACTCCTTAATATCAAGTTTGTCAAAACACTTTGGGTGGCTTAGGGCATTTCACCCTATATTATGTCCAGTGACATGGAGTGTTCTTGGCTCTTAGCTTTACCAATATACAAAGGTGAATGAATATAACGACTAAATATAGGCTTTCATCTCAGGCATCATCTTAATTTTGCTTAATGTGAACATGATTAATATGTTACCTAAGTCTGTAAAATTTTCAGGATACTTTAGAACCACGCTACAGGGCTTTTATTTTGAAACTCACTTTTGTAGGCGGGAAATCTGCAATCTGTTTTGCATCTCATGAATAGGAGTTTTACTAGTAAAATACAATTATAGAGCTCTGTAATTAGAATTGTTACTAGTAAGAATTGAATTAAAGAGCTCTCTAATTCAGTTTTTACTTGTAACAATTACAATTAGAGAGCTCTCTAATTCAGTTTTTACTAGTAACAATTGAATTAGAGAGCTCTCTAGTGGAATTGTAGAGCTCTGCAATTGGATTATTACTAGTAACAACTGAATTACAGAGCTCTGCAATTGAATTCTTACTAGTAATAAATGAATTGTAGAGCTCTCTAATGGGAATTGTTACTAGTAAAAACTGAATTATAGAGCTCTACAATTCAGTTGTTACTAGTAAGAATACAATTGCAGAGCTCTATAATTCAATTAGAGAGCTCTACAATCATAATTGTTACTAGTAAAAATTGAATTATAGAGCTCTATAATTGTAATTGTTACTAGTACAAATTAAATTATAGAGCTCTTTAATTTAATTGTTACTAGTAAAAATATAATTACGACGAGTAATGCTGGAACGTTTTTATGCTGAAACGGCCTCCCATATATATCATCAGTACGTGACCCGTTCAGTGATGTGAGCTGCATTTACATGCCGGATAGAAATGGTGGCTAGCAAGAAAACAATCTAGCATTAATTTAGTCTTTTCTTGAAGAGAAAATGAAGAAAACGAAGATGTGTGTGTGCAGCAAGTGGTGGTTTGTTGTTGCGTCATAAATCGCATCATCAGGTGCACTCCTATTGGTCAAAAATTCTAACAATGACAGAATTTCGTTGGAGGTAAAATTTGATCAAAGTGGTCATTAATTGGCTGTTGGCGAACATGTGAAGATCAGAGTCTTCAGATTTAGGCCCAGGACCAAAGGAATCTTTTATGATTCTCAATATTTGTCTCAGACGGCTAAATCATGGCCAAAATCGTACAGTGTTAACCCGGCTTTAATACATGTAGCCTACCATGTTGTGCGTGTTTTGCTTCAGTTGGACTTTGTTAGTTTTGCACTGTTCTCAGTTCAGTTTTCCTGTTCATGCTCATCTGTTGTAATGGTTTTTGATTTGCACTCATGTGCTTAACCTGTGTCTTAATTACCTTGTTTAGTCCCAGTGTGTCCCGATATATTTATAGCCCTGTTTTTGATTCAGTCTTTGTCTGATCTTGTCTATGTAACAGTGGTCGTTTTATTTCACGTTACCCTGAGAAGTGTTATTTAGCGCTTGATTTAATTAAAAAGAACTGCTTGCCGCTAGATCCAGCTTTTTTTTTTTCATCCTTGCTGCAACCGCTGCTGACAGTGTTTATTTTTTTTTTTTTTTACAATAACCATTAAAACCTCTTTTATGAGTTGAAAAATAAATAACTGCATTTGTAATATCTGTAGCATCTTTTCATTCATAGAAATCATGGCACCTGTTTTTCTCTTCTGTTTCTCTTCATGATGTTTTACACATAACTTTAACTGAGATTAATTACTCACACATGTTCCAAACCTTTTAAGACATTAATGTTTTTTTTTTTTTCTAAATCATTAGGATGCTGAAAAATGATTTAAAGTTTATTGAAGTTCTGTGATCTTTTACTATATATTAATAGATTAATGGACATTTTGGACAGGATGATTTTTATATACAAATAATGAACAGGACGATTGTATATTTTTATCACTTAGCTTAAATATGTATTTTTATTTTATTTAATAATGAATTCAGAAGCTACATAACATTTAAATGTTTCCCAGAATACAAAATACGTATATTTGTTTCCCTGACAACCAGTTATCCTCAATGTTCGTCTTCATTCCATACTAAACAGAACTTATACTGACACCTGGTGGTGTGGATGCAGCATCACCAAACGTTTTCAGCTATCACCATCAATCCACTTCATGAAAATCATCTTTTATTAGGTTACTGATATGAAGAGAGTCTTCACCTCACTGTGAGTGGACATGGTTTAAACATTTTTCAGAAGTATTGTTCATTGTGTAACTCAACCAGTAGCATTAGCTGATTTTTTTTAAAATCCCTTTCATTGAATCTTTGAGTAACTTTATGTTTCTCTCTCCACGACTATGTCTCTGCTCTAACAAAATATCTGAAATTTTGCCAGAAAATAAAACTTGCAACTTGTTTGAAACCTTGTTCCTGACTGACTGTCACTTTTTACCAGCTTGAGATCCATTTTTTGTTTTCCTGTGTGCGCTGTCATTCCCAACAGCTGCTGTTTTTACAGGTTTGTGCCTTTAATCAGGTAGTACAAGTGTTGTGTATTTTAATTGTGTATTTTGAACAAGTACAGCTACAGTCAGCATGTTGAGATCCCACAACAAAACTACAAAATGTATGACTGATTCAGTTTCGCTGTGGGATCTCAACATGCTGACTAACTGAAAATGACTTTTTATTGTTTCTCACAGGTTTTCATTCCTTGCAGTTCCTTGTAACTTGCATTAAAAGAGAGACCACTTATGAATTTAATGTTATATATATGTTGGATGACATCCCAGTTGGATATTATGATTCAGAGACGAACAGCTTCATTCCAAGAGGAAATACTACAAATGAAGATGAGGAGGTTGATCAAATTATGGCATTAGGGAATATTTGCATCCTTTTATTTTGGGAAGACTTGCTGGAAGATTTGTGAACAAAACAGAAAATAAAGTGCAATGGGAAAACATACAAGTGACATTTAGACAAATTTTGCATGTATCATGCATTAATAATTTCTTAAAAAAAATAAAACTTAAGCTACTAAAGTTATGAACATATACTTTGGTGGTATTTGTTAAGAATATTCTTCTCAATCTTAACAGGTCCTGCAGTTCATCAGATGATGAATTTGTGTGAAGTGTGACAATGACAAACCCGGGGAGTTCATCACAAAGATTGCTTTTGATGGCTCCACTACTGATGAAATGCATTTCACTGATAACACATTAACATATGAAGGCATAGAAAAACTGACAACACTAGAGATACACAAATGGCGTTGACTGCCTATGGGGTGTTTTGAGTCATGGATACAAATGATCGAAGGCATGCACATGGCCTGAAAATGGCTTAAAAATTAATATTTTCCTTTTTTCATGAGTGAATAAGTGCTTATAACCTTCATAAAAAGTTGATCATCAGGCTCTGGAGTTCAAACTAAATATTACTTGTAAGAATCTATATAATACTGTGGAAAGACAGACAAATTAGACAGACAAAACCATAAAGAAACATCAGAAAATTAATTTATTATATTTCATCTTATTAAGAGACAAAAAATACAACTTGATCATTTTTTTTTTCAAAATATGACTTTTAATTTTGATTTTAATATTTGTATCCCCCAGGATACGTTGCCACTTTGGGGATATAAATTCATTGAAAACTGAATTCTTGTTTGACAGTGCCTTTTACAACATTTTAAACTATTTTAAAACATTTTATACTCTAACAACATACAATAAACATCCTTTGTAACGCATTCTGATAAACAAGAAGTGATAAATATTTATGAATACATTTATAATGTAAACTCAAGTTAATTTGACACAGTTAAATTTAAAAAGGGCAAGACCATAAAGAGAAATCAGAAAGTTCATTTTTTTGCTATTTTACATCTAATTAGTACATAAATAATACAATTTCATGATTATTGGATTTTATTTTTTATTGTAATGTTTGTATCTCCAGGATATGTTGCCCCTATGAGTGTATAAATTAATTGAAAAAATAATGCTTGTTTGGCAATGCAAATTCAAACATTCATTCTCTCATAACCTAAACTAAACATTCTTTGTAAAATTCCGTTGAACAATAAGTATAATGCCTATGTATATATTACTGTATCATATTTAATACACACAATTCTAGGGCCTATAAATGATCAATATGACCAAAACTTTACTTTTCACATTACTTGCTGAAAAATCTGTTGTACACAATCTTCATGCCTTCTGTCCTCTAACTGATAGTTCATACTTTTTTATCAAGTCTTTTTTGCTCATAAATTTGCTTAGGTATTGAATTGTAAATATGTTAAATATATCAAACTTTTATCAGAAGGTGAGTAGATTTCCCACTACAGGTGGTCATGTTGTTTTTAAATGCTGCCCATGAGCTAAACAAAAAAAATGAAGAAAGTCAATATATCTAAATATTCACAACAAACACCCTTTCAACAAGAAACCAAGAAACGAGACAAGTGGCCAAGAGCGCATTTGGAGAGAGCATTAGATGTCCAGAGACGCGCAGAATGACGTAGAAATCACGGCTAGATGACGTCGAAGACGTCGGTTCAACTTTCATTTCGAAAGTATTTTTCAGACATGACGGATTAACGTCTTTTCCACGGTAATTAAACGTCCAGATGTTTCTTGGGTATATAGACAGAATTCTTTTCATTATCATTATTTTACTTCCAGCAGTTTCACCAAGAGGTAATTGTTATGCAGATTTTTAAATCTATATATGTTGTATTTGACATAAAGAAATACATTTTCTGTTGCTGATAGTGAAGAATATTCATGATTTTAAAAACTGAAAGTGACAGTCACAGCTGAAGTCAGGTGAATTGGGCGGTGAAAGATTCCGTTAGGTCAGATAAGGCTGGCGTGTCAAAGCAGGGTGATTCTTCCGGATGAATTTTTCCGTTTTTTTAGGCTTAAAATCACCCCCGTGAATCCTGTTCAGGGTTATGCTGGTTACTGTATGATGACTGAAATCGCGAAATGGTCTTAAACAATTAACTAAATACACTACGAAAATGTCATGTTTTCTAATACGTCATGGGCGGAACGCTCATGCTTTAAGGAGAAAGTTGCGCGGACGCGTTTTCCGTGCGTTAGACGCGCCATATGAACGGCATCTTAAAAGAGTTCAAATGGTTCAACGCGCCACACAATAACTACACAGAAACACAATAACTACAAAGGACTTCTAGCCACACCCTTAGATGAAATCAACCGAAGATAAAACACATTAAATCTCTCAAAATCTGATTAAACATCTCCACAAACAGCATATCTCAGTAACTTTAACTCTGCTTCAGTGTTATTTTAACTCTATGTAGAGTATGTTCTCTGAGCAGAGTTGATTTAACTATGGGGATTTTGCTGTGTAGCCTATATAAGTGTGGTTTTATTGTGGTCACTTGATTACAACCCATTGTGTCTTACGATGTGTAACACATCTTAAAATAAATAAATAAATTCAACATGTAAAAATGGTATGTTTAATTATGGTTGAAGCCTGGGCTGGAGTGGGGTCCATTTTTAAGGTGCATTCCCGCCATGCTGAAATCACCGTAATTGTTTTTACAGGTTCTCACTCTCTGTGGATGCTTATAACTTACATTAATGGAGAAACACAATTTCCTAAATTATCTGCCACATTTATGTTGGATGACATCACAGTAGGATATTATGATTATGAGACAAGAAGCTATGTTGCAAGAGGAAATACTACAAATGAAGATGATGTAATGGATCCAAATCACCTCAATACCATAAGCAATTATATGATTGCTCATTTTATTGATAGATCAGATTATCTGAGACCCATCAACCACACAGAAAGTAAGTTCATTTGGCTAAATTGTTTTTAGCTTTGAGACAGATAATTATATCACTGCTTATGTTATGACTGTGTTTCGTGTCTATTAATGAAAGATACATACAAAGTTTCTTTTTGTACAAAAAAATACATAAGTTCTTCAGATGAACTGAATGGTAAATATTTGTTTATAATTTAGAGCTAGTTTCTAAATAGTTCATGTGGCCAGGTGTATTGACATTTTTTTCTTTCCAAACAGGTCATATAGTTTATCAGGTGATGGCTCTTTGCGAACATCTTGACAATGATAAATCTGGCCAAATGATCACCAAGAATGCATATAGAGGCTCTACAATTGACGAACTGCATTTTTTGGATGGCAAATTCACATATCACGGTTCTTTAAATTTCACAACTCAGCAAATAAAACCCTATCTAGAACTGTCCATGTGGCGTCATGAGAATATATTCTACCCAGCCTGCATAAAAACTCTGAAGAATTACCTCAAAAACAGAGGAACACAAGTCAACAGAAAAAGTACTTATACATGTATTTTCTCAATGCAATGATGCTATAATTACATACATTTATATTCATAGGTACATTCCCTTATTCATTTTTCTCTCATTCTTTCCTTCTACAGTAAAACCGCGAGTTAGACTCATTCAGAAAGCAAACTCAGATTCTGGAGGGTTTCGTGTGAGTTGTTTGGCGACAGGATTTTACCCTCGTCACATCAACCTGACCCTGTTCAGAGATGGACAGCCTGTACCTGATCACGAGATCACTGGAGGAGATCTGCTGCCCAATGGTGACGGGACGTACCAGATGAGGAAGAGTCTGGAGATCAGTGCAGACGAACACAAATACACCTGCTCTGCCACACACCTCAGTCTGGACAACAAACTGGACGTCACTTTAGGTAATGAGCTCTTATAGAATCTTTTAATCAAAACAAATCAATTAAAATCAAAACAATCTCTCATCTGTGGTTCATGTTTCAGAGTATGAACACGGGGAACCATTTAAATCAGTGATTCCTTCAGTTCTGATGGTTTTGACTCTGATGGTGTTTGGAACTGCAGCATATGTTATAACTGCATGGAAAAGACGACGTACAGGTATGACAAGAATTAAAATAGATATGGGTTTAGAGAACAACTTACTGGACATTTCAGCTATTCCTTTAAGACAATATCTATAATTTGGGTATTCATAGTATATTAATTTTGGTGTTGAGCTATAGTATAATATTGCCTTATTTCTTCATTTTTTGATTTAGATTCATGTAGAAGTGTTTATTCTTCTCCTTCTTGTAAGTACTTTTAGTTCCTTATTTGTTAATGAATATAAAGCTTGACAATTTGTCCTCAAACAGAAAATACTGTTGTCACAAACCATGTCTGTCCATGTTGCATGTACACCTGTAAGCAATGTTGGGGGTAATGCATTACAAGTAAATTGAGTAAATGTGAACATACATTTACTCATCTCACTTGCACGAAAACATTCAGTATTCCTCAAAATGACTAAAAACAGTGAAATGCAATCTCAGAATTTCACGCAAACCTGTAATAATTAGCTATTTTAAATTACACTAATATACTTTATGTATTTAATCTCACTTTATTAACCAATGTCTTTGCTGCTGACCTTCAATGATCCAATTCAACCATACTAATAAACAAAAATTACTGTAGATTAGATTTAGAAATAAGCAATATTTCACAACAGCATTATTTCACTTGTGAAAGCACATTATAAGGGGCGTTAGAACGCATTTTTCTATTCCAATGCGCGACTTTCCTATTGTTTTTCTAACAGATGGACGTGCATGACCGTTATGCTCACGTCTCGCGTGTTTTGCAGCACCTCACACATGTGTGCCGCGTTTTTAAGACGCCGTGCCAAGTTAAAAGAATTTCAACTTTTACACGCAGCGCCACTCATCAATGTCAGTTCCAAAACAGTGGACCAATCAGAAGAACTCAGAGGCGGGGCTCATTATTATCTTATTTTCTTTTTTTCCATGTCAAAACTCGTATCTATCAATTCTTCTGTTTGCCTATTTCTGTTATTTTCGTTATTGTCGTTATTGCATCATGTCTCAAACGCACATCTCGAGACCCTCGCGTTCTATGCTGTGCTTTGCGTTTTTAGACGCAATCTGTCTGAATGGCCCTTATCATTATTATACATTATTTTATAAAAAAATGACTGTGATTTTAACAGTAAAAGACTGTAAAAATGCTGCGGTGAAAAACTGTCAATTGGTTTACAGAAAGTTTCCGTACTATATACGGTGAATAACTGTAATAGATCTAACGGTACATTTAATGTAATTTTACGGTAAAATACCGTTAAATTCACAGTTTTTGGAAGTGAAAAATAACAATTCATTGTAAAATTTACAGTGAATAACTGTAAATTGACATTCCCACAATTCCCTGCGTGACACTTCACATTTGATATATTTTGTTGAAAAACTGTTTCTTCTTAGTTTTTCATATTTTTTCTAATCAGTTATGTACATTAGGGTTTTATGTTACATCTAATGTTGTTAAATTAATGTTTATTGCATTTTTAAAATTTAATGCATGTTGTGTGTGTGTGAATGACACTGTGTGCACCTTCTATATGTTAGTGTTGTCCTTCTCAGCTTGTGGAAAATCTGCTTGTGATGAACTTTGATTCATCATGTGACTCTTATCACCACTGTGTTTGGTGACTGTCAGTGTATTATAAAGGTACAAAACAGATATTAGTACTTCATTAGGTTGGTAAATTAACATTATATCAGTTAATGAAATATGTTATTTTACCGTAAATTTAACAGATTTTTTTTTTACGTTGCTACTGTATTTTTTACGGTAAAGTTCTGGCAACCACACCTGCCGTTTTTTTACCGTAAATTTTACTGGGATTTTTTTTACAGTGTATTAGTGATCCAATATCATGGGTTCAGTTCCGTTTCGACGTATTTTCTTGATTATCAGTCATACATGTCCACATATCAGCATTTCACTTTAATATCAGTTTAATTGATATATTAATTTTAAAATAGTGTTTTTAAATTTAGCTGATGCCTTAGATTAAGGTTAGTGACTTAAGACTTCCAGCTTTATTGTGTACAGTAAAATGTGTAAAATGAGCTGTAATTTCTCATGAACATTTACTAAGCATTATATTTCATTTTCAGCATCTAAAGAATCCCTGGAATCTAAATAAAAATAAATTATGTGATGTCCTGACCCAAAACAACATGGATGAGTGGAGAAACATCTTCAAACAAACAAAACATATAGGCTACTGATAAACTGTCAGAAGAGTTTTCTTTTTTCATCGAGAAACTATTTACTACTTTTAAATATTACAGTTACTAAATTGATGCCACATAACTCCACTATAATTCGCTTGTTGAGACTTCAGTGTCTGCAGGCAGTGCTGGGTGTTGTGTAATATTCAGTTCCAGTGTGTGGAGAACATGAATATTCATGATGTTTCCCATTGTGGGTGTGTCCTTAAGACAATGCAAACGAATGGAACTGAAAATATTAGAGCAAGCTCCTCAAAGAGCAACTTTTTAATGGATTATTTTAAAAAGGTAATGCAGTTTCAATGTTAAGCAAAAGTTCACATTTTTAAAACAATGCAGTTTGTGTGATAAATCGTATGAGCTGTTTTGCCTGATTTATACAGGCATTCAGATTAATAAGGACACAACAGAGCAAACAATGAGCGGATAATGCTAGTCTAGACTAATACAGTTTTTTACTCTTTGAAGTTTTTAGCTTCTGAGGCTTTACATTTTATGTGAATAGTTTGATTAGTAGCTTAGTTGTCATTCAGTGATTAGTACTGCAGTGTGTTGATAACAAAACCTCTACAAATGTATCAATGGACTAATAAAAATGTATATAGCTAGCCTGATTATTCCGTGTCATCATTTCTTGTTTATTTTGTATCTAGCCAGTGTTTCACAGCCTCATACACCCCTTCAGCATGGCTCAAGTTCCCTTTATCAAGCACGTTTTCCTGTTTTCTCATAATATACTGGACATCATGTAGAATTATAATTAAAATCACACAAGTAAATGCACATTTACTTGTATCTGTTTTTTAAAGCTTTAACAGTGAAAAGTGAAAGTGACATGTGAAGGCCAATTATGGTAACCCATACTCGGAATTTGTCCTCTGCATTTTATCCATGCATCCAAGTTAATGCACACACATTAGCAGTGAATAGTGAACACATGCTGAATGTTGAAATCTGTGTGTGAATCAGGCACTATCAGCTGCAAGATATTGTTACAAATACCAATTAAAAGTTTCACAAAATGTTCAAACTTTAAAACATCATTATTAAACATGAAAATGAACCATCTAACTACAACATTTAACAGAAGTGATCTATTTATTACTTCTCTTTCTTTGAAACCACAAACTGTGATTTCTTGATGCACGGTTGCAACAAAATGAAAAGAATTACAAAAACAAAGTTCCAAGTGGCCAACCAAAGGGAACATGAATCACTATAATGGTGAGAAGAAAAAAAAAAACACTTTTTAGGAAAACCAACTTTAATATATGAAGTCAGCTTATGTGATGTTCTCTCAAATTATTCAGTTATTGACAATTAAAAATTACAGATAACTTTGAGAAAAGAGTGGATGCAACTGCAGACGTGAAGGAAATGGGTGAATCTTTTCTATTAAGATTTCAATGGCTGCTGGGATTCCCCCGAGGAGAAGTGCTTAGGGAAGTTCACAAGTGCATCTAAAAGTAGAGTGTAACGCAGCCCTTGATTTTCCACTCTGCAAACATAGCGATGAATCCTCAGTCCGTGTGCTTCTGCGCTGTGTGGGGGGAGGGGGAATTGTCATCAAGTACACATGCGTAACAGCATGTCTTAAACATTTTTTGTAATTTTACTCCAATTAAGTTAGTTATGGGAAATACCTGTTCTAATATTTCAGCAACAATTAAAAATTTGTACAACATTTCGGCAGTTTTTCAGGTGACGAGTCATTGCGAACAGAGAAGTCTTGACAAATGATCACCAAGACTGTTTTTGGAGGATCTGCCGTTGATGAACTGCATTTTCTTGATGCTCAATTCACATTTCAGAGTTCTTTCAAGCAATAGAAATAAAACCCTATCTAGAACTGGCCATGTGGAATCTTGAGACATTATTCTACCCAGCCTGCATAAAAATTATGAAGTTCCTTAAAAAGAGAGGAACACAAGTAAACAGAATAGGTATATCACCAAAGTGTATGGTATTTTTTTCCATTTAAAAACAAAACTAAATTGTCAGTTTACAATGGATTATACAGCATGATGATACAATTATATGCAACAACCATACATTTTCATATTTTACAGTATTTTCCCTTATTCATTTTTCTTTCCATTCTTTCCTTCTGCAGTGAAACCGCAAGTCAGACTCATTCAGAAAGCAAACTCTTGATTCTGGAGGGTCTCGTGTGAGTTGTTTGGCGACAGGATTTTACCCTCGTCACATCAACCTGACCCTGTTCAGAGATGGACAGCCTGTATCTGATCATGAGATCACTGGAGGAGATCTGCTGCCCAATGGTGACGGGACGTACCAGATGAGGAAGAGTCTGGAGATCAGTGCAGACAAACACAAATACACCTGCTCTGCCACACACCTCAGTCTGGACAACAAACTGGACGTCACTTTGGGTAATGAGGAGTGAAAAAGTAAAATGTACTATAATCCGTGTTTCTATGTTAAAACATGTTTTTGTTTATATTAATTTATGTATTTAATTGCCCTTAATAATTCTTATTCCATTGTGGCTGCATCTAAAAGTGATTATTCTGCTGCTTCTAAGTACTTCCCTTTGTTACTTTAAAGGATTAGTTCAGTTTCAAATGGAAATTACCCAAAGCTTTAATCACCCTCAAGCCAATCTGGGTGTATATGACGCTCTTCTTTCTGACGTGTGTGTCTGAATCACGTTCAAATATAAGAAAAGGGGAAATGAAACTTAGGGACAGCTAGACAACTATCTAAATAATAGCCCCATGATACTGAGTAACAAACGAACAAATAAACACATGATTTGGGCAGATTTTGCTTTACCTAGAAACAGAAGGGTTTGACATATGAAGAACCAATCATATTGTAGAATGCTTTGCCATGCTCCTCTCCTATATAAACTGTTGTATTCTTTTTGCTGGTGGGATTCTCTGAGATTGATACGAGGTCCTCCGGCTGTGATTAAAGAATATTCTAGGGCATAGTCTGGAGTCTGTCTGGTTATTGCTGTGCAGCAAGTTAGGGAACACTAGAGACCTTACTCCCAAGTGATAGTGTTCAAAAGGGTCAAGACGTCAATTAGGAGATGCGCTAGAGTATAAATTATTTAAGCGTTGATTAGGAGATGACCCAGGTAAACTTAAGTCAGGTGCGTAGAGGAAAATCTACCACAGTTTACAATAATAAATATCATTGCAAATGTCTGCACTCTCTACTCACCTGATGAGTTCCTTTCACAACTTCCAGAATGTTGTCACCTATATTTCAATCTATGATTAAATCAAGTATGATTGTGTAGAAGTTCAAGTTATTTAGCTAATTCTTTTTAATGGTGACCTGCAATCTACTGACTCTCCTACTGTGAATCATGCTGCGTACCAATTCGTATACCGTCCATCCTAAATAGTATTCGAATTCGAATTAATGCGTCCCAAATCGTATACCCGGATGGTCTACTTTTCTGGATTCGATTAGAACTACAAACACGAATAAAAAGTGTTAAAAAACTACAAACATGACGGATGTGCGAGACTGATGGTTAGAGTGGTTAAAGGGATAGTTCACCCACAAATGAAAATTTGATGTTTATCTGCTTACCCCCAGCGCATCCAAGATGTAGGTGACTTTTTAACTGCAACTGTTGCCGTCTGTCAGTCAAATAATGGGAGTGAATGGGAACTCTATCAATAAGAGTTGAAAAAACTTGCATAGACAAATCCAAATTAAACCCTGCGGCTCGTGACGACACATTGATGTCCTAAGACACGAAACGATTGGTTTGTGCGAGAAACTGAACAGTATTTCTATCATTTTTTACCTCTAAAACACCACTATGTCCAACTGCGCTCAGCACTCGGTTAGTGAGGTCTGATCGTGCTCTGACAACAGAAGTAATGTCTAGCACTCGTTGAAGTATAAGCGCGAGACATCACTGCTGCTGTTGCATCACGAGCCGCAGGGTTTAATTTGGATTTGTCTATGCAAGTTTGTTCAACTCCCATTCACTCCCATTATAAAACGGACAGACGGCAACGGTTGCAGTTAAAAATCATCATTTGTGTTTGACTGAGGAAACAAAGTCACCTACATCTTGGATGCGCTGGGGGTAAGCAGATAAACATCAAATTTTCATTTTTGGGAGAACTATCCCTTTAAAGGTGCCCTAAAATTAAAAACTGAATTTATCTTGGCATAGTTAAATAACAAGAGTTCAGTACATGGAAATGACATACAGTGAGTCTCAAACTCCATTGTTTCCTCCTTCTTATATAAACCAACTGTTACGTAACAGTCAGGATCATTAATATGTATTACCCCAATATTTGCATATGCCAGCCCATGTTCAAGCATTAGACAAGGGCAGGACGTGGATGTGCACAGCTGAATCATCAGACTAGGTAAGCAAGAAGAAACAGCGAAAATGGCATGGAGCAATAATAACTGACATGATCATTGATATCATGATTTTTAGTGATATTTGTAAATTGTCTTTAAATGTTTCGTTAGCATGTTGCTAATGTACTGTTAAATGTGGTTAAAGTTACCATTGTTTCTTACTGTATTCACGGAGACAAGAGTGTCGTTATTTTCATTTTTTAAACACTTGCAGTCTGTATAATTCATAAACACAACTTCATTCTTTATAAATCTCTCCAACAGTGTGTAATGTTAGCTTTAGCCACGGAGTACTATCAAACTCATTCAGAATCAAATGTAATCATCCAAATAAAAACCATACTTACGTGATTAGACATGCTGCATGACGAACACTTTGTAAAGATCCATTTTGAGGGTTATATTAGCTGTGTGAACTTTGTTTATGCTGTTTAAGGCAAGCGCGAGGGCAATCCGTGGGCGGGGAGCGTGAGCATTTAAAGGGGCCGCAGCCTAAATCGGCTCATATTTAATGATGCCCCAAAATAGGCAGTTAAAAAAATTAATTAAAAAAAATCTATGGGGTATTTTGAGCTGAAACTTCACAGACACATTCAGGGGACACCTTAGACTTATATTACATCTTTTAAAAAGACGTTCTACGGCACCTTTAAGATAAAAGAGTTTGAGTGGTTAATAATCAGTAAAATGACAAAAACATGTTCATTTATTGTTATCCACATTACACTTAATCAGCAACAGCGCTATAAACTTTTAAAACGATGCTTTTGGTCATTTAACTATTAAATACATCATTAACCAAATATAAAAAGAATTCTCCTCATGAAAGACCCATGACTGGCAGACCAACGTGCGACTATATTTCTCCAAAACGGTAGGAAATTAAATTAAAGTGAATATGGAGGATTTAAACTGTGACATGGCAGTTTAAACGGTGACAGGTTGCACACAGGTAAGCGACAAGAGAGTATGTCCCAAAGTTTGCCTACTCTTCTGCTACACACTCAAAATCGACGTAGCCTACTTTCCCCACCCCATCCCACCCATAGACATAATAAATAATTGTTGTATTTATTATGTCTATGGTCCCATCCATTGCCTTTTCGGGAGGCATTAACGCCCTAGACATAGCCTACGGCAAGGATAACGCGCTGAGACGTAGGCTGGGACGCAGCCAGATTGTTATACATTGGTACCTATGCAGGTACATTTTTGCAACATATTTTAAAACTAAAAGTAATGCAGTGCAAATGGACAAAATCGTATGTCCTCGTTTTTTTACTTGCACTTTCACTTCCATCTGCGTCAGATGGTAAGTTGTTTCATTTTTAAATATATTCAGTTTTAAAACGTAATATTTTTAATTTAATAAATTCAAGATTAATGAAGATTATCGCGAATCAAGTCCTCCATGACCCTTAATAGAGCTTTGGGGTAGAGCTGGGCACTGGCACGACCCAAAGCAGAGCTAGTTGTTGTAATGCGTGGTTTAAAAGGTTTTGCTAGCATGACAAAACGTATTGTGGCCTATTTACTAGAAAATATAAAAAAGTTGAAAAATATGGCCTAATAAATATATAACAATTAACTAGTACATTTCTTACTAAAGTTAATTTTTCATCTCAATGAGAGAGATCTGGCTCGTCCATTTGTCTCCTGTTCATTGTGAGCTGTGTGTGGATAACTGTTGTGTGTTCAGCTTTGTGATTTTCCTGAATGTCTGAATGTGTTTCTAAATGTGGCATGTTGTCAATGTTCACTTCTATTCTTAAGGGGTAAATAAAGAAAAAAGTATACACTGTATTAATGAACAAGACCACATTTGTACTGAACCTCTGAACCCCAAGTGGCTTTACACAAACTAAGAAAGTCAAAAAGTGTTAGGTTGTTCTTTACTCTTTACTCATACTAACTTTACTCATATCATGTTCATGCTGAATGAAAGTGAAAGTCATTGCAAAGATTCCAAAGCTTATGTTTTAAATAAATACAGGATAAAGCTTAAAAGTTTTATTGTATACAGTCTCTTATATACTATGGTAGAAATAAATACTACTTATTCATAATAAAAAGAATCAACAATAATCAATTTGTTTTTCAGGTTCTCACTCTTTGTGGTTGTTTTCAACTTACATTCAGGGAAAAACACAATTTCCTCAATTTAGTTGCACAACATCTTTGGATGACATCACAGTTGGATATTATAATTCAACAACATATATTCAAAGAGGGAATACGACGAATGAGGATGATGTGATTGATTTAGATTACATAAAGGGTATAAGTGGCTACATGTATAACTCCTTTTTGAGAAGATCAGATCTGTTTAGGCAAGACAGCCAAAATGACAGTAAGTATGTGGCTCAATGACATTTATTAATCTATTTAAAAATTCATAAAATGCAAATCATACTGTACATATTCAATTGCTTAAATACATCTTGATGAGCATATTTTAATGCTTTCTTGTCAACTGTCATCGTCTTGTCATAACAGCACACATACGTCAGCAACATAACACTGATGTGGTGCACAAACCAAGACATTTGGTCAAGAGGCAGTCCCGACCAACAGTGGAAAAAAACATTTTCTCACATTAGTTCACGTGAGAAAGGCACACAAGTGATTGCCAGATTTTTCCATTTACCATCTGGACTGTGATTGGCTGGAATAGTTCCACCTTGTCCTTACATTGCACACACGCTACGAGACAGGGTTGCCAAGGATTACTTTTAGTTCCCTTTCGAAAGGGAACTTCAACTCTGCACTGACTGCGCTATGGGGAACGTCCCCCGTGACCCGTGTTCGAAATGCCAAAAATCACAACACTCCAATCCTATTTGGCCGGCGACAGCCTATCACGTCAAACGGCGCGAACCATGACGTATAAAGGGAGCGCCTGGGGAAACAGCCAGCATCCTTTTGTCTTTTCGCGACTTTTTTGTTCATGCCAATCGCTATTCCAAAATGTCTGAGAAATCGTTCAGGAAGTGTGCTGATCCTTGTCCCAGGTTTCTGACACCGGAGGACACACACAACTTGTGCGTTATTTGTCTGGGCGAGGAGCACGCACGGACGGTACTCGAGGGTGCTGTCTGTGTTAACTGTGAGCGTTTCCCCATGAAAACGCTCCGTTCTCGTTTGGCCCTCTTCTCGAGGGGAGAGGTGTCATAACCGTTGCCTGGTGGTTCCGTGCTGAAGCAGAACGGCGGCTGAAATCATGGGGCTCGCAGGTGGAGCTCGCTGAGGAATTTGAGAGAGGTGTTAATCTTTCTCATGCCGAAGCGACTGACGAGGACGCGCTTCTGGGGGATGACGATGATGTTCTGTCCTTGACATCCTCAGACCCAGGAGCGAGTGCTCTCTTGGCTCAAATCCCCAGAGAGCAGGAGATGGCCGAGGTGGGAGAAGCGAGTGAGCTCGTGGCTCCCGCTAGGCCGCCCTGCGCGGTGTTCTCGGAGTTACTTCAGGTTATGGAACGCGCCTCGAGCAGACTGCAGCTGCCCTGGGAGCGCGTGAGAAGGGAACCCGCTCGCAGCAGGTTAGACGATCAGTTTCTTTCTACCCATAACCCGGTAACTCCGGCGAGCCTTCCATTCCTTCCCAGATCTCCATTCTGAGATCGAGAGGGCATGGAAGAACCCATTCTCGGCCTGAATTCATCAACATCAGCGAGCTAACTTTGCTGATGTTGAGGGGTTGGGCCAGCATGGGTATGTGTTGATGCCTTCTGTAGACGAGACGTTTGCGAACTATCTCGCTACAGGGAGTGCACTGACACTAAAAGCTCCGGCCCTGCCACCCAAAGTGCTGAAAGTGACGTCACGCTTGAATGGCAGGGCTTACGCCGCTGCAGGTCGGGCTGGTGCGGCGTTGCACACTATGGCGGTGCTTCTCGCGTACCAGGCTGATCTGCTCACGGATCTAGATCAGGGCCAAGGTCTTTCCGCTGAGGCGGTCACGGAGTTGCGCCAAACCACGGATCTCGCTCTGAGGGCCACCAAACAAACTGCTGCCTCGATCGGTCGATCTATGGCGGGCATGGTGGCCACAGAGCGATAACTGTGCGGACATCGGGGAGAAAGAGAAACGTTTTCTCCTCGATGCCCCGGTTTCGCCTACTGAGCTTTTTGGCACCTACGCGCAGGCGGTGGTTGAGAAGTTCAGGGAGGCGAAGACACGCGGCGTTTAGATCTTGCATCCCGCTCAGATCCAGCTCTGGGCCCAGACAGCCGGGAGGTCCCGGGCCGTCTCGAGCCGAGGCTCAGAGGCAGGCCCAGAGGGATAGTGTCGCGCTCGTGCGCCTCCTCCTCCTCGGAGCAAGTCGCAGAGACGGCGAGATGCGAGAAGGAAGAAGCAAGATCTGAGGGAGGTGATTGAGGATTGGCGCCAGCAGCGCAGGTAATCAATCCCCTCTCTCGCGAGGGCTTTTTGCTCGCCCTCGCTCTTCCTTCACCTCCCGGTAGCATTCTCGACATCTATATGCCACGGGCTTTACAGTCAGGCTGATGATGTGGGCCTATGATGAATATATTTCTGACGGCCCGCCGTCTGGCTTGATAGTGAAAGTGCTTTTGGGCTACTTTGGATTTTTTCCTTCCGTACGACGAAACGAGGGGGAATCTGCGTTCTACGAGCCGCAGGAGGTAAGCCAGGTCCATCTTT
This sequence comes from Culter alburnus, assembly GCA_028476615.1. NCBI lineage: Eukaryota > Metazoa > Chordata > Actinopteri > Cypriniformes > Xenocyprididae > Culter > Culter alburnus. The sequence goes on along the minus strand of JAOTNS010000966.1, from coordinate 971,657 downwards.
ATTTTTAATATAGACCTTGCTTTTCCTGTATAGCTACCTGTGCATATAGTTGTCATTGTTCTCGTTTTTTAAGGGGTTATTTGGGCAAATAACTGTATGGTAGGCTGGCTGTTTACAGGCAGGCCGTTTATGGCCGCTTTGCTGTTTAGCCTTCGGCATTTGTGTAGCTTCTCGGCTGATACTGTATAGCTAGAACGTATTCAAGGGCATTTGTTTTATGAAAAAAATTACATATGTTTAGAGTAAATCATCAGATTTAAAAATAATCTCAAATGTGACCCATTTATTTATACATGTAAAAAGTTCTCTAAATTGTTTTCTTGTGTTTTTTTCCTGCAGTAACGCCCAATATCACACTCACCCAGAAAGCAAACTCAGGTTCCGGAGGGTTTCGTGTGAGTTGTTTGGCGACAGGATTTTACCCTCGTCACATCAACTTGACCCTGTTCAGAGATGGACAGCCTGTATCTGATCATGAGATCACTGGAGGAGATCTGCTGCCCAATGGTGACAGGACGTACCAGATGAGGAAGAGTCTGGAGATCAGTGCAGACGAACACAAATACACCTGCTCTGCCACACACCTCAGTCTGGACAACAAACTGGACGTTGAATTAGGTAATGAGCTCTTACAGAATCAGAAAGCATCAGATAAAATCTTTACATTTTGATCTTATTCTAAATGCTTCCTCTTTTAGAAGATGAACCCTCCAGACTTCACAGTTGCTGTTGCTGTCCTGATGTGGGTATGTGCAATATCTGTGATTTTGGCAGTTTTTTGGAGGAGGCGGCAAGCAGGAAGACTAAGACTAATAGATTCTGACTTAATGTTGTAGTATGTTTTTCTTCCAGTTAAAATATGATCTATTTGAATTTCTACAAAATAACTTTATATGCAATATATTGTGTGTGTTAGTCACTTGCACATAAGTCACTTGTAGGGGTGTAATGATACACAAATTTCTTGATGTGATACATAACAAGACACCACTTTTTATCAAATTCAACAAAATGAAATGCTTCTATGTTCTTGGCATTTGTAATTGTTGTTGTTAGTTACATGAAAACCAGAATGTCTAATATGTATCAGGAGAATCTTCCTGTTCTGGCTAACCTGCTTTCTCTCAAATTGTCTTATTATTTTATTTTATTTTATGTTATTTTATTTTATTGTACAAAATTGAAGATGTCAATAGAATCTGCAGTACTGAACAATATGATACAGTTATATTTTTATACCCCTATATCTTATTTACATATTATAACTTTAAATGCAGTAGGCCTAGTCTACAACTGTAAAAATTGTTGTCATGTGGGATGAGTTCAGGTAAACTGAGCCACATTTTCACACAAGTAGCACAATTTACCTTGATTCACTTTATATCTTTGTGCAGTCTATTCTTTGTTTATTGTTAAAAATATAAAATTTTGAAAAAGCTGATCTTCTGCTGTAGAATCACAGTTCTGCTGTAATCAATAATGTAAATTTAACTCAGATACTAGGCTCTAAATGAGTTCAGTGATTCAGATCAAATAATGATTATGTGAAAACATAACCAACACCACCTGATCATTTTTCTTTTTGCGTGTCTGGGTGTTACAACTCAGTTACAGCCAGCAAACAAAATCTAATGTTAAAAAGTCAAGGGTCAAGAGCTCAACTAAAACAAACCCTGACCTCGATGATGGTAACTTAAACATTGTGATTTTCTTCTTTGGTGATTCTGCTTGTTATCATCAGGTGTCTTCAATAATGGTCAATCATCACTCAATTAAACACTTATTTATCTCATTAATGCTTCAGTGGGTGCAATAAAAAATATGGCAGAACTTTTACTTTCTGACCCCTGGACTTTCCAACTCTGGTCATAAATTATGGTTTTTCCTTGAAAGAAGCTGGACAGATAGTTCAGCCCAATATAAGCATTGTACCACAGTTAATGTCCCTGGACAACAAGTGCTCCAATCCACTGGTGTTGTGGCACATAGCACTGTCTTGGGGCCGCACAACACAGAAAGGCTTCTAAATTGTTTAAACTCCCTCAATGAAATCAACTTTCCACAGGGTGATCAGGAGCAAACTGAGTAAAATTGTGTAGTTGTGTGGGACAATGTCCACTTTCACCATTCAGCACTGGTACAAAAGTGGTTTGAGCATCACTCAGCCCTTACAAAAAAACCTGCAGTATATTGAAGTACAACTGCGGTTTTCTATGTAAAAACTGCAGTAATCTTTGTAAGGGACATTTCAGGATGGTGTTCCCTCCAGCATATTCTTGGAGATGGAAAGCATATATCAAAATTCTTACAACCAAGTAAGTCTTCTTCAAGTGATGGAAGAGGCTTGTGGAGAAGTTGAGGCACAAGAATGGATCCAACATTCACTGCTATTTTTCCCAGGATGCATGACTCTTGAAAATATATATAAATTATGGACAAATGTAAATCAGAATCTATAAAGTTCATTGATTCAATGATTACAGTGCATTTATTATTTATTTACTTATTTATTTTTTGCTAAAACTCATTATACAACTAAACTTGTAATTAAAGAACTTTGAAGAACATGATTAAAGAACAAGAAAAATGTATTTTCATTCATGTATTTGTGTATCTACAGCTGAATTTGTTATCAAATCAACAGAGAACACACTTGTAGTTTTGTTGTATTTATTTTTGATAAATACATTAATAGAGAAAACCGCAGAGCATCATTATGCAGTGAATACTGAACTGTTTTACCAATATAAGAGTGTGTTTATTTTGCTGTGTTAATTGTTTTGAGAGCAATGTAATTGTCATTTGGAGAAATGTGTCAAATCGATTGAAAAAACTGTAAAATAAATCACCTTTTATTAGGTTACTCATATGAAGGGAGTCTTCATTTCACTGTGAGTGAACATGAATATTTTGACTAAGCCAGAAGCATTAGTTGATTTTTTAAAATCCCTTTTTATTTACTTAATCATTTAGTATATTTATATAAAGCAACTTAAAAAAAAGAAACAAAATTAGTAGTCTTTGGCATATATGTTTCTCTTTTTCTGTCTGTTGATTTTTAAAAACATTTCCTATTTTCAATTTTAATAATCTAATTGTACATTAGATTATTCTAAAATTAATGTTTTTTTTTATTATTTTGTTTGTTTTTTAATCAAGCTTCCTCCACAATTATGTCTCTGCCCTAAAGAATATCTGAGATTTGAATAAAAGTGAAATCTGTAGTTATTCCTGTGCTTTTAAGTGTGACACATTGTAACCTTTAAACTGACATCTCTCATGTTATCTGAGATTTTTAAAGGAAATGAAACCTGAAACTTGCATGACTTGTTCCAATCCTTGTTCTTTTTGTTCCTGGCCTCATTCACTGTCTATTGCTGTAGAGAAAAACACCTTTTTACCAGCTTAAGAACACCATGACATTTTTTGTTTTTCTGTGTGTGCTCTCATTTCCAACAGCTGTTTTTACAGGTAGGATATAGTACAGGTGTTGTGTGTTTTGTTTGCATATTTTAATTATGTACTGTTACAGACAGCATGTTGAGATCCCACAACAAAACAAGTAATAACAAAAATATATTATTGCTTCAGTTTTGTTGTAGAATCCTAACATTCTGACTGTAACTGAAAATGACTTCTTTTCTTGTCACTGTTTCTCACAGGTTCTCACTCCTTGCAGTTCCTTGTAACTTACATTACAAGAGAGACGCCACTTCCTGAATATAGCGCCATATATTTGTTGGATGACATTACAGTTGGATATTATGATTCAGAGACAAGAAGCTTCATTCCAAGAGGAAATGCTATGAATGAAGACGAGGAGGCTGATCACATAAGTTATGGCATAAGGGAACATATGCAACCTTTTATTTTTCGAAGAGTTTCAAGAATGTTTGAGAACAAAACAGAAGGTAGTTCAACTGGAAAACATACAAGTGACATTGAAACAATTTTGCATGAATCAATGCATGCAATGTTGTAATTTCTTTAAAAAAAAAATTATAATATAATACTCAATCACTAAAGTCATAAACATAACTGAAATGCTAATATTGTGGTGGGATTTGTTCAGAGCATTCTTGATCTTAACAGGTCCTGCAATTCATCAGATGATGGGTCTGTGTGAAGCATCAGATAATAACAAACCTGGGCAAATGATCATTAAGATTGCTTTTGATGGCTCCACTACAGATGAAATACGTTTTATTGATGACACATTCAGATATTAAGGCATAGAAAAATTGACAACACTACGTTTAGAGATATTGAAATGGCATTTTGCGACTGTACACTATCCACATTGCACAACAGCTCTTAGAAAATACCTTAAAAAGAGAGGAATTCAAGGAAAGAGGAGAGGTAAGCATCCATTATGTTTCTCTCCTGTCTTTTGGCACTGTAAGATAAGCCACGTTTTTTCAGGTTATGGGGTGTTTTGAGTCATGGTTATAAAGAAAGACACACAAAAAGATAGATCAAAATTAACCTGAAAATTAGCTTAAAATTAAACCATGAATGAGTGAATATGTGCTTATAACCTTCACAAAATTTAGTTTATCAAGCTCATGAGGTGAAACTAAATATTACTTGTAAGAATTTATAAAATGCTGTTGAAAGAGTCTAAATTTCTGCAGTGTTCTATATTATATCATTTATTATATAAAAGAGAATATTCCCATTTTAATTAGTACTTTTTTCCTCACAGTGAAACCCAGAGTCAGGCTCCTCAAGAAACAACTGTCTTCTGGGTTTCGTGTGAGTTGTTTGGCGACAGGATTTTACCCTCGTCACATCAACCTGACCCTGTTCAGAGATGGACAGCCTGTACCTGATCATGAGATCACTGGAGGAGATCTGCTGCCCAATGGTGACGGGACGTACCAGATGAGGAAGAGTCTGGAGATCAGTGCAGACGAACACAAATACACCTGCTCTGCCACACACCTCAGTCTGGACAACAAACTGGACGTCTCTTTGGGTAATGAGGTAACATCATTTAACAATCAAAACAAAAACCATTAAAGTCAATCTCTCAGTCTGTGGTTCATGTTTCAGAGTATGATCACGGGAGACCATTTAAATCAGTGATTCCTTCAGTTCTGATGGTTTTGGCTCTGATGATTGTATTTGGAGTTGCAGCTGTTATATGGAAAAAACGACATGCAGGTACAACAAGAACTGAAAGAAAATGAAGCGCATACCCAGCTAACGGAATTTTGTTATAAGAACGTTCTCTAATATTCAGTGTTGGTTCTGGGAACATTAAAAATGTCCAGTTTTCTTGACATTAGAGGAACATTTTTTATAAGATATAATGTTCCTCAAACGTTCTTTCAACTTAATTTTGATCTAAAAGTCAACATTCTAAGAATGTCGATTTGTAACATTCCAAGAACATAAAAATGTCCAGTTTCCTTAATGTTAGTAGAATGATATTTAAAGGTTAGTTTGATGTTCCTGAAACATTCTTTCAATCATTCAAACATCTGCTGTGAACAAGCACTGCAAGAAAGAGAAATAAGAACACTAACTACAACCTTCTTCAGCCACAGCCTTAGATGAACTGAAAGACATTAAATCTCTCAAGATCTGATTAAACATCTCCACAAACAGCATTAGCAGCTTCACTTATTACTAACCAGACTGACTTTATTTCTGACATACATCTGCAGAAGTTCATATTGAGAATTAACATCACCATCACCATCATGGAGATCAGTGTTTGCTTTAGTTGGACTCTTGACCCTTGTCTTTTATTGAGTTGCTTCTTTAGCAGCAATTGCAGGTGCTTTCAGAAAACATTTCTGCATTGATAAAGTTGATCAACACTTTTGTTTTAACGGTGAAGTGATTACATTTAAGTGGTTTGAACAACTTGTTTTTCTGTAGTTTTGCTTACTTTTGGAATTAAAGCATTATTTGTGAGAAAAGTAATAAACTTTACCAGTGTAATTACAATCATTTGTAACACTTAAGTGACTTAGATTGTAAAAAACTTAAAAGTTAAACACAACATGCTAAGACATCAACACTCATATACAAACCTCAACAATGGTGACAGTAAAAAAAAAATTCAGTTGCATAATTTATTCATGTCGCAATGCATGCTGGGAGCCATGAATGTGTTTTAAACACATGTCACCATTGTTGTGTTTCATATGCTGAATGTTGATGTCTGCAGGTGTATAAATGGCACAAATTGTGTTTTATACAAAAAGTTAACAATGACAGTGTTATTTATACACTCAAGGGAATCAATATTAAGCATTTGAAATGCATTTTGCAGATTATTTTTTTACGTTGGCTGAGCTTTATATTTCTCAACACATCAATTCCTTAAATCAGCAATTACAAAGAACGCAGCTTTTTAAACTACTTTAATGCAGTCATTTGTCTGTTATCGAAACAGACAAATTGATTTGCTTTACCAATGCAGAAATGTTTTCTAAAATCACCTGCAATTGCTGATAAAGAAGCAACTCAACTAAAGCAAACACTCAAATGAAATTTTCAATAAGACATCAACATCTAAACCTCTGTTAATTCTCAATATGAACTTCTGTAGACTGACAGAAATAAAGTCAGTAGTCTGGTTAGTAATAAGTGAAGCTGGTAATGATGTTTGTGGAGATGTTTAAAGGTCCCATTCTTCGTGATCCCATGTTTCAAACTTTAGTTAGTGTGTAATGTTGTTGTTAGAGTATAAATAAAATCTGTAAAATTTTAAAGCTCAAAGTTCAATGCCAAGCGAGATATTTTATTTAACAGAAGTCGCCTACATCGAACGGCCAGTTTGGACTACATCCCTCTACTTCCTTCTTTAATGACGTCACTAAAACAGCTTTTTGACTAACCTCCGCTCACAGGAATACACAAGAGTTGCGTTTGTAGAGTGTGTTTGTCGCCATGTCGTCGAAACGCTGTTATTTTCATCCCGCAGTCCAATCACCGGGTCTGATTCCGGCTCAAATTGATAGGGTAAAATTAAAGACATGTTTACAATAACACTGAGCGCGTGCATCTCCACGTTATGGTAAGAGGCGTGACTTTTCCGGGCACGGTGCGCTCAGAGCTGTCGAATCACAACACAGGAACGAACCGCTGGCACAATCAGAACTCGTTACGTATTTCTGAAGGAGGGACTTCATAGAACAAGGAAGTCATCAGCCCGTTTTTATGACAGTGGAAACAGCGGTATACAGATAAGTAAATTATGTGAAAAATACTGTGTTTTTTTACACGCGAAACATGAACACATGTTATATTGCACACTATAAACACAATCAAAGCTTCAAAAAACCACGAAAAACGGGACCTTTAATCAGATCTTGAGAGATTTAATGTCTTTCAGTTCATCTAAGGCTGTGGCTGAAGAAAGTCATAGTTTGTATTCTTTTTTCTCTTTCTTTCAGTGCTTGTTCACAGCAGATGTTTGAATGATTGAAAGAATGTTTCAGGAACATCAAACTAACCTTTAAATAACATTCAATTAACATTAAGGAAACTGGACATTTTTATGTTCTTGGAATGTTGTTACAAATCAACGTTCCTAGAATGTTGAATTGTTAATCAAAATTAAATTGAAAGAAGATCCTTTAAAAACGTTCCTCTAACGTCAAGAAAACTGGACATTTTTTAAGTTCCCAGAACCAACACTGAATATTTTGAACGTTCTTATAACAAAATTCTGTTAGCTGGGTAGTATAGCAACTTAAAAATTGTTCAGAAAATTATCAGTTTAGAACAACAAACAGAATTTTTCATTTTTGGGTGAACTATTCATTTAAGAGAAATTCTAAATAAATATTTAAAATGTATTGTCAAAAAATAATTTCTTTTTAATTCCTTTGGTGTTTAGACTCCTTAAAAAATGGTTATTCTACTCCTTCAAGTAAGTACTTTTAGTTACTACTTTATTTGTCAGTAAATAGAAGTTTTGCTTTTCTTTACATTAATAGATCAGATTATATTTTGTCCTCATACAGAACACATTGTGGTTGGCACAAACAATGTTTATCCTAGTTGCACGTGAACCTAATGTAGTCCTGCCCGTTTTGTTCATGGTTTCAGAGCATGACAGAATGTCACAAAACCAGACAATGTTGGCATCTTAGTTGTTTTGACAGATGTTTGTGCTAAAATACCACAGAGTTAGATTGGTCGCAGTGTAACACACTGCACAATAACTTCCTTGAACACACGTGAGGGCATCTGATCTTAGGAAACATTTGAGTAAAAATAACCCAAGCCCATGTTAGTATCTCGAATGTGGCATGAAAGGCACAACGCAAGGGATTTTCGTGGCAAAACTGATGCTCGCCATATGGTGGCGCATGTATGAAACTCTACACACAGGTCTGATTAGGTGGGAAAATATTCTAAACTAAAACGCCATTTTCCCATGTGAACATGTTGCATTTACTTCCCTATTCCGTCCTCCAATGCAAGCACATCTTTTGTGATCAAATCTCGTGTTCAGTTCCGTTTTAACTTTGTATTTTCTCTTTAATGTTTCGTGTTATCAATATTATGTTCACATGTTCACATATCTGCATATTACTTTTATATTAGATTTTTTTTATATTAACATTAAATTATTATACTGTTTTTGTAATGTTGCTGATGTCCTAGATTACGGTTACTGACTAGACTTCCAGATTTAGTAGGCTGTGTAAAATTCATTTGAGCTGTAATTTCTCATGAACAATCACTAAACATTATATTTCATTTTCAGCATCTGAAGAAACTGTGGAAACAAAATAAAAAGATGATGCGATGTCCTGATCTGACACAAAACAACATGGATGAGCAAAACATCTTCAGACAATGAACAAAATAAAATCTATAGACCTTATTTACCAGAGAAACATGCGCGCCGCCATCTTTAGAATATTGTCTTTGAACTTCTGTTTTTGCGGTAGCTCTGTATATTTCTATGGCATCGCTGTTGAAGAATAATTAGCTGGTGAAGTGGACATACTTGTTGTAGAGTTAATGAAAGTTATCATGAGCATTGTTATGTTTAAAGCAGATGTCTTAACAAATGTCAGTAGACCGGGAAGATTAATTCACTATAACTGAGAATTAAAAGTTCTGTCTGCAGACAGAAGACTATAGTTAGCTCGAAGACTATAGTTAACCAGTGTTATAATGTTTCTGATAAATGTGAAAGTCAAGGCCTGTTTGTGGGGTAAATTTTGTCTACCAAAACCCATTTTTTTAATGATTAGCAAAATACTAAAAGCTGTGAAGCTCAGTGAACAATTACAATAACTACCCCTATAAGGGTGGAATTGAAAATTGTTTATTTCAAAGCTGAATTCTTGGTTACTTTTTATGCAAAGTAATGTTACGCTACTTTTGTTATTATTATTTTTTCTAACCTGGGCTGGCCTTGCTTGTTTGTTTTTTTATCTTAGACACAATATTGTCTAATATTGTGAATATTGAAATTACCACCACAAACAGCAACTTCAACAAAAAATGTAAAGGCCCTTTCACACCAAAAGTGAAATGGAAATGAAAATTCACACCTGTACAGTAGAGGGCGTTCATGAGGACATGAACGCTTTTTACAAGTTGTAATCTCGTAATTATGATAATTACTACATTGCATGAACACAACTCCCTAAACAACAGACAGCAAACTTCCTCCATTTAGTTAGCAATGCTCAACTTCCTACGATCCAAACAGTATGAAATCAATTCCCGCCCTACATTTTTTTTTCTCATTCCTGTAGCCGTTTCACTCAGATTTGTCACACTAGGGAAGAAAATACTATCCCAACTTGTTTCATGCTGACTTTAACATACTACAGTTTTGTTCATTGTGTTGTTTCTAATTTTATGTTGTATCATAGACTCTCTCTCTCTCTTTGTGGTTCCTTTATGAAATCAAAATGTACAATTATTGTCTGATTGTAAAATATCGGAGAAAGATTTGTTAATTGTGTTTTAAATAAATTCTACTTTAAAAGTGTATCTCTCCAAGGTGTAACAGTTTCTCGTGTTGTTAAATCAAACTAAATGTCTATTTAAAGGTGCTCTAAGCGAAGTCACGCGTTTTTAGGCCAAAACATTTTGTGTCACATACAGCAAACATCTCCTCACTATCGGCTAGCTGCCTGTCCCCTGAACACACTGTAAAAAAAAACGCGGTCTCTGTAGTCGCCACAAGCTCCAAAAACGGCAAAAAAAAAAACAAACTGGTGCAGCCTGGACCACGAATCATTATAAACATGCAGCCAATAACCGACAAGCAGCGTCAATACGCAAGCTACTTACATTTTAAATGCGCGTTCATGACTGTTTCAGGAAGCACGGAGGGGAGGGCCAGGAGGAGGAGGAGGGAGGGTCTAGCTAGCCTTGTTTGACAACACTTCGAACGTAAACAGGAAGTTACTCCACCCGGGATCGCTTAGAGAGCGATCCCCGGGTGGAGTAAATAAGAGTTCATTCAGAATTTGACCCTTCGCCGGGAGTTTGATTGACAAGCGATCTAACCAACGCAGAACGCAGAATCCGCCATTTTGTCCGACAAAGCAGTCAGGAGTTTAACCTCGGTGGAGTTAAACTTGAAAATTGTGTATATTGACATGTTTCCGCGTTTTAAACAGCATTGATTCTCATGTTCAGTCATGTTTATTTGATGCTATAAACGGACTTGTAGAAAGAGATGAGCGGATTATGAGTCTCTTGAGTTGAGGCGCTACAGCAATCTGTCACGAGTCACGACCATGGTCACGACACATTAAAGAGCAACAAAACGGTTTTTATTGTTTGAATTTCTTAAAAAACTACACATTTTGAAAGCTGGGACTTTGTTTAATATCATAAGTAACCTGCTTTGTCTTGTTGTCCGTATCCTCTTTGCTCCGCGATGTATTTTTCCCTCTGTGCGTGGCGCATAGACTGTAAAAAAGATGGACGCGCGACGCCGCTTCCTTCCATTGTATTGAACTGAAGCCAAAATGGGCCGATGAATGGGCGCTGACACGTTACGCAATACGTCAAAAAAAAAAAAAAAGTTTGGAGCCTGGGCATGCGCAGAAGGAATCGTCAGTGGAGCCCGGAGGCGGAGTCGCGGTATCAAACTTCCGCACAGACGACTGCGTCATCATTCATGTATTTTAAATAGACTATAAAAATTATACACAATTTAAAATTCTACCTATAAAATAATAGGCTATTCTGTTTAGAGAGCAATAATATTTTTGAAACAGCAAATTCAGTAGATAAAATCAATATAATATGCCACTAGAAACAACTCTAAATCGTCAGAAATGGTCCTGCCATTTTAAATCAAGTTCAACTAACGTTACAGGAGATCGATTGCTGTAATTAGAATAAGCTATAAAAATAATAAGTAACTGCCAGATAACGATCACCTGCTTTTTCCCGACATGGTTAACATTTATTAATTAGCTTATAACGCCCATATTTAATGTTACAGAAAAAAGTTCAGTGATCCGTCAGATCCTGTAGGTCGGTTAGTACAGTTGACTGCTGAACAACTCATTTGTTGGTGTTAAATAACAAAGAAATCGAAAATTAATAGTTAGTTAATACATCTTCATTCTCCCCTCGAAGCTCCGACAGTCCTCAGACAAGCTGTCAATCAACTTCGAATCATGACGACACGCCCCGTTTTTATAGCATCAAATTGCTAGCTAAAATCTAAATTATCACAAAAACGAACAATTGAATATATATCAGCGTGATAACAACTACCTTAAATAACCAAAACCATCTTTCAGAAAGTTTTATTTGAAGCAGAATTTATTTTTAAGTTTTCACTGAAGTCTCATTCGACTGCATTGAGAGGGCGGGGTTTATGACCTGTACTGCATCCAGCCTCCAGGGGGCGATCAAAGAGCCCGCAGCTTCACTTTTCAGGACGTATGAGACACACCCGGGGTGCTTCTCAATATCCCTCCTCGGCTGCGTTCCAGTTCGGTTTTTAAATGCCCTTCCCTCGCTAACTTCACTCGGTCTCGTTGACTCGGATGTACGTCATTGCTTACGTTGCACGAGTGCCCACTTCTGGAACGTCCTAAGCCTTGATCACTTGGAATCCGCAATGGAGCTGATTATTATTTATTTTTTCCCCTTACAAAATTGTTTAATACAGCATTCTATATGTATATATGTGTGTTTTAAATGTTTAAAAAATAATTAATATATCATAGAGTTGTTTGTGGTGGGGTAAATTAAACGCGATATGCGGCGACGTCACAATCGTGTTGTATTGTGGGTTATGGAGCTGCCTGAAGTGTACATATGAAGTAGACTCGCTCCCTCGGTCAAAATCGAGGGAGCGAGGGTCTGTCCATATAAACTTCCCTCGTCCACTTCACGAAGTGGAACGCACTTCAAAATGGCGGCAGGGATTCCCCCGAGGGGAAGTGTTTAGGGAAGTTCGCGAGTGCGTGTCTAAAACCGAACTGGAACGCAGCCCAAGTCTCCTCGCTCCTCTGTCCTCCATCCTATGACCCGGAAAACAATCGAGCTCAGCCATCTTGAAGGACATCTCAATTCTCTAATTGCACCGCGAGGAGGCGAGGAACGAGGAGTGAGGAGGCTTCCTGAGGAGTTATGAGCGAGGATACACAGGTGCATCCTTTGCGGAAGTCTTTCTCATTGAGAAACGACTGCGGTCACGTCCACTGAGAGGCAAAAGACTGAGCGGCAGCATTGGCTTTCAGCGTGAATGTCGCGAAAAACACACAAAACACATTCAAAACGGGAAAGCGCTTTGTGATTGACTGTACAAATTTCTTTGACACAAAACCTGAGGTATATATTTTAAAAAATGCAGAAAGCAACAGAAAAAAAAAAAGCAAATGGATCACTGCAATTCACAGAAACAGCTGGACTCCAGGCAGAGAAACATGGATTTGCAGTTATCATTTTGTGTCAAAATGTTGGATTTTGAGGTAAAATCATACTGTATATATTGTATTGTTATATATTATGTTGACAACTCATCAATTAAATATTTTCGATCTTCTGCATAATTGGGTGTTTTTAAATAAACAACACTGACAAAAAATATATTATAAAACTATATACGTTTTAGGGCTGGACAATATGACGATATAACATTGATATAAGTGATTACGCTAATTTAAACCTACCTATATTGTAGTTACATAAAATATTCACAGGCAGATTTGCTTTATGTATTTCCCCACCGTCGAAATCAGGCACATATAAATGTCAGGAAACACGACTCCTGGCTATGGAGGACCAGGGTGCCACTTAAAATAAAATCAATTAATTAATTTAATAATTCAAACATAAAAATGTATATAAATGATTCACTTTTTATATGGGCAAATTAATAGACATATTTAAAGTTGTTTATTTAATTCCTGTTTTTAAATGTAGTTTAATAAAACAAAACAATAAATTTTAAAAATCTTTTTTGAATGTATAAATAAATAGACAAATTTGAAATGGGATATTTAATTCATTTTTTAAAACGTAGATCAATAAAACAATAAAAAGTTCATTAGTAAATCATTTTAAATGCGCATTTAAATCGCTTTTTTAAAAAGAATTTGGCAAATGCTTTTCTTTCTCTATTTAACAATTGCTTTTCTTTGTCGGTTTGCCAAATGCTTTTCTTTATCCATTTGTCAATCGAGTGGTAAAATGCCATTGGACAGTACACACGTGGAAGCAACCAATCAACTTTCGCCTTAATTTGAAGAGCCAATCCTCTCTCACTTGTAACACTCACTGTCATTGGACAGTTAGTACGGTGACCTGGAGGGGACATGTTCGGTTCATTTAGTTTTGTCGTGGCCACAACATATAAACTCGTGGGAACGTGATAATATGTCGTGGCCACAAGATATTAATTCGTGGGAATGTGATAATAAGTTGTGGCCACGAGATCGTTTTGTCGAGGTAACGACATCCTTATGCCGTGGCCACGCGATGTAAAGTCGTGGCCTCGAGATCATGTTGAGGGAACGATATATTTTTCTCATGGCCACGAGTTAAATGTGTAAACAACCTGCGTGACCATCACAACCTGGAATTATCACAAATGGACAATACCATAATAATATTTTTAATTAAGAAAAAGAACGGAATTAAGAAATTATTATATTAACATAGTGCATATTATACTGTATTGCGCGCAATGTTGCAGACAATGTTTAAATGTTGTACATTTTAATCCCACCGAACAGTCTTTTAAATCCATTCACTTATCGTTTATTTTTTATTTAATATTTTTATATTATTAGTTACATCTGTATATTCAGGGTGCGATTTGTGAAAAAAACAGAGGGGGTGGGGGGGGTGGGGGTGGATGTTTTGAAAAGTTTTTTTTTTTTTTTTTGTTAAAAACCACAGTGGAGCTATATACTATTTTTGACAGCTGTTACAGAAACATTTTTACAAAAAAATTCTGATATAACTGAGATTTTAAGTATTAGATATAGCTTAGATATTTGCAGCACTACAATGACACTAATAATTCTTAATTTCTGATAGAAATGCAAAATCAATCGGTAGTTATTAATAGAATAATGAGACACAACCCTTTACATTCAATCGCGTTTGGTCCCATTTATTTATACACGTTTACCTCAGATTTAATTAGATAGAATATAAGCTGTGCTGTACGCAGGGTTTCATAATTACCGAGGTCAGAAAATGCAGTTTACTAGGGGGGTACGGGGGCATGCTCCCCCGAGAAAATTTAGATTTCCCTGGTGTACACATGTGCATTTTTAGGACGTTTTACGGCCAACAAATTGGACAACAATAGCTTTAAAACTATCTCAACAAATGCATGCATGCACAGTTTTGAGGCAGCTTTAATCGCATGTTTGGTAATTTCATGACTTAACAGAACACCGACGGCCATTGCTCGTAGTTTCTTTTGCGCTTTGTTTAAGCTATAATAAAGTAATTATGCAGAGCGCGCCGGCGCATTTGCTCATGCAGTTCTTGAGTGCGCGCCACGAGCACAGTATAACGGCTGATTGGACAGTCATGTTCATTTTTCTGAGTTTTACTAACATCATCTGACCGCAGTTCACTGTTGTTCAAATGAAGCTCACTCGTTGTCACCTGCACCTTTTCCGCGCTTGACAGAGGCAGGGATACATAGACCAGAAGGGGGGAAATCCCCCCCGTCCCCCCTACAAATCGCACCCTGTGTATATTTATTTGCTTTATTTTCCCCTTCATTTCCCATATTTCTTTATCTAATTAATATTCTTTACTTTATGACTGTATTTCTGTAGCCTACTATTTCTGTAAATGAGCGTCTGTTTTCACTTGTAGCCCCTCGTGCCTGTGACAGCATTCGAATTAATTCAGAGTTAAAAAATGTGTTACTATTTTAGAATATTTTGTTTATTATTTGTATATAACCTATGAAAGCTTTATTTATGATTTTATTTTATTTCTGTAGGCGCACGGGAATTTTACAAGGAGTTCATTTACGGGAATATTATATATATATATATATATATAATATATATATATATATATACATACATACCACCCTTATTTTTCATTCTTAATTAAAAATATTATTATGGTATTATTGGTATAATTCCAGGTTGCTATGGTTGCGCAGGTTGTTTAACTCGTGGCCATGAGAAAAATATATCGTTCCCTCAACATATGATCTCGAGGCCACGACCACGACATAAGGATGTCGTTACCTCGACAAAACGATCTCGTGGCCACAACTTATTATCACATTCCCACGAATTAATATCTTGTGGCCACGACATATTATCACGTTCCCACGAGTTTATATGTTGTGGCCACGACAAAAACTAAGTGAACCGAACATGTCCCCTCCTGGTCACTGTACTAACTGTCCAATGACAGTGAGTGTTACAAGTGAGAGAGGATTGGCTCTTCAAATTGAGGCGAAAGTTGATTGGTTGCTCCCACGTGTGTACTGTCCAATGGCATTTTACCACTCGATTGACAAATGGATAAAGAAAAGCATTTGGCAAACCGACAAAGAAAAGCAATTGTTAAATAGAGAAAGAAAAGCATTTGCCAAATTCTTTTAAAAAAAAAACGATTTAAATGCGCATTTAAAATGATTTACTAATGAACTTTTTGTTTTATTGATCTACGTTTTAAAAAATGAATTAAATATCCCATTTCAAATTTGTCTATTTATTTATACATTCAAAAAAGATTTTAAAATGTATTGTTTTATTGTTTTATTAAACTACATTTAAAAAAAGGAATTAAATAAACAACTTTAAATATGTCTATTAATTTGCCCATATAAAAAGTGATTCATTTATATACATTTTTATGTTTGAATTATTAAATTGACAATTTGCTTTAAAAGTTTAGATGTTGATTCTTCTTTTTATTTACCTGCCCTTGTTCTACTTTTTTCTTCACGCAGCTCAACAAAGAAGATACATTTTCTTTTTGCATACTGTACATTTATTAAAGTCAAATCTGAAGAAAATGTTTAAACAACACCTTAAAACTTTTGCGATAAATAATGTCTTGACACAAAGGAATATATAGTAGATGAGTAGAGAAATATAAATGTTAAACTGTCAGTTAAGATCTAAAAATTACCAGTGGTCTGTTATTAGTCAGAAAAGTTTCAGACAAATGTGAAGGGGGAAGTCAAAGCCTGTTTATGGTGTAAAGGTTGATTATTGCCTATACCAGAAACATTCATTTCTCATGGCTAGCAAAACATTAACAGCTGAAAAGCTCAGAGAACACACTCTCTAACTAAGTGGTGAACAATACTGTTGTCTATTTCAGTGCTGATCATTTACAGGTGAGCATACATGTGTGTCAGCAATATGGACACCATTCTTCATCTTTTTCTGCTTTCACTTCCAATAGCTGCTCCAAAAGGTAAGATTTCAAAAGATTTATTTAATATTTTACTTAAGTTAAAAATATGGAATATGGAAAAATATTGTTGATCAAGAGCTAAACAGAACAGTGTGTGCTTCCAGTGGCCTATTGCAAGAAATTTAGATGAAAACTAAACCATATGAATAGTCGATGTGAGCTTGCTCATAGACTTTTGAGGTTTTAATATTTGGTGTTATTTTTAAAGGTTATTGACTGAAATATGGGGCTTTAACCTTTTTTTCCAGCGTTGCCTGCTTAAGATATGTATTTGTATATGTACATGTAAATATATTTGAACAGATGTGTCAGTCAACGACTGAGTAAACAAAACCCGAAAGTAGATTTACTTTAAAGTAGATTTGGCTTCAAAATTTCCTGGTTGCATAGCAACTGTTCATTCCATAGACCTTTGGGGGGAAGCAAAACTTCTCACTTGAAGTATAGATCAAGGCATATGTATGGCATATGTATTTTTAGTTTGAAAAGAAATTAAAAGTATAGTTACAAAATGTGCTTAATTAAATTAACATATTAAACATATGGGAAACATTTTAATTCCAACCAGCAAATAACAATAGGATAGAACCAAATAACACAAGCTAACAACTAGACTGATAAAAAACATTTTATATCATTTCATATTTAAATTGGAAAATATTTCCATCCATCCATCCATTTTATGTTATTTTTCACAGGCTCTCATTCTTTGTGGGTGCTTGCAACGTACATTAAAGGACAAACGCCATTTCCTGAATTTAGCTATGTAGTGATGTTGGATGATGTCAGAGTTTTGTACTATAACAGTGAGACGAAGACTCTCATTCCCAGAGGAAATACAACAACTGAAGATGACGTGTTCAATTCAAATGTTCATCTCACCATAAGTGACAACATACAATCATCTTTTAAGGAAAAATGGGTAGTAGCAACAAATAATGTAAATAAAACTTACAGTAAGTACAATCAAAAACACAATATTTTAATAGAGACATTATATACTATACATAATACAAATACAGTCTTTTGGGCAATAATAATGATGAAGTATTATCATTATTATAAATCACTATGATTAGTTGTTGTTTTATTATTTTTAATAAACAGTACCTTAAAACGTTATCTCTCCATCAAAGGTGTTCTTGCCCTCCAGAGGCTGGTTGTGTGTGAACTGAGGGATGATGGTGAACCTGGACAAATGATCACACGAGATGCTGCCAGAGGCTCCACCACTGATGAGTTGCTGTATGTTGACAAGAACTTCACATACCAGGGTAATTTAAACATCTCAACACAAGTGCTGAATCTCCATCTTAAAATCAGCATGTGGAATCATGAACATTTATACCGGCCATTCTGCATCAAAACACTCAAGGGTTACCTTGAAAAAAGGAGAAATCAAGTCAATAGAAAAGGTACGATGACTGACTAACAGCTAAACTATAGTGTTTTCATTCATATTTATAATTTTTCAAACCAGTATATAATGAAATAATAATATCTTTCTGTTACATGTTTTCCACAGTGAAACCCAAAGTCAGAGGCTCTTCAGGAAAGAACTGTCTTCTGGGTTTCGTGTGAGTTGTTTGGCGACAGGATTTTACCCTCGTCACATCAACCTGACCCTGTTCAGAGATGGACAGCCTGTATCTGATCATGAGATCACTGGAGGAGATCTGCTGCCCAATGGTGACGGGACGTACCAGATGAGGAAGAGTCTGGAGATCAGTGCAGACAAACACAAATACACCTGCTCTGCCACACACCTCAGTCTGGACAACAAACTGGACGTCACTTTGGGTAATGAGCTTTTTCAGGAATCACAATCTATTAAAACAAAAAGAATTACAGTCATTCTCTCAGTCTGGTTCATGTTTCAGAGTATGATCACGGGGAACCATTTAAATCAGTGATTCCTTCAGTTCTGATGGTTTTGGCTCTGATGTTGGTTTTTGGAGTAGCAGCTGCTATAACTTCATGGAAAAGACAATGTGCAGGTATGACGAGAACTGAAATATATATATATTTCACAGACACACACATACTGTACATATATATGTCAACCAGTCTTCTTTTTGGGTTTTAGATTCCATTAAAAGTGGCTATTCTACTGCTTCTGGTATGTAGTTTAGCTAATAAGTTATTCTCTTAATATACAGCACTGAATAAATTTAAATTATAGTAAGTTTATGTAAGTTTTTTTATTCATTGTACACTCATTAAACATTCAATTTCATTTTCAGCATCGGAAGAAAGTGTGACACATCAAACTTTGTCAATGTCATGAGACAGATCGACACTAATGAGTGGAGAAACATCTTTTAAACAGCAGACAAAGTATATTCTGCCAAAGTGTCATAAGTGTTTCATTTTTTTCTTTTTGCATGAAGCCTATAATATCAAGACTATGTCTGCAAAGGTCATTGTAAATCCTTTGATTTGTTGACCTTATATACAAAGATGTAGAAAAGTTTCAGACAAATGTACATAAATACTACAAACCATAAGTGCACTTACCAAAACTTTTAGTCATTTAATTGTTGGTGTTTTTCTGGTGTAATATCTGTGCATATTATTCTTTAATGTCATACATTTTATTATTGTAACACAAAAAATTCATGCTTATAAGATAAGTCATGCTTGCCACAGAGATGGTATTAATAAAGTGGATTCATACATTACTTTTCTATATTTTTGTCTCTACAGCAGTGTTAACCCTTTGACGCGTACGATCACAACCCTTGCATGTGAAAGGGTTAAAAATAAATGTAATTTTACAGGCAATAGTCTGTCATTATACAATGAAACACTTGTTGTTACACTGATGAACGCCTGCTGTTAACAAGCAGAATCAGTGAAGGGTAGAGAAACACAAGAACTACTGACTTCAGCCACAGACTTGGATGAAATCAATTTAAGATGAAAGAATAAATGAAAAGTTTCAAGATCTGATTTAACAGCATTACAGCTTCACTTATTACTAACCAAACTGACTTTATTTTTTGTCAAACATCTACACAAGTTGTCATTGAGAATTAACAGAGGTTTAGATGTTGATGTTTTATTGTTTTATTTGATGTGGTGGTCAGTGTTTGTTTGGTTGGGCTCTTGACCCTTGACTTTTCAACGCCAGTTTTACTTTGTACCACCATTTGTACATTACTTTGCTTTAAAAGTGAAACAGTGTGTAACCAATATAACTGACGTAACTCTCATGTTAACCAAAGTGGTTCCAGAAAATAAAACTTGTTTAACTTGTTCCAAACCTTGATACCTCACACTGAAAATGTCTGTAGTGAAAGACGTGTTTTCACTAGCTTTGAGAACAACATGAAATTATTAGTTTTCCTTTGTGTGCTCTCGTTTTCAACAGCTGTTTTTACAGGTAGGATTTCATAGGATTTGCCTTAAAATCAGGTGCATTCAGGTGTTTAATTGAATTGAATTGAATTTGTACATGCTTATTTTAAACATTGACAAAATGTTATTATTGCTTCAACTTTGTGTAGGATCTCAATATACTGACTGTTTCTTCAGTATGAATACATGAAAATGTCTTTGTGTTACCTTCTCTCACAGGTTCTCACTCCTTGCAGTTTATCGTAACTTACATTAAAGGAGAGACACCATTTCCTACACTTAGTGTCCTATATATGTTGGATGACATTATAGTTGGATATTATGATTCAAAGATGAACAGCTTCATTCCAAGAGGAAATACTACAAATGAAGATGAGGAAGTTGATTTTATAAATTATAGTATAATTAAATATTTGCATCCTTTTATTTCAGGAAAACTAACAGAATCATTTTATAACAAAACAGAAGGTAAGTTTATTTGGAAAGAAAATACAACCTGAATACAAAAAGTCAGATCTAATCTTTTAAAGCACTGATCCTGGGAGTCATGAGGTCAGTGAGACATGAAACAAGATGCTGGAGTTTGTTTTGACATCTGATATTCTTCTCGATCTAAACAGGTCCCGTAGTTTTTCAGATACTGAGGCAGTGTGAAGTGTTGGACAATGACAAACCCGGGCAAATGATCACTAAGTATGCTTATGAAGGCTCTACTACAGAAGAACTGTATTTTATTGATGACACATTCACATATCAAGGCATAGAAAAACAATCAACACTATATCTGGAGATGTATAAATTGCACCATGTAAATATAGGTTACCCACGCTGCACAACGAATCTCAGGAGTTACCTTAAAAAGAGAGGAACTCAAGGGAAGAGGAGATGAAATAGGTAAGATTTATCTAATAGTATGTCCAGGCTATATAACACTGCTTAGTGTTCATGTGTTTGCGCACTACTGAGCAGGGGCGGAGCCAGACATTGTTAACATTCGGGGCTTAGCCCAAATCTATATTTTTCCAATGACATTTTAATTTTCTGTTAACAGCTTTACTGACATGAAAGAAGCTTTTTTATAGTATTCTTGAGTAAAGTTCATAAAATGTACATGATTTGGCACTTTAATTTGTAAAAGTTTGTTAGGTATACCTCCTCTAGGGGGGTCCGGGGGCATGCTCCTCCGGAAGAAAATTTAGTACATTTTAAGGTTAAATGTATCAATCTGGGGCACTTTGGAAGCTCAAAATTAAGAGCTTCAACCCATGTACAGTGTGCAAATTGACCAAAGAAACAGCATTGTACCTCGACATGAAAGAGGTTTTAGTTCTTTTTAGTCTGTAGTATCATCTTTTTAGTTGTGATATAGTGTCTACATCGTTTTAGGTGTTTTAGGATGCCAAACAATTACTACAATGAACGCGCTGTCGGAGAGAACAGAGAGAAAGCACTACCGGTAACGCTGTATGTATGGATAGTACTGTAGAAAAGCGGTATTGAGCTGTTTAACATATTTTAATAGAGAGATATGTTTAGAAAAATTATATTTTGACAGCACTGTTAAGAAACCTCAAACCTGAAAGATTCGGGGCTTGACTCAGAACATTCGGGGCTGAAGCCCCGGCAAAATCGGCTGGCGCCGCCCCTGCTACTGAGTTAAAGTAACATTGAAGCAGTGTCAGAGTTAATGAGATAATTAAGTGTTTAATTGAGTGATAATTGACCATTATTGAAGACACCTGATGATAACAAGCAGACTCACCAAAGGAGAAAAATCACATTTTTAAGCCACCATTGTGGAGATGAGTGTTTGCTTTAGTTGGGCTCTTGACCCTTGTTTATTTATTGTTAGATTTTGTTTGGGCTGTTGTAACAGTTAGTCAAGCAAAGAAAAAGGATGATCAGGTGTTGTTGGTTATGTTTTCACAAATATGAATCAAATTAAGTTTATTTATGTAAAAACTATGTAATCCAAATGGATGGAAGTTTTGTATGTAATTCAATTACATAAAGCTTATGTTTAGCCTGAAATATTTTTTTGAGTGTATGTTGAGATTCGCCTGTTTTTCGGAGGTCTTTTAACCCTCAGGGGTCTGAGGATTTTTGGGGCCCTGGAGAAGTTTTGACATGCCCTGACATTTGTGCTTTTTTCAGTTGTTCATAAACATATTAATGGAAAAAGTGTCATTACACTGTATTCAGCACAAACTAGGCTACAATAATATGTGAGGACATGTATGTACGTTTGTGTTTTTGAAGGAATAACGTTTATGCGGTTATTGAAAAAACAAAAACTTAAGTCACTGAAATAAGGCCAAAAAATATATATTAATCTTTGTTCACAAGACTTCTGGGTATTTGAGGTTGTAGACTAGAGTTTTTGCTTCAAAATGAGGTAAAATTATGCTGCCTGCTTGTTCATATAAAACAATAGAGAGATTTAAATTTTCTAAAACATCTTTGGTCAAGAAACACAGTATGCGTGGAGGCGTGAATCCTCATGTATAATGGGTGATTCTCACCTGAGAAGACAAAAGAATCGCATAAAGAGCTCTAATGAGCTGCATAAATAATGAGGCCTTTCAGTCAGGTAGGCTGTGAAAAAACCTGTGAGACATTGATCATGTCTCAAGCTCATGGTGTATATCAAACATACAGAAAAAACAGCAACACTGTGAAATATTATTACAATTTAAAATAATGGTATTCTATTATATTCTTTAAAATATAATGTATTTCTGTGATGCAAAGTGTCTGAACAATTATGTTACCTCTATGGCATTTCATATAGGCTTTTAGCTTAAAAGCATGCACATTTGGAGAAATATTGATGGATTCTCATATGTTTGTCAATTTTCTATACAGAGGAGTAATATTCAGGATTTATTGTCATTACTATGAGTGCTGGATACTGTGTTTACAATTCATACTTGCAGCCGGAGGGCGCTCTGCCCCTTTTGTCCACAAATGTCTGAGCACTGAAGAAGAATAGGGAATCCAGGAAATAACTGAACTAACAGAGGCCAGAGATCGCTAACTATGGCTATTCAAAACAATTTTCAAGACAATAAATACACGATTGAGACGATGTATGCATGTATTGACTGAATTTGCGTCTGAATAGCGCTCGCTCCGTGGGCGTGGCCGCATTAGCGGATAATGAGCTGAATCACGGACTTCTGACATGGCTCTCTTTTCATACAGATTACATAAACACAGAATGTTTGTTTTCAATTTGACTTGCACAATTTAAAACCTGACATTTCAACGTTTTTTTAGACACAAGTCTAATTTTTTGTGATTAGTATTCACTAAGTTACAGTTCATTTTCTGAGAACTATCAGATTGGACTTCGTTCAGAGGGAGACGAGAGATCACGCATCATGTTTGTTTTCTTTATTTTACAAAAAGCACAACATTTTGTTTTTACTCTGAGTGTACACAAATAAAAGAAAATATTCCACAGATTAAAATGGTGTATAACTCTTAATTGTATGTGCAACATTGACAGAGTATTTTGAGTCTCTTTCACACTGGTTAGAAAAAAAATGCCAAAAGAGCGGAGGAAACAATGGAGTTTGAGACTCACTGTATGTCATTTCCATGTACTGAACTCTTGTTATTCAACTATGCCAAGATAAATTCAATTTTTGATTCTAGGGCACCTTTAATTTAAAAAAGATGGGATTGTTTGGGTCAATGTACTTTATTGCAAATATTAATGTTAGTTAGAGTCTAAATAATTACATTCTTTAAATTCTTATGTTGTTTGGCTTGTTTTTGATACATGTCTTTTTTTGAAGATTTGTAATTGTACATGATTTGTATGTGATTATTATCATTATTCTGTATATATTATTTTGAATAACATGCCCGTATGCAGAGGTGGGAAGTCCAGGGGTCAAAGAGTAAAAGTCCTGCCATATTTTTATTCCACCCACTGAAGCATTAATGAGATAAATAAGTGTTTAATTGAGTGATGATTGACCATTATTGAAGACACCTGATGATAACAAGCAGAATCACCAAAGGAGAAAATCACTATTTTTAAGTTACCATCATCGAGGTCAGGGTTTGTTTTAGTTGAGCTCTTGACCCTTCGCTTTTTAATATTAGAATTTGTTTGGGTTTTAATTGCATTAAAACCAACCAGACAAGCAAAGCTAAAAAATGATCAGGTGGTGTTGGTTATGTTTTCACATAATCATTATTTGATCTGAATCACTGAACTCATTTAAGAGGCCCCACATGGGTTAGCCCAGATGAAATGAACACTGCTCAGTGTGCACACTACAGGCTGTTAAATGAAACACAGAAACATGCTGGAGTTAATGAGATTGAGAGAATGGGAATAAGATGATAACGAGCAGAATCACAGAAGGACAGAGAAACAACAAGAACTACAACTTCAGCCACAGCCTTCGATGAAATCAACTGAAGATAAAAGACATTAAATCATTCAAGATCTGATTAAACATCTCCACAAACAGCATTACCAGCTTCACTTATTACTAACCAGACTGACTTTATTTCTGACATACATCTACAAAAGTTGTTATTGAGAATTACCAGAGGTTTAGATGTTGATGATTTGTTGAAAATAAGTTTGTTTTGATGTCACCGTGATCGAGGTCAGCGCTTACTTCAGTTAGGCAGTTTGACTCTTGACTGTTTTTGTTTTTTTTCTGGCTGCTTTTGTTGTTTGTTATGGCAAGAAAAACAAGAGATAATGTGGTCAGTTGCTAGATGATAACAATATAATCATAATTTAGTGGCTTAATTCACTGATCTGATGACTGAGCTCTTTATGAGCAAAATGTCTTTAACTTTGTGCTGGATCTCTTCTAGAATGACAACAAAAACGTTTTAATCAGAAATTTTAAAAAACACATTGTTCACTAAACACTTAAAATCTCCTGTAATATTTACTTACACACAGAGGTGGGAAGTCCAGGGGTCAAAGAGTAAAAGTCCTGCCATATTTTTATTCCACCCACTGAAGCATTAATGAGATAAATAAGTGTTTAATTGAGTGATGATTGACCATTATTGAAGACACCTGATGATAACAAGCAGAATCACCAAAGGAGAAAATCACTATTTTTAAGTTACCATCATCGAGGTCAGGGTTTGATTTAGTTGAGCTCTTGACCCTTGATTTTTAATATTAGATTTTTGTTTGGGCGGTTTAACTGCATTAAAACCAACCAGACAAGCAAAGTTAAAAGATGGTCAGGTGGTGTTGTTTATGTTTTCACATAATCATCATTTGATCTGAATCACTGAACTCATTTAGAGCCCAATCTCTGAGATAGATTTACACTGTTGATTATACAGCAGGAGATCAACTTTATCAATACAATATTTTTTTTGAAAGTTGTCCTTATCACAAAAAAAGGATTTCTTTTAGGCACACACAGACATCAAGAATCAGCGTATGAATCTCAACAACGGTGACAAGCAACATATTCTGATAAACAGATCAACTCTGAACATTAGAAAACAAGCTTCTAAAAAGTCACAAAAATAGCAAAATTTAAATAGTGAGAATAAAGAAAATTACTAAGACAATTCAGCTCATAATTTATTCATGCAGCAATGCATGATGGGAGCCATGGATGAATTTTGATTGGTGGCACCCAGAATGCATTGCAACATGCTTTATTACTCTCACCATTGTCGAGATTCACAGACTGATTCTTGATGTCTGTGTGTTTAAATGAAACTTTTTTTTTTTAAATCAGAACTTTACATATTTTTATATTGTAAAAGCTGATCTTCTGCTGTTGAATCACAGTGCTGCTGTAATCAATAATGTAAATCTAACTCAGAGATTCAGATCAAATAATGATTATGTGAAAACATAACCAACACCACCTGATCATTTTTTAGCTTTGCTTGTCTGGTTGGTTTTAATGCAATTAAAACCAACACAGACCAATGCAATTAAAACCCAAACAAATTCTAGTATTAAAAAGCGAAGGGTCAAGAGCTCAACTAAAACAAACCCTGACCTCGATGATGGTAACTTAAAAATAGTGATTTTCTCCTTTGGTGATTCTGCTTGTTATCATCAGGTGTCTTCAATAATGGTCAATCATCACTCAATTAAACACTTATTTATCTCATTAATGCTTCAGTGGGTGGAATAAAAATATGGCAGGACTTTTACTCTTTGACCCCTGGACTTCCCACCTCTGCTTACACACAGACATCAAGAATCAGCATATGAATCTCAATAATGGTGACATGCTTCATGCCGCAATGCATTCTGGGAGCTATGGATGAGTTTTGTATGAAGCACCCAGAATGCATTGCGGCATGAAGCATGTCACCATTGTTGAGATTCATACGCTGATTCTTGATGTCTGTCTGTGAATAAATCTTGCAGGTGTTTTAAAGCATTTAATGAACATTGTATTTTATAGCTTTGTTATTTTGATATGATTTTTGTAACAGTTTTTGTTATTCTGGAAAAGTTCCAGCACAAAATTAATAACACTTTTCATATAAAGCTCATTAAACCAGTGAACAAATCCACAACATGATGACAATTACATTCTTATCACCAAACAGCTAAACACTTCCTCTTGCTTTTCTTGCCATAACAAATAGCAAGAGCAGCTAAAGAAACATTATTACTAAAACAGTCAAGAGTCAAACTGCCTAACTGAAGTAAGCGCTGACCTCGATCACGGTGACATCAAACCAAACTTATTTTCAACAAATAATCTACTTCTAAACATCTGGTAATTCTCAATAACAACTTTTGTAGATGTATGTCAGGTCAATCTACATGAAGCTGGTATGCTGTTTGTGGAGATGTCATGTCAGTTGATTTCATCGAAGGCTGTGGCTGAAGTTGCAGATTCTGCTCGTCCAGCACATTTAACAGCTGTAGTGTGATGTTCAATCTGGCTAACCCAATGAAACCAGCCAGTTTGTGGCCCACCAGCTTCCACCTTAATCACTGACTTCCATTTAGGATCTTGTCATTCTCCGGCTCGAGTTGATAGTTTAGATTGGGGTCCATTTAATTTTACTGCTCAGTGTGCACACTACAGGCTGTTAAATGTCAGAACATCAGAATCAGAATCACTGAAGGACAGAGGAACAACAAGAACTACAACTTCAGCCACAGCCTTTGATGAAATCAACTGAAGATAAAAGACATTAAATCATAATTCATATGCAGTTAACCAAATGAAACAATACACATTTTAATGCTATAAAAGTGTACAAATCGAGAGAAATAAACGCCAGATGTTCATGGTAACAACTTCTTTAACTTGAGCAAACACTGCTAATACACATATACATTTGTTAATAAGGTTAATAAAACGAAAACATGCATGTTTTAATGCTACTGAATAAAAAAAAAAGCGATCCACTCGCAAGCCTCTGCTCATCATGAGTACCTGGATCAGTGAGCTGCGTCTCGGGCCAATGACGTCACTTCCAGGGAGGCATCTTGTACACGCCCCCGTCCCATGACTCCATCCCCCACGTCAAAACAGTGCCACAAAGCGAGACGCGCAGAAAAATGAAGCACAAAGGGAAAACGGCATCGTAAGCTCAAACTAGACTGACACGCAAAATAAAACCAGCGTTGCAAATAAATTAATAGATGACCATGGAAAATATGTATTGCAAAATCATTGCTTTTCACGTTGTTTCATTTATGTTTTGCAATTCTTTATTTTTGTTTGCAAAACTTCATTTTTTTTCTCCCAATACTTTATTTTCTTTTGCAATTCTTTATTTTTGTTTGCAAAACTTAATTTTTGTCTCCCAATACTTTATTTTCTTTTGCAATTCTTTATTTTTGTTTGCAAAAAGCACATTTATTTTCCTCAATACTTTAATTTTCATTTGCAAAATTTTATTTTCTTTTGCAAAACTTTATTTTTTTGCGTATATATGCGGCATTATTTTGACTCCATATCTTTCCCGTTTTGGATGTATTTTGTGTTTTTCGCTGCATTCACGCTGAAAACCAATGCTGCCACTCAGTGGGCGTGACCGCAGTCATAACGGTCGACGGTGGCGTCACGTGCATACCCTCTATACAGGGCTGCGTTCAGCCCCGACAAAACGTTGCAAAACGTTTTTTAAACGGAAACGGTGGCGTGTTGAACACCCTGTTCTGATGACGCAAGAGTTGCAAATATGGCAGCTGAGAAGGCCATTCTTTGTGTTCTTTTTGAATAATTTTCAGAGCCTGATGAAGTCGGTATAAATACGTGCTTAATACCAGAGGTGGGAAGTCCAGGGGTCAAAGAGTAAAAGTCCTGCCATATTTTTATTCCACCCACTGAAGCATTAATGAGATAAATAAGTGTTTAATTGAGTGATGATTGACCATTATTGAAGACACCTGATGATAACAAGCAGAATCACCAAAGGAGAAAATCACTATTTTTAAGTTACCATCATCGAGGTCAGGGTTTGATTTAGTTGAGCTCTTGACCCTTGATTTTCAATATTAGTTTTTGTTTGGGCAGTTTTAACTGCATTAAAACCACCCAGACAAGCAAAGTTAAAAGATGATCAGGTGGTGTTGGTTATGTTTTCACATAATCATCATTTGATCTGAATCACTGAACTCATTTACAGCCCAATCTCTGAGATAGATTTACACTGTTGATTATACAGCAGGAGAGCAACTTTATCAATACAATATTTTTTTTGAAAGTTGTCCTTATCACAAAAAAAGGATTTCTTTTAGGCACACACAGACATCAAGAATCAGCGTATGAATCTCAACAACGGTGACAAGCAACATATTCTGATAAACAGATCAACTCTGAACATTAGAAAACAAGCTACTAAAAAGTCACAAAATAGCAAAATTTAAATAGTGAGAATAAAGAAAATTACTAAGACAATTCAGCTCATAATTTATTCATGCAGCAATGCATGATGGGAGCCATGGATGAATTTTGATTGGTGGCACCCAGAATGCATTGCAACATGCTTTATTACTCTCACCATTGTCGAGATTCACAGACTGATTCTTGATGTCTGTGTGTTTAAATGAAACTTTTTTTTTTTTAAATCAGAACTTTACATATTTTTATATTGTAAAAGCTGATCTTCTGCTGTTGAATCACAGTGCTGCTGTAATCTGTAAATAATCAGAATCAAAATAATGATTATGTGAAAACATAACCAACACCACCTGATCATTTTTTAGCTTTGCTTGTCTGGTTGGTTTTAATGCAATTAAAACCAACACAGACCAATGCAATTAAAACCCAAACAAATTCTAGTATTAAAAAGCGAAGGGTCAAGAGCTCAACTAAAACAAACCCTGACCTCGATGATGGTAACTTAAAAATAGTGATTTTCTCCTTTGGTGATTCTGCTTGTTATCATCAGGTGTCTTCAATAATGGTCAATCATCACTCAATTAAACACTTATTTATCTCATTAATGCTTCAGTGGGTGGAATAAAAATATGGCAGGACTTTTACTCTTTGACCCCTGGACTTCCCACCTCTGCTTAATACTACAAAATACGCTCGATGTTAGTCACTGCCCTTGCCATCCAGAATAAAAGAGAACATCCCAATCGAGTGAAGGGATTTGTGGAAACTTCTATTATTGTTATACAACATTTGACTTGCACTTCATGATGAAAAGACAAACATCTCAGGTGAAGGATAATCCACTTCTTACCTCCGTGACTGTGTTGATCTATATTATTTTTTATTGCTTGTATTAGGCTTATCAATATTGCTGATCACTGTTGTTGTGCTATATATATGATATTGTAATATTTACCAGCTATTCTCCTCTGATTATAGAAAAGTTTATTAAAGTGTCACATCACAATACAATAGCAAAATATATAAGTATAGTATTTTTATGTTACATTAATACCCATTGTGCGAGCTGTCTCTTTAATACCGCGCGGTTTATATACATCTTGCCACTGATTGGGCTGACATTTCTGACACACCCACCAAACAAGAGAAAACGTATCTCAAACCCGTTGCACACCGTTGCACACCGTTTCCAGGAAACATGTCGTTCAACCCGGAAAACGTAGCAAAACGTTGCGCACCGGTTTGAGCTTGAACGTGCCCCTGGCTCACAACTGAAGCTAAGCAGGCTTTTTTTGAAAAAAACTTGATTGTCATTGGAAAATGCTTTAGTGAGGCCAACAGGGGGTTTTTACTCCCTGGCCAGTCAGAGACGCAACGTAAGCAAGACTCACATCCGAGTCCAAGAGATGGAGGGAAATTAAGCGAGTGAAGGGCATAAAAAATTGGAGTGGAACGCAGACTCTGGTAACTTCGTACCTGTGCAAGTACATTTTTGCTACATATTTAAAGACTACAAGCATGGGCACTTGGGCAGAATCGCATGTCCTCGTTTTTTTACTTGCACTTTCACTTTCACTTGCATCTGCGTCAGATGGTAAGTTGTTTAGCCTACGTTTTAAAATGTTATTGTAGGCTAAAAGAAAACTTAATCTTTTTCAACAAATTAATGAAGATTATCGCCTATCATGACCTCTCTGATCTTAAAATCCTGATTTATACTTTCTCATGTGCATCTCGAGCCTCGCGCGCGTCTCAAACGGACGAGATGGTTGACGCGCTCGCTGTTGTTCTATTCTTTAAAACGACAGGTAAATTGTTCTCTAAATCTGCAGGAAGCAGCGGCGAGAAGAAGGTAGCCTACACGTGACGATGTTTATTGTAGTAACTACTTCACCAAAACCACACTGCAAAAAGAATCCCAGTAAAACCCAGTAAACATTGAGATTATTACACTGTAAAATGTAATTAGTTGAGTTTACTTAGAAAGCTTAATTAAACTGTTGGGTTTACTTAAAAAACTTAAGGAAACCGATTGCCTTAAATTTAGCAAGTAAGTTAACTCATTATTTTGAATTGATAAAACTAGCTACCACACAGTACAGAGTACTTAGAAATCTTGAGTATTCACACTTAGAAAGCTTAAAAAGCTTAAGGAACCGATTGCCTTAGCAAGTAAGTTAACTCATTATTTTGAATTGATAAAACTAGCTACCACACAGTACAGAGTACTTAGAAATCTTGAGTATTCACTGTAAAATGTAATTAGTTGAGTTTACTTAGAAAGCTTAATTAAACTGTTGGGTTTAGCTACCACACAGTACAGAGTACTTAGAAATCTTGAGGATTGGTAATTCAATTTTACAAATTGAGTACTTAGTTCAGTCATGTTAAAAATCTTGTTCACATTATGTAGAAACTGCCTTAAATTTCTCAAGCATTTTTTACTCAGTTGCAACAATGGACCATACATTTATTTGTATTTATTAAACTGGAGATACTGTTGAAAATAATAAAGTTTGATGTCACCATCATGGTGGAAAGTGTTTGCTTTAGTTGGGCTCTTGACCTTGACTTTTAACATTAGTGTTTCTCTGGCTGTTGTAACTCAGTGTTTGTAAGACACAGCTGTTATGGTGAAAAAGCCAAGCGAAATACTTGAATACTTATAATGTCATCATCAAAAATCCACAGATTTCATTCCAAGGTTTGTACTTGATCAAAAGTGTGCTTTGTTACTATAAACAATTAGATATTTTATTGCTGAAACTAGATCAAGAGACTGAGCACGGTTGAGATCATATATTTTTAACATTATATTGTCAAAAAATGCATGCATGCTGGGAGCCATCATAGTATAAAACTCATCCATGGCTCCCAGCATGCATTGCAGCATGAAGCATGTCACCGTTGTTGAGATGTATAGACTGATTCTTGATGTCTCTGTGTGTCTATAAAGTCCAAAATGTTTTTGACTAACATATTAAAAATATGATTTCAACAGTGCTCCGTCTCTTGCTATAGTTTCATTGATTATTAAAAAAAATACTTATTTGTTTTTAATGACAAACCACACTTTTGATCAAGTATAAACCTCAGGATTAAATCTGTGGGCATTAAATATCATCAGGAAAGCAATGATCAACCCCAGTATTTCTTGGCTTTTTTCACCATAACAGCTGTGTCTTACAAACACTGAATTACAACAGCCAGAGAAACACTAATGTTAAAAGTCAAGGTCAAGAGCCCAACTAAAGCAAACACTTTCCACCATGATGGTGACATCAAACTTTATTATTTTCAACAGTATCTCCAGTTTAATAAATACAAATAAATGTATGGTCCATTGTTGCAACTGAGTAAAAAATGCTTGAGAAATTTAAGGCAGTTTCTACATAATGTGAACAAGATTTTTAACATGACTGAACTAAGTACTCAATTTGTAAAATTGAATTACCAATCCTCAAGATTTCTAAGTACTCTGTACTGTGTGGTAGCTAAACCCAACTGTTTAATTAAGCTTTCTAAGTAAACTCAACTAATTACATTTTACAGTGAATACTCAAGATTTCTAAGTACTCTGTACTGTGTGGTAGCTAGTTTTATCAATTCAAAATGATGAGTTAACTTACTTGCTAAATTTAAGGCAATCGGTTTCCTTAAGTTTTTTAAGTAAACCCAACAGTTTAATTAAGCTTTCTAAGTAAACTCAACTAATTACATTTTACAGTGATTTGTGACAGTAGAACAAAATATGGATATGAGAACATAATATACAACTAAATTAACGATCTCTTAAATATTTTCTAATTTCCCCAAACATTTTCATTTAGTTTTGTGAACATTTTTATTAAACATGGACCTTTATTTTCATTAAAATTGATTATTTCTGGTATTGTTGGCACATTTAGTAAATGTGAACAACTAATGAGACGTACAGCCTCGGCCAGATTTGCCTCGCATTCGTGCATCTTCGAATGCGGAGCCGCGCGGAAAGTTACAGAATTTGCCGTGCACACCATAGACATAAGCGAAATGGGTTCGCGCGCACTTCCGCCAACGCCGCGATAACATCATGTTGTCGCGCGAACTTGCGGACGCGTCGAGTATAAATCAGGGCTGTGTTCCAGCCCGATCAAAACGTTGCAAAACATTTTTTAAACGGAAACGGTGGTTCGTTGAACACCCTGTTCTGATAATGCAAAAGTTGCAACTATGGCAGCTGAGAAGGCCATTCTTTGTGTTCTTTTTGAAGAATTTTCGAAGCCTGATGAAATCGATATAAATAGCCTATGTGTTTAATACTGCAAAATACAGTTCACTGCCCTTGCCCGTCCAGAATAAAAGAGAAAATCGAGTGGAAATATAAACAACTACATCATCATGTTGATATCATAGACTGTAAAACAATATGGACGTATTGTCCGTGATGTCACCTGTAGATTTCTGAAGAGCATTTTTGAAGCGAAAATGAGGCCGCTGCCATCTTAGCTGCGCATCACCGCACGTCAATGGGCAAAGAGGCGGGACGTAGTTGGAACTGAGCTGGGGTGCGTTTCCCAAAGCGAACTATGGTCACAAGTTCCGTCGTTACCAATAGAGTTCAATGGGACTTACGACCATGGTTTACCAACGATGCTTTCGGGAAACTCACCCCTGCCTGGTTACTAGGGGTGACACGGTTCTCGGTAAAAAAAACGAACCGTACTGTTCTGCACACTCGGTTCGGCACACACTTGCACCACGATTCATTTCATATCTAATGACGCATACGCATCTATAATATGGTTTGTAGAAAGTAAATAAAACAGACAGACAGAGTTAGGCTAATATTTGTTTCTGTCGATGGATACGCATTCTGGCTTCCCCTAAACTTGTTCACTGCGAGTGCCGCATGCTCTATATCCTCAACTCCAGGACCTCTCTTATCTGGTTCAGTTCATGCAGAGCTGATGCGTACTGCAGAGCAGTGGTCTGGAGTTGAGAAACACTGCTCTATATGAGCAGTCATTTACTTCGTCATCACCAGGTGTTGATAGCTCACGAGCGCAGGTGAGACCTGAACAGCACACGTTGCTATCTGCGTTTAAACTAAACTCATTTAAGCCTTGCCAATTTAAACATCCGAGTGCAAGACGCGAAAGAGAACTTACGCGCACGCTTTGAGAAGATTTGTGCACTCATCTGAAGCGCGCACGCAGAAGCGTGTGTACAGCGCGCAAATATAGAGGTCTCTTTCAAGTCTTGCTACTTTATTCAATTTCTGTACCTGAAAACTGGATACATTAAAAACCTGAAAAGCTTTATTTATTTGTATCTTTGCTTTACTGTATTTATTTGTGCCGTTTGATTATTTGTTCTTATTTTCTTTATTTTTATTTGACAGTAATAATTTTTTTCCCTGAACATAGCACATACCATACCGAAACCGTGAGCCTAAAACCGTGATACAAACCGAACCGTGAGTAATCTGAACCGTTGCACCCCTACTGGTTGCTGAAACCATGTGACGTGATCATGTTAGCAGGCAAAGGAGCTATCTGTCTATCTTAGAAATTATCTAAAATATTAATAAAGATAACAAGTTATATCATTAGAAAGTTCTGTATGTTTACTGTCAATCTACGGTGTTGTTTTAAGATATAGATGCACCAGCACCAGTAATTGTAATTTGTGCCGGCAGGTCAAATGACAACATGCAAAAACAAAACCTTAGTAATGAAATAGCGATCGGGAGATAAATCCAATCCATGGCACTTGGGTAAAATGTCCATGAGTGTCCATTGAAAAACAAAAAACAGTACTTTTGTCCACAAAAGCATTAAATCCATGAAATATTGATATATTATCCATTGTTTACATCACATTTCTTTTGAATGATCCGCTCTCCATCATCGTTCTTCAAGAAATGATGCAACCTGAGCAGCGTTTATGTTGTAAAACTGTATATGATCGTATATATCTATAACAAACAAATGAGCCCGCGTCCAAAGTATATTTTTTTCAAAATCAGCAGTTTTAGTTATAATATCCAAGCAGTGCTGTCAAGTTTTTATATCCTCCCACCATTGTCATTGTAGTAAATCTCATGAACAAAACCTTTAGCCAATGCCATGATCCAAAAACGTGTGTTCTGTTTATCTTCTGGATGTGTCCACATCTACACAGACGCACATCTGTCTCGTGTCTCGACCATTAACGCAGCAAGCCTTATTATTTATAATTGTATAATCCCGAAAAAAGCACAAATACGGCAGAGATGCCAAATTCAGCGGCTGGAATTAGCAGAGGTAAAGTGACTTGTCACTCAAGTGACCACGCCCTTAATTATGCAGAACTTTAAGGCTTAATATAATTTAAATGGATGAGTTATAAAAAAACTCACCACCCTCAGAGTTGTCATGAAGGGCAAAATTAGCTGTATAGAACAAAACCACAATAAAAATAAACGTGATAGTGTAGTCTACGTGATATGCAGGTATACGCCGTATACCCACTAGGAAAGGTCAAGGATTTCTGTATACCCACTTAAAAAAGCGCGAGGATACGTAACCATCCAATAAATCACAATATGATTTGTGGTTTGTTGCTTTTGACATGAAACAAAGTCTCATATTTCTCAAAATCTCAAGTTTCATATTTTGCCCATTTTACTTCAAAATAAAAAAAAAAACACAAATACCGTTTTGGCGCTCTTTAATGTGTAGTGACAGATCGCTGTGGCAGTTCAAGAGAAACAGCAGCCTGAAGTGCACATGAACTGATCCTCTCCTTAATACCAGTTACAGTGCGAAATAAACATGAATGAACATCTCAAGGTATGATAAAAGATACAGTACAACTTAACAAAATCTGTATCATGTCTTGTATAATCGCTTAATCAGTGTTTCAACAGCGGAAAGATGTTAATAACAGCTTGTAAACAATGTCACGTAACGTCACATTTACCTCAGAACAAACATATTCAGGGACCATAAACTGTTAGTCAGCTAGAAAATTAACTTTATATCAGTGGTTCTCAACTCCAGTCCTCGGGACCCACTGCTCTGCACATTTTGTATGTCTCTCTTATCTGACACACTCAGTTCAGTTCATGCAGTCTCTCCTAACGAGCTGATGATCTAAATCAGGTGTGTTAAATAAGGGATACATACAAAATGTGCAGAGCAGTGGGTCCCGAGGACTGGAGTTGAGAAACACTGCTCTAGAGAGGAGCATTTAGCTAAATATATCCTACACCATATTACATATTAATTATAATTTGTAATGTTCTCCAGTAGCCTATATTATGCATGTTTGAATAAATCCATCAAGTTGACACCCACTATTTAAATGTTTATATTTCAAAAAAACGAATTGGAGTAGAAATAATTTTGAAGTTAGTAGGCCTATTATAACTTTATTATTTCCTTCTATAAAATTTCCTTAAGCGTAATTTAAGTTTGTATACAAATCAGTTAATTTTAACCTTCAATATTAATGTAGTACCACACAGCCAGCACAGCATGGTGGGGCCCAGATGGGTGTCACCTGGGCTGTCTAACTGGGGCCCAGCCAGTTTTGTCCACAGTTTCCATGGAGGCCCCACATGGGTTAGCCCAGATGAAATGAACACTGCTCAGTGTGCACACTACAGGCTGTTAAATGTAACACAGAAACATGCTGGAGTTAATGAGATAATAGTGATAACAAGCAGAATCACCGAAGGACAGAGAAACAACAAGAACTACAACTTCAGCCACAGCCTTCGATGAAATCAACTGAAGATAAAAGACATTAAATCTCTCAAGATCTGATTAAACATCTCCACAAACAGCATTACCAGCTTCACTTATTACTAACCAGACTGACTTTATTTCTGACATACATCTACAAAAGTTGTTATTGAGAATTACCAGAGGTTTAGATGTTGATGATTTGTTGAAAATACGTTTGGTTTGATGTCACCGTGATCGAGGTCAGTGCTTACTTCAGTTAGGCAGTTTGACTCCTTTAGTGTTTCTCTGGCTGTTTGTTATGACACCCATCTGGGTTCCACCATGCTGTGCCGGCTGATTCCCATGTATAGTTTACAGCATTAGTTGAGAGATTTTTTTTTTTTTTTTTTTTCTTGAGAACATTTGCCATATACTGTACCTGATATACAGTATATCCAAAATAACTGATATTGAATCAAAATGCAAGTTAGTGAATTGAAATGCATAACTATAATGACAGACTGGCAGGACATGGTGCAAAACAGAAAACAAAGTCCAAACAGGGTGATATTGTGACAGTGATAAACCTCATCTTTCCATTATTGTTACACTCTAAAAAATGCTGGTTTAAAAACAACCCAAGTTGGGTTGAAAATGGACAATCCCAGCGACTGGGTTATTTTAACCCAGCAGTTGGGTTAATTGTTTGCTCAACCTGCTGGATAGTTTTATTTAACCTAACTATTTTTTTAAAAATTACTTTATGTCTGGCTTAAAATGAACCCAAAATAGGTTGGAAATTGAAAATCAGACACATAATTTTTGCTATAAAACTCTTACGGCAAACATGTCTTCTAATATCCTCAATTGTTGCGTATACCAAGCTGCAGTGGACACATTTGTAAACGAATCTACTTGGTCCCATTGTGCAAGCGGTCTCTTTAATACCACATGCTTTATATACATGTTGCTGATTGGGCTGACATTTTTGACACACTCACCAATCAAGAGCAAGTAGGCTCGTTTGAGATGAGCAAAATCCGCGCAGAACCGATCACTGTGATCACTGCGAGATGCATGCCGGTTAAAATGTGTCTGAGGGTGGGCCGCCTTGTTCTGAAGTCATGTCGATGTGAGGAGGCCTCATCGGATTCTGCAGTCAAGCGCAGTTGCTCTCCACCGACTGCGCTGACCAAAAGCATGATGGGAAACGACTTGCTGACGACATAGCTTATTATGTGTATAAATTATGTGTGAATATTCATGAAGTCCCCATTTAATACTCACAAAAAAATATTCATAAAGTCTCTGACAGTGCGATTTCTCTATGGGTTATGGAATTTTTGTAATATTTATAAAAATATATAAAAACATGTCTGTAGTTAAAATAAAAATGATTGATACACATGCCTTTCGATTGGAAATAAATAAGTTTGTGGGTGTCTTGTTCATTAGGGCCCGAGCACCGATGGTGTGAGGACCCTATTGGAATTGCTCAGCCAAAATTTTCTTCTTCTCCAAAAATGAATCACATTTTTGAGGGCCTAAACGTTCTCAAAAACTCATGAAACTTTGCACACGCGTCAGAAGTGGTGAAAATTTACATCTGATATGGGTTTCAGAATTAGGTGTGGCAAAATGGCTCGATAGCGCCATCTACAAAATTTCAATTAAGCGCCCTTCGTGCTACGTTTCACGTACAGTTATGAAATTCGGTAGACAGATGTAACAGCCCAATACCTACAAAAAAGCCCCTGGGTGCAAAGTTTGTAAACCCAACAGGAAGTGAGATATTTTGAATTTTCTCTACAAAATTTTGGCAGTTTTTGCCATTTCCACATGTTGTACTTTAACGAACTCCTCCTAGAGCTTTAATCAGATCAACATCATATTTGGTCAGTCTAATCTAAAGGCCTTTGAGATGTTAAATTGCGAAGATCTAGAGTTTTCGCTGAAGGGCGTGTTTGTGGCGGCCTGGCAAAGTTCGATGTTTCGCCATGAAACAGGAAGTTGTTGTAACTCGGGCATACAATGTCTGATCTGCCCCAAACTTCACATGTTTTATTAGAGTCCTGACCTGAAGACATCTTTATAACAATATTCAGTTACAGTCATAGCGCCACCTAGGGGCAACAGGAAATTACATGTTTTACACTGTGATTAACTCCTCCTAGAGATTTAATCAGATCAATGTCATTTTTTGTCAGTCTAATCTAAAGGCCTTTGTGACGTTAAATTGCGAAGATCTAGAGTTTTCACTGAAGGGCGTGTCCGTGGCAGCATGACAAAGTCTGATGTTTCGCCATGAAAAAGGAAGCCGTTGTAACTCAGGCATACAATGCCTGATCTGCTCCAAACTTCACATGTGTGATAAGAGTCCTGGCCTGAACATATTTACATGCCAATATTCAGTTAGTCATAGCGCCACCTGCTGGCAACAGGAAATGGCATGCTTAACACTGTAATTCCCTCCCAGAACCACATTTCAATATGCCACAAAGTACCAAACATACTAGAAACACGTTAAATCATGCAACACTTGGCTAAGTGCTAATGTATGCGATTAACGCCATGAAACAGGAAGTTGTTGTAACTCAGGCATATGATGTCCGATCTGCTCCAAACTTCACGTGTTTGATAACAGTCCTGGTCTGAACACATCTATATCACAATATTTGGTTATGGTCAAAGCGCCACCTGTTGGCAGCAGGAAGTGTGGCAATTCGAAATGACTTAATAGCATAATTCTCCTGTATTCATTCGCTTACATGCATGTCGACCACTGTTCACTGTTTTCCTAAGGCCAACGGGTGGCGGTGAGCCCGGGTGCGAGGGCCCTTTCATCGCTGCTTGCAGCTTTAATTATATTTATTTTCATATAAAAGCAACAGAACTTAACTTATCAGCAACACAGCTCACAAGTGTGAATCCTGCGATATTCACCATTG
Source organism: Culter alburnus (assembly GCA_028476615.1). Classification (NCBI taxonomy): domain Eukaryota; kingdom Metazoa; phylum Chordata; class Actinopteri; order Cypriniformes; family Xenocyprididae; genus Culter; species Culter alburnus. Next base: position 931,946 of record JAOTNS010000966.1, on the reverse strand, counting down.
ATCTCGTAGATGTCTGATTTATTATTGTATTTTATTGGCAAAATATTTTAGTTTGTGTAGTATAAGTTTTGATTAGATCAGATAACATTTTAAGCTGTAATATGGTTGTGTTACAATGTGCCCCTCACATGTTACACTGTGCCCCACCAAAGGGGCATCTGTTCACTTCCCTTCTTTCTGGGTAAATCATGAAAAAAATATACACTGTATTAATGAAACAAGACCATATATTTACATAAACCAAGAAAGTAAAAAAGTGTTAGGTTGTGCCCTGCTCCTCCTACTCATATAATTTTCATGCTGAATAAAAGTGAGTCATTGCCAAGATTCCAAGGCTTATATTAAAAATAAATGCAGGATAAAGCTTAAAAGTTTTATTGTATACAGTTTCAAATATACTATAGAAACAGAAAGTTACTACTTATTCATAATAAATAAAAAATATGTATGACTCCAACGTATTGACTAAAAATTTATATATTTTTTTGTCGGTTCTCACTCTTTGCAGGTGCTTCTCACATACATTAAAGAAGAAACAGAACATCCTGTATTTAATGCCATATTTGTGTTGGATGACATCACAGTAGGATATTATAATTCAGAGACAAAAATCTATGTCGCAAGAGGGAATACTACAAATGAAGATGATGTAGTGGATCCAAATCACCTCAGTACTATAAGTGACTATGTGAGTGCTCATTTTATGAGAAGATCAAATCATCTGAGACCCATCAACAATACAGAAAGTAAGTTCAGCTGGCTTTGAGTCAGATATTATACAAATAGGTTATAAAAAGTCATGTTAATTAAACATTTAGACTTTTAGAAATTTCTAAAGGGCTCCTGAGGACAAATGTGTTGACATATCACTTTCTTTCTTTCCTAACAGGTCATGTAGTTTATCAGTTGATGAATCTTTGTGAACAGAGAGACAATAAACCTACACAAATTATCATGAAAGCTGCTTTTAGAGGCTCTACAACTGACGAACTGCGTTTTCTTGATGGGAAATACACATATCAGAACTCACTCAATTATACGGCACAAGAAATAAAACCTTATCTAGAACTGGCCATGTGGCGTCTTGAGACGGTATACTACCCAGCCTGCATAGAAACCCTGCAGAGTTACCTTAAAAAGAGAGGAACTCAAGTAAAAAGAAAAGGTACAATGCAGTCTATAATCAGTAAGATTTTAAAAATTGTCGGTAATATTCTCTTTTATAAACGTTTTTCTTTGCCATTCTTTCCTTCTGCAGTGAAACCGTGAGTCAGACTCATTCAGAAAGCAAACTCAGATTCTGGAGAGTTTCGTGTGAGTTGTTTGGCGACAGGATTTTACCCTCGTCACATCAACCTGACCCTGTTCAGAGATGGACAGCCTGTACCTGATCATGAGATCACTGGAGGAGATCTGCTGCCCAATGGTGACGGGACGTACCAAATGAGGAAGAGTCTGGAGATCAGTGCAGACAAACACAAATACACCTGCTCTGCCACACACCTCAGTCTGGACAACAAACTGGACGTCACTTTGGGTAATAAGCTTTTTCAAAAAACACAATCTATCAAAACAAAAATAATTAAAGTCAATCTCTCAGTCTGTGGTTCATGTTTCAGAGTACGATCACGGAGAACCATTTAAATCAGTGATTCCTTCAGTTCTGACGGTTCTTTTGGCTCTGATGATTGTATTTGGAGCTGCAGCTATTATATGGAAAAGACGACGTGCAGGTACAACAAGAACTGAAAGAGAAAATAAAGAGCTTAGTATAGCAACTTAAAAATTGTTCAGAAAATTATCAGTTTAGAACAGTATACATCATTTTTAATTTTTGGATGAACTATTCGTAAAATGTATTGTCAAAAATAATAATTTCTTTTTAATTTCTTTGGTGTTTAGACTCCTTAAAAAATGGTTATTCTTCTCCTTCAAGTAAGTATTTTTAGTTACTACTTCATTTGTTAGTAAGTAGAAGTTCTGCTTGTCTTTACATTAATTGATCAATTTATATTTTGTCCTCATACAGAACACATTGTGGTCGGCAAACTATGTTTATCCTCATTGTACATGAACCTAATGTAGTCTGGCCCATTTTGTTCATGGTTTCAGAGCATGACAGAATGTCACAAAACCAGACAATGTTGGCATCTTAGTTGTTTTGACAGATGTTTGTGCTAAAATACCACCGAGTTAGATAACACACTGCACAATAACTTCCTTGAACACACGTGAGGGCATCTGATCTTAGGAAACATTTGAGTAAAAATAACCCAAGCCCAAGTTAGTATCTCGAATGTGGCATGAAAGGCACAACGTAGGGGATTTTCGTGGCAAAACTGATGTTCGCCATATGGTGGGGCATGTATGAAACTCTACACACAGGACTGATTAGGTGGGAAAATATTCTGAACTAAAACGCCACTTTCCCATGTGAACATGTTGCATTTACTTCCCTATTCCGTCCTCCAATGCAAGCACATCTTTTGTGATCAAATCTCGGGTTCAGTTTCATTTTAACTTTGTATTTTCTCTTTAATGTTGTGTGTTATCAATATTATGTTCACATGTTCACATATCTGCATATTACTTTTATATTAGATTTATTGTTATATTAATATTAAATTATCATTGTTTTTGTAATGTTGCTGATTTCCTAGATTACGGTTACTGACTAGACTTCCAGATTTAGTAGGCTGTGTAAAATTCATTTGAGCTGTAATTTCTCATGAACAATCACTAAACATAATATTTCATTTTCAGCATTTGAAGAATCTGTGGAAACAAAATAAAAAGATGATGCGATGTCCTGATCTGACACAAAACAACATGGATGAGCAAAACATCTCAGACAATGAACAAATAAAGCTTATAGACCTTATTTACCAGAAAAACATGCGCGCCGCCATCTTTGGAATATTGTCTATTTCTATGACAGCACTGTTGAAGAATAATTAGCTGGTGAAGAGGATTTACTTGTTGTAGAGTTAATGAAAGTTCTCATGAGCATTGTTATGTTCAAAGCAGATGTCTTAACAAATGTCAGTAGACCGGGAAGATTAATTCACTATAACTGAGAATTAAAAGTTCTGTCTGCAGACAGAAGACTATAGTTAGCTCGAAGACTATAGTTAACCAGTGTTAGTAATGGGAATGTTTCTGATAAATGTTTGTTATTATTATTTTTTCTAACATGGGCTGGGCTTGCTTGTTTGTCTTTGATCTTAGACACAATATTGTCTAATATTGTGAATATTAAAATTACCACCACAAACAGCAACTTCAACAAAAAATGTAAAGGCCCTTCAAACTTCTTCCATTTAGTTAGCAATGCCCAACTTCCTGCGATCCAATCAGCTTTCAAGTATGAAATCAATTCCCACCCTACATTTTTTTTTCTCATTCCTGTAGCCATTTCACTCAGATTTGTCACAATAGGGAAGAAAATACTATCCCAACTTGTTTCATGATGACTTTAACAACATACTACAGTTTTGTTCATTGTGTTGTTTCTAATTTTATGTTGTATCATAGGCTCTCTCTCTCTTTGTGGTTCCTTTATGAAATCAAAACGTACAATTATTTTCTGATTGTAAAATAGCAGAGAAAGATTTGTTAATTGTGTTTTAAATAAATTCTACCTTAAAAGTGTATCTCTCCAAGGTGTAACAGTTTCTCGTGTTGTTCAATCAATTTAAATGTCTATTTAAAATAAGAGTTCATTCAGAATTACACGGCTCTCTGGAGTAGGCCTACTTGGGATCAGGGATTGGCTGTCGTCATGGAAACACTCATCCGGGTAACTGAAACCAGCGCTACTTTTGTGCTTCTCATATCACACCGCTCTTGTTTCAAACAAACAAAACTGGCGCCATCTTGCGTAATCAATCGCTTTGTCTTGTGCCTTACCTGCCCTTGTTCTACTTTTTTCTTCACGCAGCTCAACAAAGAAGATAAGTTTTCTTTTTGCATACTGTACATTTATTAAAGTAAAATCTGAAGAAAATGTTTAAACAATGTCTCTCGACACAAAGCAATATATAGTAGATGAGTAATATAAATGTTAAACTGTCAGTTAAGATCTAAAAATTACCAGTGGTCTGTTATTAGTCAGAAAAGTTTCAGACAAATGTGAAAGGGGAAGTCAAAGCCTGTTTATGGTGTAAAGGTTGATTATTGCCTATACCAGAAACATTCATTTCTCGTGGCTAGCAAAACATTAACAGCTGAAAAGCTCAGAGGACACACTCTCTAACTAAGTGGTGAACAATACTGTTGTCTATTTCAGTGTTGATCATTTACAGGTGAGCATACATTTGTGTCAGCAATATGGACAAAATTTTTCATCTTTTTCTGCTTTCACTTCCAATAGCTGCTCCAAAAGGTAAGATTTCAAAAGATTTATTTAAGTTAAAAATATGGAATATGGAAAAATATTGTTGATCAAGAGCTAAACAGAACAATGTGCTTCCAGTGGCCTATTGCAAGTCTGAAAATATAAGAAATTTAGATGAAACTAAACCATATGAATAGTCTATGTGAGCTTGCTCATAGACTTTTGAGGTTTTAATATTTGGTGTTATTTTTAAGCATGTGATTGACTGAAATATGGGTCTTTAACCTTTTTTTCTAGTGCTGCCTGCTTAAGATATGTATTTGTACAGATTTGTCAGTCAATGACTGAGTAAAAAAAACCCGAAAGTAGATTTACATATTTGGCTTCAAAATTTCCTGGTTGCATAGCAACTGTTCATTCCATAGACCTTTGGGGGGAAGCAAAACTTATCAGTTGAGGTATAGATCAAGGCATATGTATTTTTACAGTCTTGTACTTCGGTAAAGTTGGTTTTATATTCGCACATTCGGACATCCGTATTCAATAGCCTTTCAATTACACTATTGGACATTCAATGGACATTCACAAGTAAATATGCCATTAAAACAATACTTGCCTATTTTGATCGACTGTGAAAAATGTTGTAAGTTGACAATCGTTGGTTGTCAATATCATGTCGCTGCTTAAAATTCGCAAACATTAATTTATTGCACATTTATTGGAAAGTCTGAATTTATCAGAAGTCCGAATGTGCGAATATAAAACCGACTTTACCGAAGTCAGTCTTGTGAATACAGATTGAAAAGAAATTAAAAGTATAGTTACAAAATGTGCTTAATTTAACATATTAAACATGGGAAACATTATAATTCAAGCAAATAACAATATGACACAAATATAGAACCAAATAACACAGGCTAACAACTAGACTAATAAAAACATTATATATCATTTTATATAAATTGGAAAATTCATCCATGCCATCCATCCATCCATTTTATGTTATTTTTCACAGGCTCTCATTCTTTGTGGGTGCTTGCAACGTACATTAAAGGACAAACGCCATTTCCTGAATTTAGCTATGTAGTGATGTTGGATGATGTCAGAGTTTTGTACTATAACGGTGAGATGAAGACTCTCATTCCCAGAGGAAATACAACAACTGAAGATGACGTGTTCAATCCAAATGTTCTTCTCACCATAAGTGACAACATACAATCATCTTTTTTGGAAAAATGGGTAGTAGCAACAAATAATGTAAATAAAACTTACAGTAAGTACAATCAAAAACACAATATTTTAATAGAGACATTATATACTATACATAATACAAATACAGTCTTTTGGGCAATAATAATGATGAAGTATTATCATTATTATAAATCACTATGATAGTTGTTGTTTTATTTTTTTATTAAACATTACCTTAAAATTGTATCTCTCAGTCAAAGGTGTTCTTGCCCTCCAGAGGCTGGTTGTGTGTGAACTGAGGGATGATGGTGAACCTGGACAAATGATCACACGAGATGCTGCCAGAGGCTCCACCACTGATGAGTTGCTGTATGTTGACAAGAACTTCACATACCAGGGTAATTTAAACATCTCAACACAAGTGCTGAATCTCCATCTTAAAATCAGCATGTGGAATCATGAACATTTATACCGGCCATTCTGCATCAAAACACTCAAGGGTTACCTTGAAAAAAGGAGAAATCAAGTCAATAGAAAAGGTACGATGACTGACTAACAGCTAAACTATAGTGTTTTCATTCATATTTATAATTTTTCAAACCAGTATATAATGAAATAATAATATCTTTCTGTTACATGTTTTCCACAGTGAAACCCAAAGTCAGGCTCTTCAGGAAAGAACTGTCTTCTGGGTCTCGTGTGAGTTGTTTGGCGACAGGATTTTACCCTCGTCACATCAACCTGACCCTGTTCAGAGATGGACAGCCTGTATCTGATCATGAGATCACTGGAGGAGATCTGCTGCCCAATGGTGACGGGACGTACCAGATGAGGAAGAGTCTGGAGATCAGTGCAGACAAACACAAATACACCTGCTCTGCCACACACCTCAGTCTGGACAACAAACTGGACGTCACTTTGGGTAATAAGCTTTTTCAGAAATCACAATCTATTAAAACAAAAAGAATTACAGTCATTCTCTCAGTCTGGTTCATGTTTCAGAGTATGATCACGGGGAACCATTTAAATCAGTGATTCCTTCAGTTCTGATGGTTTTGGCTCTGATGTGGTTTTTGGAGTAGCAGCTGCTATAACTTCATGGAAAAGACAATGTGCAGGTATGACGAGAACTGAAATATATATATATTTCACAGACACACACATACTGTACATATATGTCAACCAGTCTTCTTTTTGGGTTTTAGATTCCATTAAAAGTGGCTTTCTACTGCTTCTGGTATGTAGTTTAGCTAATAAGTTATTCTCTTAATATACAGCACTGAATAAATTTAAATTATAGTAAGTTTATGTAAGTTTTTTATTCATTGTACACTCATTAAACATTCAATTTCATTTTCAGCATCGGAAGAAAGTGTGACACATCAAACTTTGTCAATGTCATGAGACAGATCGACACTAATGAGTGGAGAAACATCTTTTAAACAGCAGACAAAGTATATTCTGCCAAAGTGTCATAAGTGTTTCATTTTTTTCTTTTTGCATGAAGCCTATAATATCAAGACTATGTCTGCAAAGGTCATTGTAAATCCTTTTGATTTGTTGACCTTATATACAAAGATGTAGAAAAGTTTCAGACAATGTACATAAATACTAAACCATAAGTGCACTTACCAAAACTTTTAGTCATTTAATTGTTGTGTTTTTTCTGGTGTAATGTCTGTGCATATTATTCTTTAATGTCATACATTTTATTATTGTAACACAAAAAATTCATGCTTATAAGATAAGTCATGCTTGCCACAGAGATGGTATTAATAAAGTGGATTCATACATTACTTTTCTATATTTTTGTCTCTACAGCAGTGTTAACCCTTTGACGCGTACGATCACAACCCTTGCATGTGAAAGGGTTAAAAATAAATGTAATTTTACAGGCAATAGTCTGTCATTATACAATGAAACACTTGTTGTTACACTGATGAACGCCTGCTGTTAACAAGCAGAATCAGTGAAGGGTAGAGAAACACAAGATCTACAGCTGACTTCAGCCACAGACTTGGATGAAATCAACTTAAGATGAAAGAATAAATGAAAAGTTTCAAGATCTGATTTAACAGCATTACCAGCTTCACTTATTACTAACCAAACTGACTTTATTTTTGTCAAACATCTGCACAAGTTCTCATTGAGAATTAACAGAGGTTTAGATGTTGATGTTTTATTGTTTTATTTGATGTGGTGGTCAGTGTTTGTTTGGTTGGGCTCTTGACCCTTGACTTTTCAACGCCAGTTTTACTTTGTACCACCATTTGTACATTACTATGCTTTAAAAGTGAAACAGTGTGTAACCAATATAACTGACGTAACTCTCACGTTAACCGAGGTGGTTCCAGAAAATAAAACTTGTTTAACTTGTTCCAAACCTTGATACCTCACACTGAAAATGTCTGTAGTGAAAGACGTGTTTTCACTAGCTTTGAGAACAACATGAAATTATTAGTTTTCCTTTGTGTGCTCTCGTTTTCAACAGCTGTTTTTACAGGTAGGATTTCATAGGATTTGCCTTAAAATCAGGTGCATTCAGGTGTTTAATTGAATTGAATTGAATTTGTACATGCTTATTTTAAACATTGACAAAATGTTATTATTGCTTCAACTTTGTGTAGGATCTCAATATACTGACTGTTTCTTCAGTATGAATACATGAAAATGTCTTTGTGTTACCTTCTCTCACAGGTTCTCACTCCTTGCAGTTTATCGTAACTTACATTAAAGGAGAGACACCATTTCCTACACACTTAGTGTCCTATATATGTTGGATGACATTATAGTTGGATATTATGATTCAAAGATGAACAGCTTCATTCCAAGAGGAAATACTACAAATGAAGATGAGGAAGTTGATTTTATAAATTATAGTATAATTAAATATTTGCATCCTTTTATTTCAGGAAAACTAACAGAATCATTTTATAACAAAACAGAAGGTAAGTTTATTTGGAAAGAAAATACAACCTGAATACAAAAAGTCAGATCTAATCTTTTAAAGCACTGATCCTGGGAGTCATGAGGTCAGTGAGACATGAAACAAGATGCTGGAGTTTGTTTTGACATCTGATATTCTTCTCGATCTAAACAGGTCCCGTAGTTTTTTCAGATACTGAGGCAGTGTGAAGTGTTGGACAATGACAAACCCGGGCAAATGATCACTAAGTATGCTTTTGAAGGCTCTACTACAGAAGAACTGTGTTTTATTGATAACACATTCACATATCAAGGCATAGAAAAACAATCAACACTATATCTGGAGATGTATAAATGGCACCATGTAAATATAGGTTACCCACGCTGCACAACGAATCTCAGGAGTTACCTTAAAAAGAGAGGAACTCAAGGGAAGAGGAGAGGTGCTGCAGGAAATTATTTCTTGATTGTCATAATTTTAGGTCTTCTATAGAATGCTAGTATTAAATTGTATCATATGATACAAAGGAGTGTATTCCCATATTCATTATTCATGCTTTCCACAGTGAAACCGCGAGTCAGACTCATTCAGAAAGCAAACTCAGATTCTGGAGGGTTTCATGTGAATTGTTTGGCGACAGGATTTTACCCTCGTCACATCAACCTGACCCTGTTCAGAGATGGACAGCCTGTATCTGATCATGAGATCACTGGAGGAGATCTGCTGCCCAATGGTGACGGGACGTACCAGATGAGGAAGAGTCTGGAGATCAGTGCAGACGAACACAAATACACCTGCTCTGCCACACACCTCAGTCTGGACAACAAACTGGACGTCACTTTGGGTAATCAGGTGTAAAACAAAACAAATAGCAAATGCATCTTTAACCTGTTTGTGACCTTTACAACATTTTTGATTTTTCAGAATTTGATCCTGGTGAACCATTTAAATCAGTGATTCCCTCAGTGCTGATAGTTTTGGCTCTGATGTTGGTGTTTGGAACTGGAGTCCTCATATATAAATGCAGGAGGAGACGAGCAGGTAGCATCTACAAAATAAAAAATGATCCTGTTATGAATCGGTGGTGGTGTTGGTTGTTTTGGCAAGCACTGAGCAACAATGAGAAGATCCAAGTGCACTTTATTAACACAATCCAAAGTCGTAGTCAATTAAACAGGCAGAGGGTCAGAGCACAGTAAATCAATCCATACAGGAACGGGAAAACCAGGATACGGGCAGATATCAAAGACCAGGAACACAGAAAGAAGGAAAATACTCAGTAAATCTGTGAACCACAAGACAATACTTTGCAAAGAGACAAACAATAGAACAGGGTTATATAGGGAGAGAGACACAGGTGCTGTGTCCGAAATGGCCCCCTTAATTTGAAACGTAGCGAACTGGCAGCTCCAGTAGTAATGAATATTTATGTTAAACTCGGCCATGGAAACTAGCATGTACAAACCTTAAATTAAATGATTTTATGATCAATTAAAAAAGGAATTTATACTATGTTGGACCAGTGAGGTTTGGAAAATGAATGGATGATTGAGTCAGCTGCGGGCGCCATCTCCTGGTGAGATATGGGAATTCATTCAGCGCGCGACTCTCACTGTGCATTATGGGTATTCTCAAGCCGTTGAGCGTGCATTTGCTGTACGCTCGTTATTGCGGTGCATTGTGGGATTGAATGAGTGCACTCAACATCGTCCACTACAAATGGCTGTCCCCTCAAATAGTGCCCTACTTAAGGGTATAGGGGGCAATTTCGGACACAGCCAGGGATAAGGAGGTAATGGGAAACAGCTGCACATGATTACACAGATGACATACAAAGCATTGTGGGAAACTGAGTCCATAATGTGTGCAGTGTCAATGGAAACAGTGCCTCTGCTGGCATGCAAGGGTACTCGCAGCTGGTGGATGTGACAGATCCATTTAGTCTAGTATAGATGTGATGCATTAGATAAATCCTAAATATTTTTTATTTAAGACACAATACTTGATTGCCATTAGTAATTTTCCTTTATTTTTACTGTCTTTGATGTTCTAGCTTCATCTAAAAGGGATTATTCTGCCGCTTCTAGTAAGTATTTGGTTTTTAACTTTTTTTTTATTTATCTTATAAAATGCTCACTAATTCTGCTAACTAATTAAAATTAAAATTAATTTTGTTTTTAGCATCAGAAGAAAGTTATGAAACAACATCAACACATAAAACACAACAGGAGGCCGAACAGATGAGTCAAACATCTCTGAACTAGTAAACTAGTGATCTATCAGGAAGACTTCTAATATAATTGTTTGGGTCAATGTACTTTATTGCAAATATTAATGTTAGTGAGTCTAAATATTTACATTCTTTAAATTCTTATGTTGTCTGACTTGTTTTTAATATGTATTTTCATATGTTTTTTTTTTTTTTGTTTTTTTTTGAAAATTTGTAATTGTACATGCTTTGTACATGATTATTATCATTATTCTGTATATATTAGTTTCAATATAACATGCCTGTATGCCTGACAGTTGGCACAAGATACTGGAAATTATTTGCAGAGTGTTTCTTATATAACAGGGAGGGCAGTTGTGCTCACATATGGGGTCAAATATGACAATACTTCATGGTGTTCATCATATAATTATTGTACTGTCATCTAATGACCATCAACCTATAATGAAAGGAATATGCAATAAAAAGTTAATGTTTGCAGTTAATGTTTAGTGAATAAAAGCCTAAATTAAATCTGTTCATCATATAAAGCAATCCAAATTCATATGGATTAGTTTTACATTCTTTTTATGAACTTTTTGAGACATCAAAGTGGTAGTTACATTGCTGTCTGGAGGAACAGATAGCTCTCAAATTTCATCAAAAAGATCTTCATTTGCATTCTGAAGATGAACAAAAGAGGGGGTTGGAACGACATGAGGGTGAATTAATGACAGAATTTAAATGTTTGGTTAACTATCCCTTTAATCCTATAGTCCCAGACTAAAATGCATGGTTGATCTGTTTTAACTGAAAGCAAGTTGCGACTTTCATAGTATTTATTTTTTTTTCATACTCTGGAAGTCAGCGAGGCTCATCGGCAGTTTGGTTACCGCTTCCCGTGTGAACATGTTGCATTTACTTTCCATCACATCCTCTAGTGAAAGTCCATCTTTAGTGATCCATTGTCCCATGTTCAGTTCCATTTCAGCATTGTATTTTCTGTTTAATCTGGCGTGTTATCAGAATCCACATCTAAAACACTGCCAGACTGACATCTGTTTTCTTTATCAGTCATAACATGTCCACATATGAGCATACCACTTTTATATCAGTTTTATTCTTATATTAATATTAAAATATTATGTTAGTTTTGTTTTTCAGATTTTGCTGATGTCTCTTACTGATAGATTAAGGTTACAGGCTGAAACTTTTTCAGCATCTAAAGAAACCATGAAAAAAAAAAAAAAAAAAAAAGTGATGTCCTGACCCAAAACAACATGAATGAGTGGAGAAACATTATATACTAAATAACTGTCAGAAGAGTTTAATTGTTTTCCTCAAGAGAAACTATTCTCTTTTACAGTATTTTTAAATTGATGCTACCCACTAAAATTCACAAGTTGTGTCTATAATTCTGTGCCTGCAGGGCCTGCTATTTGTAATGTTAGTCATGGTGGAAGGTTTCAGACAAATGTAAAAGGGGAAGTCAAGGCCTGTTTATGGTGCAAAGTTTGTCTATTCAAACCAGTTATTTTTTTAATGATTATGTAAACATTAAAAGCTGTGAAGCTCAGTGAACAATCGAAATTCGAAACTGATCATTTGCCAGTGAGTGCTGAATGAAAGCATACAGTATGTGTGTCAGCAATATGAACAAAATTCTTCATCTTTTTCTGCTTTCACTTCCAATAGCTGCTCCAAAAGGTAAGATTAAAAAAAAACATGTTGCAAACATTAATTAATATTTGCTTGCACTTGAAAGACCAGTACACTTGGTTCTTTTTCACATTGTTGACTTTTTTTTTTTTTTTTTAGTTAATCTGCATATCTGCATGATTTCCTCATTGCAACTGTTGATTCCAGAAAGAATTTAATGGAACACATATCAGATGTTTAACATACCACCATTTTGTTATTTGTGCTTTTTGTTTGTTTGTTTGTTTAAATTTCCTTTTATCACAGGCTCTCATTCTTTGTGGGTGCTTGTAATATACATTAAAGGACAAATGCCATTTCTTTGAATTTAGCTATGTTGTGATGTTGGATGATGTTTTGTACTATAATGGTGAGACGAAAACTCTCATTCAACAACTGAAGATGAACTGAACAGGTTCTGTATACAGTAGCGGTGCTATATAGCACCTCAGTCATCCCAAAGAACCGGTGAAGAACCACTGAAGCACCAAGATTTGGTGCTATACAGCACTTTAAGTTAGGCAGGCTGTTATTCAAACTATTAAAAAAAAAAAAAAATGAAAGCCTCACAAATGAAATAAAAAAGGAGTAAAAAACTGTGTTAGCCTGGACTGGTTAGTCGCTCATTATTCGCTCTGCTGTGTCCTTACCTATTTATCTGATTGCCTGTAATCAATCAGGGAAAACAGCTCAGATGATTTATCATATTTTACAAACTATTCATTGCAATTTGAGAAGTGTGAACTAATATTTTCAGTTCCATTTATTTGAGCGTTGTCTCAAGGACACACCCACAATAGGGTAAATTTCATGAACAGTCATGAATACTCTACCACTGGAACAGTTTTTCATGCATGGGAACTGAATTTCACACAACACCGGCTTGTTACAGTAGTTAGAATTAAAGTCATGTGGGACTAAAACAACTGCTGACAGACAAACTCAGTTTTCAGTTTTCAGTGATAGGCTGCTGCTCAAGGAAATTGTTTGCATACAAAGTTAGTCTTACAAGACTCACAATATTCCTATTTACATGCGAGATGAGAACAAGATGATCAAGTTATTTGTTTTTCTGTGGGTGCTTTCAATTCCAACAACTGTTTCAACAGGTAGGATTTCAGATTTGCCAAAAAGCAAAGTTTTAATACATATGCATAGACATTGTCAGTTTAGATCTCAGCATTGTTATCAGTCATTGTTTTATTTTGGGTGAGGAAATTAGACTGATTACCATTTGGTTTTATTACATTATGGAGCCTATTTTAATGACAACATTACATTTTACAGGTTCTCACTCTTTATGGGTTCTTGTAACGTACATTAAAGGAAACACTCCATTTCCTGAATTTATTGTCACATTAATGTTGGATGACATGACAATAGCATACTATGATTTAGATATAGATACTTACGTTCCAAGAGGAAATACTACAAATGAAGATGATCAGCATAATATTGGGGGTAATTCTGCCATAGGAGAAGATTTGTATGCATTTCTTGTGGCTACATCAAGTCACAGAAATCATACAGGTAAGTTAATTTAATTACGATAAATTAATTTCTTTAAAAGACTGGATGATGGAGTCTGTTTTGACATCTTCATTCTCTTTTTCTGTTCAAACAGGTCTTTATGTTCACCAGTTACTGGGTCTTTGTGAACTGTTGGACAATGACAAACCAGGACATTTTATCATCAAGAATGCATTTAGTGGATCTACTACAGATGAAATGCGATATTTTGATGGCAAGTTTACATTTAAGGGTGTTTTAAAAGATTTTGAGTATGAAAATAACCCATTGCTGCAGACATTTATGTGGTATCATGAAGTTTTTTCCTACCCAAGCTGCCTAAACACTCTCAGGTATTACCTTAAAAAAAGAGGAGCTCAAGTAAAGAGGAAAGGTAAATCTCCGACATGCTTCACTTATTTCATTCAATATTGAAGTTAGCTAATTCCTTCAAATGTAGTTATGGTACTATAATAAGATACTACATTTTTCTTGTCTTCGAACAGTGAAACCGCGAGTCAGACTCATTCAGAAAGCAAACTCAGATTCTGGAGGGTTTCGTGTGAGTTGTTTGGCGACAGGATTTTACCCTCGTCACATCAACCTGACCCTGTTCAGAGATGGACAGCCTGTACTGATCATGAGATCACTGGAGGAGATCTGCTGCCCAATGGTGACGGGACGTACCAGATGAGGAAGAGTCTGGAGATCAGTGCAGACAAACACAAATACACCTGCTCTGCCACACACCTCAGTATGGACAACAAACTGGATGTCACTTTGGGTAAGGACTTTAGTTAATTTGAGTTAGTTTCGGTTCTCAAACTTGTTTGGCTTCATTCTGTGGCAGTGTCTGGAACCATTTAATTCAACAGACAAAATAACTGGTGTGTAAAATGTAAGTTACGTAGCATCAACTTCTTTCTGAGCTGTTGTTTAAAAGCATATCAAACTGATGAAAGAATGTCTTTTTGAATTGTCACACTTCAGAGAATCCCGAGGGAGAATTTAAGCAGGTGATTTCCTCAGTGCTTGTGGTTTTAGCATCGGGGATTGTGTTATTTACTGTGGTTGCTATTATTATATGGAGAAGGCGGCGTTATTCAGGTAATACATGACATATACAAATATATTAGATTATAGGCAAAGACTATAAATATTAATTAATCAATAAAACTGTGCTGAAATTCTGCATTTTCTTAATTTCTTGTTCTTTGCAGCTTCCTATACATGTGACTACTCCTCCACTTCTTGTGAGTATTTTAGTTTGTGTATATTTTTGTAATTCTGTAAACATTTTAGCTTTTTAACATCTATTATTGGTAATATATTTGCATGAAGAATAACAGCAATTTTTATTATCTGAATATTTTCTAACCAATATTTAAATTCTAACTTCATTTTCAGCAACTGAAGACAACGTGGATAAAACATGATTAGGTTTATGGGTAACATAAATGGGCAATAATATAAAGTACAGATAATAATACAATTATCAATGGATTTTATTAAATGGATTGGATCCCATAGCATTACATGTACAGGCCTGTCATTATATTTCAGTTGTTATTGTGTGTATATAGCCTTGTTATATAATATGCTGACCAATGCTTTTTTCATTACATGGATTATCATTAATAAGTCAGATTTAATCATGGTGAAATGTGCTATAATTTTATTACTACCCACACGAAAGGAATGTCTTAATGTGCAATTAACATGTTTGTTTGCATCAAACTGAAATATATTATTATTTTAAACAAAGAGAAACTGCCATTTTTTTTTTCAAGAAACAAATAAAGTAACACGTCTCTGTGCTACAAATGTGAATATGTTTTTCAGGTAGAAAGTTTAGCTCACTTCAAATGTTCTCACGTTCAGAGAAGACATAATGATAAATGATGATCAACTGAAAACGACAACATCTTGTTTTGACCTGTGTGTTTAAAGTTCATTTGGCATAACTGACATACTCAGATGTTCACTGATCATTTTCCAGGAAATAAAACTTACTTTGTTACCTGACTCATAAACTCAGTGTTGCTTTAGTGAATTACATTTTCACAATGGTTGGGTTTTCACTAGTCTGAGAACAAGATGACCGATTTATTTGTTTATTTGTCTGTATGTGTATGCAGTTCCAAAGATCTGTTGTAACAGGTATGATTTCATAGAATTGGCTTTCAAAATAGGTGCAGTCAAATATGTTTATTATAATTCATAAACCCACAGATTATTTATTATATTCTAGTGTCTAGTTGTGATAACTGTGGAATACTTGATGGGGAAAGTGAAAAATGTACAACACTCAACAGTTTACATCCTACAATAATTTTATTAACTAATTATTGTAGGCGACAACATTAACTATTATGCTGGCATTATTTGACTGGCATTTACTAGAGGTACAGTTACTGGTTACCTGCTATTGGTTCACATCATTTTCAAACGAGAAACTTTTTTCACTTTCATGAATGCCATTGTATTTGCATTTGGGAACTTTAGTCTGAATGTCAGTACTTACTCTACTTGCATTGTAAATACATAGATAAATAGATAGAAAGAAGCAAAACAAGTCAGCACTGTACAGTACAGAGATTTTACACACTTTTCTCACATGAGATACCACAGTGTGTTATTCAATTCAATTCAAACTGCCTGTTGTTAAATAAAGATAGAAACTAAAAGAAATAAAGGGTCTACAACATTTGGTGTGTTTGCAAAAAAACTATTGGTACTATATGAGTTAGTCATACAAATGAACAAAACATTTCAGCTACACTGATTATACAAACAAGGAAATGTACAACTCAAAGTATTTAAGGCATGGACAAACTTGAATTTCCAGTTAGTTTCTTGAACACAGAGATCAACATGCTCAACAATATGGACAAAATACTGCTCCTTTTTGTGCTTTTACTACTAGCAATTGCTTCAAAGGGTATAAGTTCTCATTTGTATTTTAACCCTGCTTCTCGTTCATATAGGGATATTATACGAGACGATACCATCAATCATAATTTATGTATATTGACATTTGTAATCTCAGTCACACTGATAGTATGTGTACCCAAATGCAAATCACCAGACCAAATTCTTTGAAAATATTTCGTTTGAATATTAATACAGAAATGCAAAAATTAGTTGTTTGTCGGTCATTGCAAGCCATTTTAAGGTATTGCTACAATCAGGGGCGCTGCTAAAGAGGGGAAAGTTAGGACGATTCTAAGGGCCCACACACTTTTGGGGCCCCCAAAGATCAGTTTTATTAGTAGTAATAATACTAGTAGTAATTTAATAGAAATGATAAATGTGTAATCTACCAAAGAATTACAAATAAAACAAAATTACGGCTTATTTCTGCATTTTCCGGCAAAATGATCCCTCCGTCCCGTCCTACGTAGTCTAGAGCAGTGTTTCCCAACCCAACCAACTTCGATGACAGTGTTTAATTAAATACGAGGTGTAAATTTAAAGCAACGATATGTAAATTTTTTTTGTTTTATCACTAACATCATACTTGACCTTATTGTGTTCTTACATGACTCAAGCTCAAGTTAAAGGGATAGTTCACCCAAAAATGAAAATTTGATGTTTATCTGCTTACCCCCAGCGCATCCAAGATGTAGGTGACTTTGTTTCTTCGGTAGAACACAAATGATGATTTTTAACTCCAACCGTTGCAGTCTGTCAGTCAAATAATGCGAGTGAATGGGAACACAATCTATAAGAGTCAAATAAACATGCATAGACAAATCCAAATTAAACCCTGCGGCTCATGACGGCTCATTGATGTCCTAAGACACGAAACGATCGGTTTGTGCGAGAAACCGAACAGCATTTATATCATTTTTTACCTCTAAAACACCACTGCATTCAGCACTCGCTTAGTGATGTCTGATCGCGCTCTGACAATGGAAGTAATGTCTAGCACTCATTGAAGTATAAGGGCGAGACATCACTGCCGTTGTCAGAGCGCGATCAGACGCAGTTGGACAGAGTGGTGTTTTAGAGGTAAAAAAATTATATAAATACTGTTTGGTTTCTCGCACAAACCAATCGTTTCGTGTCAAAGACATCAGTGTGTCGTCACGATTTTTGGGTGAACTAATCCCTTTAAGCATTAAATGCGAGTACTACTTTTAATATAATATTTTTATATCCCGTTTGAAGCAATGCATGCTTGGGCAGTTTTGTTATATTTTTATAGTGATGTTGAAACACTGGAATAGAGTCACTGAGTGAGATCAGATGGTAAACTGTCAAATTAGAAATGTCTTCGAGTTTGACGAAGGTCGTCAAAAATTAAAAGAGAAGTTACGAGGGCAGAGAGAGAGAGAGAAAACCGTCCGACAATTACTGAGTTTTTCGAAAAGAAACGTATGTTTATTCACGGAGCTTCCTTTGCTGTAATGTTAGCTAGTGTCTCTAGTGTCTAATTGATTATTAAAAGTCACTGTTGCAGTGTATTGCATATTTGATGAAAATTATCACAGGGATATAAGTGATAGTATGTACAAAATCTATAAACTATAGACTGAAAAAATGATAATCAAATACTGCAAACAGTAAGTACAGCTTTTCATTGAATGTTGTGAGGGATACAAATTTTCAGTGTCTAAATAAAGTGTTATGAATAATGGTTCAATAAAAAATTGATTAACTTCCCAAGAAGTGGTGGCGACAGAAATGTATTAATGATAACAATATGGATAAGATAACGCATATTCAGATTTAATATGCATCCTCCCCTCTCACAGCAGATCTTGAGGTTCATCAGATACTGATTCACTGTGAAATGTTGGACAAAATGGAGTCAGGACAAATCACAGCCAAGGGTGCTACAGGAGGATCCACTGCATTTTCTTAATAGGAAGACAACTTTCTTCTTTCCATAAAAAGAACATCCAACCATTTCATATCATTATGAAAATTTTTATTTGATTAAATTTTATTTCAGATTTATTCACTTTGCATGGAAACCCTGAAGGTTTATGTTAAAAAGAGAGGAAATCAAGTCAGTAGGAAAGGTAAAATTACATACACAATTTTAACCAAATCCTTAAGGTGGAGTTTTCATTTTATTCAAATTTAAAAAACGTCCCAACATTTCCGGAATTCAGGTTGTATTACATTTATGCAACAGTAATATTTTCACAGTATTTCAATGTTTCAATGTTTACATCACTGTCAATCAATGTAACCATTCTGATTTGTTGATTTATAATGCAAAGTTCTATCATGACAACTCTCGGAAAGACCGGCATGGTGCAGAGACTTGCTGCTGCCAGTACATTCACAGACATTGCTGTGAGCATGTAAGACATGCTGCTGCTGCTGCACATGTAACATACATGAAATACCCCAACGTAGCAAATCTATACAGGTGGAGCTGGGGAAGGTCGAGGGTTTGTGAAAGTACACTGCAGACTTCTAACAGCAACACTACCGTTATTTGAATGTTGAGACGCAGCTCATTGGCCACTGATGCAACAGAAACCATTCAGCTGCGCTATAGATGATGATGCGATCGCTACCAAATTGAGTTAAAAAACCTGCAAATGACCAAAAATTACAATCTAGATACTTGTTTCAACATACAATTATTTGTATTGCATGCTATATAGAAATGGGGATACAATATGAAAATGGGATGAAATGGGATGCAAGTCTCATTGGAGACTTACTGAAAGATGAGCTCATAAGTTAGAATGTAGGCATCACTGTAGACATACAGCAGATGATCTCTGGGGTCATAGTTTAGAAACTCAATATTAGTCTGCATCTTCTTAATGTGAATTCTTAAATCGTATCGCTCTTCATTGGTTTTGGTATCATAAGAGTAAAAAATCTCTTCTCTTTCTTTATCCAGGTAACGAGTAGCATAAAGCACACCACACACCATGAAGGTGTTTGTGACGGTCCTTTTGTAAAGAGAAGTGGACCATGTTTGGTTCAAAGCAGGCGGGTCGCTAGTCTCAACTTTACTGATAATCACATTTCCAAAGTTGCTTGTGGACGCGTATATAACATAGACGCCTGATTCATCTGTGGCAAAATCCATATCTGTATAGCTGTATGTGGTGCCGAGGTGTGCGAAAGGAAACTTGTTGTTGTAACCTGCATCATTAGGTAAAGCCACAGTACTGACAGAACGAGTCTTCATGTTGAACTGACAGACGGAGTATGTGTTGTAACAGTTATAGTAGAGCGCGTTGCCGTACATGACCATGTTTGAGCCCTGAATTGTGTTTGTTGTGGGGTTGGAGCTTGATATATATGTATCTGATGGTCCTACACCTACTAAAAGAGTACTCAATGTATTGTACTGGCGGATAAAGTGGCCATACACATTACTACTTGACAGCACCACCAGCCAGTACTTTTTCTCCTCTCCTGGAGCCGGCTTTGCATCTCGACCCCAAGCACCGTAAGGATAGGAGGTGCCATATACCGTTAGGGAATACGTTTTAGGTCCTGATACACTGACCATACGGCCCAGACCACAGCGATCTAAAACAGAAGAAAACTGTGTAATGTTCAACTGGAAAATTTCTCTGATTAATTAAAAAAATATGGAATATTGCAGTGTTTATTATACATAATTTATCCAGAAAAGTCTATCGCAACTTCCACTTCATGCCAACTTTAAGGGACTATAGGGGTCTTTAGCGTACCTGAGGAAGCTGTTGGAGGAGGTGCTGTAGCCTTGAGCACTTTTTTGCACTCTTCCAATTTCTTCTTGATCTGGATCTCTCTATATTTTTTAATTGTTTGCATTTTATCAAACTTCTCCAACTTCACCATTGAATCCTTCATAGCTGAAAGCTATAAAAAGTGAAAAATAAGAATTTGGGCAATTAAAGTTGAGTAATGAAATAATATTTTAAAAAACTGCAGAAATGTCCCATCATTTATCATCCCTTACCATTTAAGTCATATTAATATCAGTGGTCACTTTCTTTTACATAATTATCCGACCTCTATTTGAAGATCTACATCATGGTAACACTTTACAAGAAGTTTTTGTTTGTTAACATTAGTTACATGAACTAACAATGAACAACGCTTCTACAGCATTTATAATTCTTAAAGGTCTCGTTTTTCGTGGTTTTTTGAAGCTTTGATTGTGTTTATAGTGTGCAATATACATGTGTTCATGTTTCGCGTGTAAAAAAACACAGTATTTTTCACATAATTTACTTATCTGTATACCGCTGTTTCCACTGTCATAAAAACGGGCTGATGACTTCCTTGTTCTATGAAGTCCCTCCTTCAAATACGTAACGAGTTCTGATTGTGCCAGCAGTTCGTTCCTGTGTTGTGATTCGACAACAGTTTAGCGCATCTTGCCCGGAAAAGTCACGCCTCTTACCATGACGTGGAGATGCATGCGCTCAGTGTTATTGTAAACATGTCTTTAATTTTACCCTATCAATTTGAGCCGGAATCAGACCCGGTGATTGGACTGCGGGATGAAAATAACAGCGTTTCGACGACATGGCGACAAACACACTCTACAAACGCAACTCTTGTGTATTCCTGTGGGCGGAGGTTAGTCAAAAAACTGTTTTAGTGACGTCATTAAAGAAGGAAGTAGAGGGATGTAGTCCAAACTGGCCGTTCGATGTAGGCGACTTCTGTTAAATAAAATATCTCGCTTGGCATTGAACTTTGAGCTTTAAAATTTTACAGATTTTATTTATACTCTAACAACAACATTACACACTAACTAAAGTTTGAAACATGGGATCACGAAGAATGGGACCTTTAATGTTAACATATATAGTAATACATTATCAAAATCAAAAGTTGTATTTGTCGACATTAGTTAATGCACTGTGAACTAACATAAACAAACAATGAACAATTATATTTTTACTAACATTAAGAAAGATTAATAAGTCCTTTACAAATATATATTGTACATGTTAGCAAACCAAACCTTATGGTTTTTTTTATTATTATTTATGAGATTGTTACTTTGAGGTTGTTTATGTATATCTACTTAAGCTATATTTCTGTTATTTACATTTATAATTAAAATTACTCATTTTAGTGTTTTTTCTTAGAAATTAAGTACTTTAGATTGCAGCAGATTTGTACTTTTTTGTACAGCAAGTCACCTGATCTGCAGTCTGTACACTGAGATGCTGGTAATTTTGGGTGGTCCTGTTGAGTTTGTCGACGAGGTCCTGAATCTCGGCAATCTCTAACTCAATGATGCGCAGAGACACAGCCCCATAAATATTCCTGTTATCCTCCTTTTCTAGCATGATCACGTTGTCCTCTAGTTGCTTGATGCGTTGTTGTAGACCCAGCACAAGCCTGTCTATTTCTGTCATCTGCAGATATATTTACATTTAAATTATTAATGTAATTTGATTTAATTTACTTAAATGATTTAAAATCCAATTGAATGAAATATAATAAGAGGGGGAAAGGTGTAATTTAAAAATCGTTTTGTACCTTTTCCAAAGTGATGGTCTTGATGCATTGTAAAGCAGTGGTCTCTACTTCCGTTAGTTCATTCTTAGGAAAAGGAGGGTCTACATTTTTTAGATCGCACACACATTCTTTCCCTCTCGCTGACTGTGAAGACCAAATACATTATAAGAATAAAAACTCTATGAAACAATATATGCACTCTTTACAATATATTAGACACAGTGTTTTGAGAATTAGGTCAATAATAATTAACTGTAAAGTGACTTTATTTTTCTTACCTGAGAGAAACTTAGATGAATGATAATCAAAATGAATACATTAGACTGACTCATCTCTAAACGAAAGCAACCTTAAATCCTCAGAATAAACAACTTTGTGTGGCAGCAGCAGAGTTTAAAAGCCATATCGTTATGGTGAAATAATAAAAGTGAGAGAGTCATCTTCATTTCTTTGGGTGAAGCTGCTCATCTGTCGCAACAGAGCTTGCTTTTAATTTTTAACCCTTTTTTCACTGTCTAAATGATGCTGAAACAAACTAATGGTGACTTGAAGATTTGTTTGAATTTCTTAATTTCAAAGATTGTCACTTAGATCTTTTATAGGTGTACAAAAGTTTAAAAAAATGTGTTTAAAATGAATGTGAAACATGATAAATGAAGAAATAAGAGAGGATGTGTTTCTTATCTCTGTGGACACCTTTGGTAGGTCCATGAGTAGAGTAAAATTGTAATGATTACAGCTGTGATAACATGAATTGGCAAAAAATGTTTGCCTCACAATTTCACCACAGTGTTGCTTTATACAGCAGCGTTTGCAACATCTAGCGTTTGTGTGCAGGTTAAAGTAGGCCTACACACACACAGAGAGACAAATTATTATATAACAATAAGTTGATATTTTTGCAAGAAGCGAGGCTGTTGGCTGTTGAGCTGTTTTGTATTAGCCTAAGCCATCCGTGCCATCAAATGTGAGTTACAAAAGAAACGTAATCATAATATTAATATTAAAATTCTCATATTAAACACACACAAAATAAATATTCGAAATACACGAAATGATAATACCCTGCTATTATTCTTAAAAGAAGTAATCATAGACACCTGGGTATTAAAAGGTAATTTCAGCTAATATTTGCTTGGGAAACATCACTCACCTTCACAGGAAAACAACTTTTAACAAAGAGTTTAACTGAAATGACAGCACTGCATACAGACAACAGAGGGCAGTGTGCACACAATGGCTTATTATAACCAGGGGTGGAAATGGAAGTAACGCAGGGGGGGGGGCGGCGTCCCAGGAGTGAATTTTGAGGGCGTTCCAGTTCAAATTGTTTCGATTTTTTTATAGAAATGAAGGGATTTATGTATGTATTCACTCAATAGCCTACAAAACTGATTCAGCGCAACAACATAGCTCAATAAAATTGCATGATTAACCCTTTGACGCGTATGATCACACCGGTGTGATCAGTCTTGACTGGTTCTTGTAAAGTCCACACTAGTGGCTTAGTAACTACTTAATATCACAAATATGCTGTGTTTTCAACCACATAATGTTTATTTTAGGTTTCAGACGTTTAAATACACATAAGTACAAATACATCTAGAGTTTGTAAAATACACACTGATGTCTACAGAAGTGACAATAACAATTCTTTCCATTATAATTAAACAACACGTGTATTCATATTTTAACTTTCAATGACTTTTCAGATGTATTTAAATATAAAATATATTATATAAAATGCTAACAAACAGGCCTATTTCATGTTTCCTCCAACAATATTTTCTTAATTATCAAGCAAGCACATGAAAGGTCAATGAACAACATTTATGAATTGTGTGTGGCACAAACATGATCATTCAACAGAATCTTTGCTTGGAGAAAATTACCTGTTTGATTTTGGCCAAATTAAAGATACATTGTCTAGGAATTTGCAAATTGAACAGGTCACAAGCATTTTAAATACATCTGTCCTCAGGTTAAAGTTATATTTTTTAAGAAATCCTTTGGCTTATATTAAAAAAAAAGCTGATCTCCTGCTGTGTAATTACAGTGCTGCTGTAATCAATAATGTAAATCTAACTCAGAGATTGGGCTCTAAATGAGTTCAGTGATTCAGATCAAATGTAAAAAAAATAAAAATAACCTACACCACATGATCATCTTTTCTCTTTGCTTGTCTGAGTGTTATAATTCAGTTACAGACAAACAAAATATAATATTCAGTATAAAATATAATATTATACAATCAAGGGCCAAGAGCTCAACTAAAGCAATCCCTGATCTCCATGATGGTGACTTAAAAATATGATTTTTCTCCTTTGGTGATTCTGCTTGTTATCATCAGGTGTCTTCAATAATGGTCAATCATCACTCAATTAATCACTTAATTTTCTCATTAACTTTAACACTGTTTCAGCTGGTTGGAATAAAAATATGGCAGAACTTTTACTTTCTGACCCCTGGACTTTCCACCTCTGGTGAAAACTGGCAGAACGGTAAGTTATTGAACTAATATTCATTTTCATGGTATCCCACATGCAAAAAAAGGAAGGAATAAAATAATCATTTAAGTGTTTTTTTTTTTTTTTGTTTTTTTTTTATTATTATGATCTATTTACCATGTAGCAGTTCTTTGCAATAAGTATAATAGTAATTAAATGCTATTTATTTTTTATACTGGCAGATACATACTTGCACCTCAGTATTGTTGTACATTAAAAGAATGCAATAATAACAGAGTGTAAATGATTTAATCATTATTAAACACTCGTTAGGCAATTTACATCATTTTTATTGAAAATCAATGCCTTTCTGATGTGATATGTGATGGGAAAAGGGAGAGTAGTGAGTTTGACAGAAAGCAGATTTGAACCCAGGCAATCACGTCACAAGTTACTTCATCGTGCTCAACACGCTACTGCCTACTCCACTGAAGCCATTCAGCAAGTATTCTTAACCTTGTATGACATTGGTGGGCAGGGCTTCTGTAAATTCGCACTTAGTAATAGACACTCCGAATAATCTTGGAGAGAAATCAAACAGATCTCTTGAGAGATTTAATGTCTTCTTTTATCTTCAGCTGATTTCATCCAAAGCTGTGGCTGGAAGTCAGTTTTAGTTTGTGTTTCTCTGTTCTTCAGTGATTCTGCTTGTTAACAGCAGGTGTTCATTACTAATGCTCAATCATCACTTAATTAACCACTTACAATTATTATCCAATTATCATGCTGGAAATTATAATTTTCTATAACTCATTCAGTTTGAGTTCTGTTTCAGTTATTGTGTCCACATAACTTTCGGTAATATTTGAGTGCAATGAACTCAATTTTATTTAGTACATATCACTGTTAGGTTTTACAGTGCAGCACTCGAGACAAGCTTGCTGTCAATGGTTTGCATGTGCTTCTGTACCCATGAGTCAGTAGGATTGGCACACACCTGACGGCCCTTTACGGTCTTGAACCTGTGAAGCGAATTTCAATATATCACATGAACTGTTGCTCAAAAGTTCAAAACCCACTTTAACCTTAAAGTCACATTGTACATTTATTTTTTTATTATTATAAACATTATATTATTACATTGTAATACACATGTAAACACGGATATATTGTTGTTACACTTACAGCACGGCTTCTTTGGGGCACTGCTGGTGTGTCATGCTGTAATTGGCCACTAGTTTGATTGGCAGAGGACGGTCCGTGAAGGAGAAACAGCATCTTTGAGGTGAAACACGCATTCCTGTATTACCATATTTGAAACAACATGAGGGTGAATAAATGATGACAGAGTTGGTATTTCATTTATGGTGACAACAAATAAAAATGCCAATAAACAACCTAAAAAAAAAAAAAAACATTTATCACAAATCTACGGAAGCCCTGAACCGCATGGTGAAAAAAAAAAAAAAAAACTTGGTGGGGAGGAAAAAAAAAACCGAAAAGTTATCAACGTCGTTATAACGTCTCGTTATTTCAACATAATAAGTCCGACATAATATTCAAGATATTAAGTCGTTATAACGACATAATATCTCGTTATTTCAAGATATAAGTCGTTATAACGACATAATATCTCGTTATAACGACATAATATCTCGTTATTTCAACATAATATCTCGTTATTTCAACATAATAAATCGTTATTTCAACATAATAACTCTTCAATATCTATCAAGTATGATAAAGGACGTTTACGTATCAACGTCCTCAGTGGCGCAACGTTAACGTATTGGACCGCCAGTCTAGCTTTTACTGCGATCGCCGCGGTTTCGAATCCGCCTTTTGCCGAGTTCGTTCTTCTCTAGTTTCACATCACATATCAAAAAAGGCATTTATTTTCAATAAAAATTAAAACTATGTTATAAAAGTGCAAATAACCTGCTTAACGAGTGTTTAATAACATTAAAAGTATTTATTGGGCAGGGTTAGCAGCATGTTCGATATTACCCACTAGAGGGCAGAATAAGACAGGGAATCAATTAAAGAATGCAATAGTTATGTTGAACTACTGTAACAATTTGGTGCTCCAAAATCCCAGAGGTTTATCATGAGAATTTGCGTTCATCCCAGGCTAACCTTTATTGAGGTTAAATTTATTAGACCATAGTAAATAAAACAATTTACAGTGCAAATGTCAGGGGTGTCAAACTTACAGCCCGGTGTCCAATCTGATTTGAACTATAATAAAACATAGAGATGCACTAGTCCAGGGGCCAAAAACGTTTTTAAGCGGGGTTTTTTTTTTTATTATTCTGGGCTTGCAAACAAACTGCTTTGTAATATTTTCCCAAAATTTCATCTGTGTATTTACGAAGTATGTAAGCAGGACTTTAACACGCTGAATACAGACACAAAGAGAACAGACCCGCCAGCAGAGGAACTACTGTACCATGCACAAGCTCACTGTTCGCAAAAAATAGGGAGAATAATATAAATATTACAGTGGGATTGATATGAATATATCTCCGAAGGCAACTGTTTTTAAGAAAAGTTTTGATGACTTTTCCTCTTATCTCCATATAAAGTAGTAATATTCATTCAGTCCGTCTGCTGATTTTGTTTTGTTATGTAGCATAATTTCACAAAGCTAAAGTCATACCAGACCTAGTTTTTGCTGTTAATCTTGAAATTATTCAGTAATTTAAATTAAAAACAACTGCTCATGCTCATGTGCATAACATCTTTGACTATGATAAAAATGCCTCTAATGCCAGTGTTTGCCTCTAATATCAAAGAGATATTTGTTTATGGCCAGTTTGGCCTGTGAAAAAATAAACAACAAATAAATTTGCTTTAAAAAAAATCTGCAACCAGTATCAGAATCAGACGTTTTGCTTCTTATAAAAATTGAAATTGGCCATGATAAATCAAAATAGATGCTAATAAAAAATATTAAATAAAAAATAATTTTAAAAATCGAATAGTCTTTTCACTGTAAAAAAAACCAAAAAAAAAAAACAATGCAGTTTTCTTGCAAATTAATTTGTTGTTCATATGTTTAATATTAATGTAACTATCAGCGCACTAAAGTTATTATAAGAAGAAGGTAATTTGGCCCGCATATGGTTCATTTCTTTCCAGTCCGTCCCTCAAACTAAAATGAGTTTGACACCCCTACTGTAGATGCTATTTACACTAAGTGAAAATACCGATACATCCTTATACTAAATGACAATAGCAGCATTTTCACAATATGCTATTTATACTAGGTGAAAATAGCGATATTATATTGACACCATGTAAAAGTAGCCTATCAGTTCTTTGCAAGAAGTGTAAATAGTATTTAGATGCTGTAGGCTGGTATTGGCAGATACTATTTGTACCTCAGTATTTTTGTACAGGATGCAATAATATCATATAGAGTGATTATATTTATTAAAATTATTAAATGGATGCTGCATTATTGGGAGAATAAAACCCCTCCACTTTCCACCAACCCTACTCAATGAACACTTTTAATATTATTAAACACTTGTTCACATTTTATTTCCACTTTTTGAACATTATTTTTCTTTTTTTTTTTTTGAAAATGTATATGATGAGAAAATAGGAGTGAGCTCTATTATTGGGTGAGCTCTGCAAAATGCTGATTCGACCCTGCAGCGATCGCTGTAAAAGCCAAAATCTGAAACCCTACATGCTATTGTTACGCCACTGAATACATTGAATTACAACTGTCCCTTTTTAAACTTCAGTGGCCCAACCAGACATTGGAGCTATACTGTAAAGAGTTTGTCAACAAGGGACGCTATTTGCACTTACTGTAAATAGACACTCCGTGTCCTATTATTTCAATATATTAGCACCTATTTTGATTTTTATATCTTTAGAAAATATTACAAAGCAGTTTGTTTGCAAGCCCAGAATAATAATAAAAAAAAAAAACCCTGCTTAAAAACGTTTTTGGCCCCCGGACTAGTGCATCTCTATGTTTATTATAGTTCAATCAGATTGGACACCGGGCTGTAAGTTTGACACCCCTGACATTTGCACTGTAAATTGTTTTATTTACTATGGTCTAATAAATTTAACCTCAATAAAGGTTAGCCTGGGATGAACGCAAATTCTCATGATAAACCTCTGGGATTTTGGAGCACCAAATTGTAACAGTAGTTCAACATAACTATTGCATTCTTTAATTGATTCCCTGTCTTATTCTGCCCTCTAGTGGGTAATATCGAACATGCTGCTAACCCTGCCCAATAAATACTTTTAATGTTATTAAACACTCGTTAGGCAGGTTATTTGCACTTTTATAACATAGTTTTAATTTTTATTGAAAATAAATGCCTTTTTTGATATGTGATGTGAAACTAGAGAAGAACGAACTCGGCAAAAGGCGGATTCGAAACCGCGGCGATCGCAGTAAAAGCTAGACTGGCGGTCCAATACGTTAACGTTGCGCCACTGAGGGATACGTGAACGTCCTTTATCATACCCGCGACTTATTATGTTGAACTAACGAGATATTATGTCGTGATAACTCGTTATAACGCCATATCTAACCGTTTATCGAATTATGTTTATTACGACGACGAGATATTATGTCGGTCATAACGAGATATTATGTCGGGAAACGACTTATTATATGAAAATAACTTATTTAATATCTTGAAATAACGAGATATTATGTCGTTATAACGACTTATTATTGAATAACGAGATAAGTTTTCGGTTTTTTTTTTTCCTCCCCACCAAGTTTTTTTTTTTTTTTTCACCATGCGGTTCAGGGCTTCCGTAGAAATCTGTTCATTCATGCACAAAAAAATAATACAAAAGTTTTCAAGATCATAATTAGTATCTATATTTTCAAATCACCAAATGCAACAGTAAATTGCAACAAGTAAAACTAAGATTTTCTGTCATAAATAATCTAATGAAAAGAGCACTCACCGCTCACCAGCACAGAACAGAAGAGCACCAGGAATAGCAGAGACATCAGGCATTTCATTCTTCAAGATGTTTCTTCACAATGACAGAATAACTCAAAAAGATGTTCTTTAGAGCTTCTAGCTCTAGAGATGATGTTGCAGGTCCTGCTCAGGAGGTTGAGCAAACAGATAAAAATTTACTGAACTGCTGTCACAGATTTTCTGATGCTATGATTATTTAAAATGTTTAGTTTGGTTTCTGTTAAACAGTTACTTCTCAAAAGCATGAATAAAATATTATTTAACATTTATTTCAGCAACCCTTTTCACTAATCAGTCCAATTTAGAATAATCAGTTAAAAAATAATCATATTCTATTTCTTACACACCTCATTACAATCACTTTACATTTAGGCAGTGTTTCTGGCTTTATTTAAAGTAGAAAAAAGCACAACGACTAGTTTTTAATCATTAAACGGTGGAAAAACACCCAGTTTAAAAAAGCTCACTGATGGAAACAATTGTTCTGCATAGGCCAGGCGCGATCACAGAGTGACCTTTTTATTATAAGCAACAATTCTACATAATTCTTTAGCATTAGCAAATATTATATGTAGCACTACTATTCAATGTGATCGCTGGAGCTTCCATAGAATCACTTTTGTCATTTTAGAAAACCCGAACATTAGGACTCAAGAACACAGATAATTGGATTATCTTAAAAATGCCACGGTTTTCATTCTTTATAGTCAGTCAAAGTATCATTCTACTTTAAATGGTTTCTTTTTTAGTTTCCCGTATTTTACCTACCTTTAAGAAGAGGAAAAATGAAGATGCAGGAATGGCGTCCGATCGGTCACCACTCCTCTGATGGCATGAGTAAGCTGGCGCAGTGTTGCCAACTATTTTCAAAGGAAAAAGTAGCTAAAGCCTTCCCAAAAAGGCGCTAAAGGTCGCTAGATGGCGTCATACGTTAATTAGCATATTCCTGACATCATCACGTCGTCCCGTTATTCTGCCTGCCTAATGTTTTTTCTCTCCTAATCCATGCTCACATAGTACTGAATTTTGATATAAGTTAACATATCGCACATACAAGGACACTCAGATATCCCAATGTTCAACTTACCACAGGATCTGCTGAAACAGTTTTACTCTGCCATCATTGAATCCATCCTCTGCACTTCTATATCTGTCTGGTTCAGCTCAGCTACCAAATCTGACCTCAGAAGACTACAGAGGGTAGTCCGGTCTGCTGAGGGAATCATTGGTGCAACCCTCCCCACTTATCCAGAGTGAGAAAAAAGGCAAGAAAATCACTCTGGATCCCTCACATCCAGCACCTGGTGGTATGGATTTAGTGTCACAAAAAGTTATCATCAACTAACATCAATCTGCTTCATGTAAATTAAATCACATTTTATTAGATTGCTGAAATTAAGGGAGTCTTCAATTCACTACATTCAAGTACATGGTTTAATATATATATATATATATATATATATATATACAGTACAGTCCAAAAGTTTGGAACCACTAAGATTTTTAATGTTTTTAAAAGAAGTTTCGTCTGCTCACCAAGGCTACATTTATTTAATTAAAAATACAGTAAAAAACAGTAATATTGTGAAATATTATTACAATTTAAAATAACTGTGTACTATTTAAATATATTTGACAAAGTAATTTATTCCTGTGATGCAAAGCTGAATTTTCAGCATCATTACTTCAGTCTTCAGTGTCACATGATCCTTCAGAAATCATTCTAATATGCTGATTTGCTGCTCAATAAACATTTATGATTATTTTAATGTTGAAAACAGTTTTTTTTTCAGGATTCCTTGATGAATAGAAAGTTCAAAAGAACAACATTTATCTGAAATACAAAGCTTCTGTAGCATTATACACTACCGTTCAAAAGTTTGGGGTCAGTAAGAATTTTTATTTTTATTTTTTTGAAAGAAATTAATACTTTTATTCAGCAAGGATGCATTAAATCAATCAAAAGTGGCAGTAAAGACATGTATAATGTTACAAAAGATTAGATTTCAGATAAACACTGTTCTTTTGAACTTTCTATTCATCAAATAATCCTGAAAAAAAAATATTGTACAAATATTTTGTACAATTGTACACATTAAATGTTTCTTGAGCAGCAGATCAGCATATTAGAATGATTTCTGAAGGATCATGTGACACTGAAGACTGGAGTAATGATGCTGAAAATTCAGCTTTGCCATCACAGGAATAAATTACTTTGTGAAATATATTCAAATAGAAAACAGTTATTTTAAATTGTAATAATTTTCACAATATTACTGTTTTACTGTTTTTTAATTAAATAAATGTAGCCTTGTGAGCAGACGAAAACTTTAACATTAAAAATCTTAGTGGTTCCAAACTTTTGGGACTGTATGTATATATATATATATATATATATATATATATAAAATTATATAAAACAAAACATTACATTGTTTAAAGACAAAAATAGGATTGGCTGAAAAAAAGGTTTTATCCTATTATTTATTACAGTAAAGCAACAAAATGATGAAAGTAGTCTTTGGTATCTGTTTCTCTTTTTCTCTCTGTGAATTTTAAAAACATTTCCCATTTCAGATTGTACATCAGATTATTGTAAAATTAATGTTTTTTTTTTTTTTAAATTCTGTAACTTCCTCCACAATTATGCCTCTGCCCTAACAGAATATCTGATATATAAATAAAAGTGAATGACTACCCTATGCTTTTATGTGTGAAACAGTGTAACCTTTGAATTGACTGACATCTTTCTGAGATTTTTCCAGGAAATAAAACCCTGAAACTTGTTTGACTTGTTCCAAACCTTGTTCTTGGGCTCATTCACTGACTGTGGCTGTAGAGAAAAACATATTTTTACCAGCTTGAGAACAGCATGATATTTTTTGTTTTTCTGTGTATGCTGTCATTTCCAACAGCTGTTTTTACAGGTAGGATTTGCTTTTAAATCACATGTAATACAGCTAATTCTATATTTTAAATAGGCCTATGTACAGTAACTGACTGTAACTGAAAATTAATTTTGTTACTGTTTCTCACAGGTTCTCACTCCTTGCGGCTCCTTGTAACTTACATTAAAAGAGAGGCGCCACTTCCTGAATTTAGTGCTGTATATTTGTTGGATGACATTATAGTTGGATATTATGATTCAGAGATGAGAAGCTACATTCCAAGGGGAAATACTACAAATGAAGACGAGGAGGCTGATCGTGCAATTATATCATAAGGGAATTTCGCGAAAACTACATGAAAACATATGCAAAAAGGTTTGGGAACAAAACTGAAGGCAAGTTCAACTGGAAAACATACAAGTCACACTGAGACAAATTTTGCAATGCTTGCAGTGAAAAATGACCGTAATTTTAACAGTAAAAGACTGTAAAAATGCTGCGGTGAAAAACTGTCAATTGGTTTACAGAAAGTTTCCGTACTATATACGGTGAATAACTGTAATAGATCTAACAGTACAGTTAATGTAATTTTACGGTAAAATACAGTTATATTCACAGTTTTTGGAAGTGAAAAATAACAATTCATTGTAAAATTTACAGTGAAAAACCGTAAATTGACATTCCCACAATTCCCTGTGTGACACTTCACATTTGATATATTTTCATTGAAATAACTCTGTTTCTTCTTAGTTTTTCTTATTTTTTTCTAATCAGTTATGTACATTAGGGTTTTATGTTACATCTAATGTTGTTAAATTAATGTTTATTGCATTTTTAAAATTTCATGCATGTTACCTTGATGGTGTTTAGTGTGTGTGTAAATGACACTGTGTGCACCTTCTATATATTAGTATTGTCCTCAGCTTGTGGAAAAGCTGCTTGTGATGAACTTTGATTCATCATGTGACTCTTATCACCACTGTGTTTGGTGACTGTCAGTGTATTATAAAGGTACAAAACGATATTAGTACTTCATTAGGTTGGTAAATTAACATATCAGTTAATGAAATACGTTATTTTACCGTAAATTTAACAGATTTTTTTTACGTTGCTACTGTATTTTTTACAGTAAGGTTCTGGCAACCACAGCTGCCGGTTTTTACCGTAAATTTTACTGGGATTTTTTTACAGTGTAATTTCTTAAATCAAAGAGATCAGACATCAAAGTTATACATTTTAAAATTAAAATTTTGGTGGTTATTGTTCAGAATATTCTTTATCCTAACAGGTCCTGCTGTTATAGATGATGAGGATGTGTGAAGTATCAGACAATGATAAACCTGGGCAATTGATCCATAAGTTTGCTCTTGACAGCTCCACTACAGACGAAGCTCGTTATTTGACGACATATTAACATATCAAGGCATAGAAATGCCATCAACACTACTTCTAGAGATATACAAATGGCGCCACATAAATATATGTTACCCAATCTGCACAACGAATCTCATGAGCTATCTTAAAAAGAGAGGAACTCGAGTAAACAGAAGAGGTAAGCACTGTCTTTCTCCTGTCCTTCACCACTGTAAGAAAAGCAATTGCATTTTATCTGGCTTAGGGGTGTGTGTTAGGGCTGGGCAAAAAAACGACATTGAACATAATCTGATTGATGTTAATCAGAGTAGTTTAGTTTAGTTGTTGTTTATTTGTAGTTTAAGTATTTGTTCTTTTTTATTAATGATTGTTTACTTATCTTTAATAATCTTTGAAATTTATATTAGTAAGTAGTTTTAGCTGTGGTATCGAAAATGGAATCAAGAATGGTTAAGTCATAACCTTATTACAATACAAGGATACATTAGTCAAAAACACCAAAAACAATAACTATTTTATTCTTTTATTACTTTTTTTGTGGTGGGGTCAGTGAAAATTTAATCATTGAATTCACTGAATCGAATCAAGAAACGAATCGAGATCTTGTGAATCAGAATTGAATCGAATCGGGACATCTGAATTGATACCCAGCCCTAGCTGGATCCAAATGCATTTGAAGGGGTTTATTAATAAAATGACAAAAATGCACACAGCCAAGTACAAAACCCAAAACAGATAAAGTGACTAGAACAGAACTGTGTCAACACCCACATAACCTGACAAAGAACATGGGAAAACACATGGGGTTTAAATACACAAGATAACAAGGGGCTGACAAGGGACAGGTGAAGGTGATTTGTAGTTAGGGAAACAAAAGAGGGTAACTATAGAAACCAACAAGGTAGGCAAAGCAACAAGGGAACCAGGAACTAAACCCAGGAAGTGAATACAGAAACAAAAGGAGCAGAAAACACTTCAACTCAAACGTCCTAAGGTGTTTTGAGTGATGGAAACAAAGAAGACGAACAAAAAGATAGAGAACAAAATTAACCTGAAAAATGGCTTAATTTTTTTTTTTTTTAATTATTACTTGTAAGAGTTGATAAAATGCTGCAGAAACAGTCTAAATTTCTTTAGTGTCCTAATTTTAAGTCTACTGTACAATATTAAATTATATCATTTACTATATAAAGGAGCTTATTCCCATATTCATTATTCATGCTTTCCACAGTGAAACCGCGAGTCAGACTCATTCAGAAAGCAAACTCAGATTCTGGAGAGTTTCGTGTGAGTTGTTTGGCGACAGGATTTTACCCTCGTCACATCAACCTGACCCTGTTCAGAGATGGACAGCCTGTATCTGATCATGAGATCACTGGAGGAGATCTGCTGCCCAATGGTGACGGGACGTACCAGATGAGGAAGAGTCTGGAGATCAGTGCAGACAAACACAAATACACCTGCTCTGCCACACACCTCAGTCTGGACAACAAACTGGACGTCACTTTGGGTAATAATGAGGTCATACAGAAAACATTGCCAAATAAAGTCAATCTCTCAGTCTGTGGTTCATGTTTCAGAGTATGATCACGGGGAACCTTTTAAATCAGTGATTCCTTCAGTTCTGATGGTTTTGGCTCTGATGGTGTTTGGAGTTGCAGTTGCTGTAACTGCATGGAAAAGACGACGTAAAGGTACAAGAAGAAAATAATGAGCCTAGTATAGCAACTTAAAAATTGTTCACAGAGAAATATGAGTTTGAAACAACATTTTGAGTTCACTTTTGAGTTAACTATTCATTTAAGAGAAATCCAAAATAAATATTTGAAATGTATTGTCATAAACAATAATTTTTTTTTTCAATTCTTTTGCTGTTTAGACTCCTTTAAAAATGGTTATTCTACTCCCTCATGTAAGTAATTTTATTTGTTAGTAATAATACTGTATGTTCTGATTGTCTTTACATTAGTTGTAAAATGTATCTTTTGTCATACAGGACACATTGTGGTCGGCACAAACAATGTTTATCCTCGTTTCACGTGAAACTGTTGTTAATCTAGTCTGGCTCTTTTACCTTGAGTTGTTTTATTTGTGGTTTTCGAGCATGAGAGAATGTTACAAAACCAGTCTATGGCATCTTATCTGTTTGTGCTAAAAATACCACTGAGTAAGATTGGTCGTACTGCAATAACTTCCTTGAACCTGTGTAGAACGTCCATGTTAGGAAACATTTGAGTAGAAATAAATAACCCAAGCCCAGACAATACAGAGACCAAAACTGTTCACCGAAGCATTAGTATAAGTGCTAGTATCTCTCATGTGGCATGAAAGGCACAATGTACAGTGTGTACGGAAAGTATTCAGACCCCCTAAATTTTTCACTCTTTGTTATATTGCAGCCATTTGCTAAAATCATTTAAGTTCATTTTTTTCCTCATTAATGTACACACAGCACCCCATATTGACAGAAAAACACAGAATTGTTGACATTTTTGCAGATTTATTAAAAAAGAAAAACTGAAATATCACATAGTCCTAAGTATTCAGACCCTTTGCTGTGACACTCATATATTTAACTCAGGTGCTGTCCATTTCTTCTGATCATCCTTGAGATGGTTCTACACCTTCATTTGAGTCCAGCTGTGTTTGATTATACTGATTGGACTTGATTAGGAAAGCCACACACCGGTCTATATAAGACCTTACAGCTCACAGTGCATGTCAGAGCAAATGAGAATCATGAGGTCAAATGAACTGCCTGAAGAGCTCAGAGACAGAATTGTGGCAAGGCACAGATCTGGCCAAGGTTACAAAAAAATTTCTGCTGCACTTAAGGTTCCTAAGAGCACAGTGGCCTCCATAATCCTTAAATGGAAGACTTTTGGGATGACCAGAACCCTTCCTAGAGCTGGCCGTCAAGCCAAACTGAGCTATCGGGGGAGAAGAGCCTTGGTGAGAGAGGTAAAGAAGAACCCAAAGATCACTGTGGCTGAGCTCCAGAGATGCAGTCGGGAGATGGGAGAAAGTTGTAGAAAGTCAACCATCACTGCAGCCCTCCACCAGTCGGGGCTTTATGGCAGAGTGGCCCGACGGAAGCCTCTCCTCAGTGCAAGACACATGAAAGCCCACATGGAGTTTGCCAAGATGGTGAGAAATAAGATTCTCTGGTTTGATGAGACCAAGATAGAACTTTTTGGCCTTAATTCTAAGCGGTATGTGTGGAGAAAACCAGGCACTGCTAATCACCTGTCCAATACAGTCCCAACAGTGAAGCATGGTGGTGGCAGCATCATGCTGTGGGGGTGTTTTTCAGCTGCAGGGACAGGACGACTGGTTGCAATCGAGGGAAAGATGAATGCGGCCAAGTACAGGGATATCCTGGATGAAAACCTTCTCCAGAGTGCTCAGGACCTCAGACTGGGCCAAAGGTTTACCTTCCAACAAGACAATGACCCTAAGAAAAGCTAAAATAACGAAGGAGTGGCTTCACAACAACTCCGTGACTGTTCTTGAATGGCCCAGCCAGAGCCCTGACTTAAACCCAATTGAGCATCTCTGGAGAGACCTAAAAATGGCTGTCCACCAACGTTTACTATCCAACCTGACAGAACTGGAGAGGAATCTGCAAGGAGGAATGGCAGAGGATCCCCAAATCCAGGTGTGAAAAACTTGTTGCATCTTTCCCAAAAAGACTCATGGCTGTATTAGATCAAAAGGGTGCTTCTACTAAATACTGAGCAAAGGGTCTGAATACTTAGGACCATGTGATATTTCAGTTTTTCTTTTTTAATAAATCTGCAAAAATGTCAACAATTCTGTGTTTTCTGTCAATATGGGGTGCTGTGTGTACATTAATGAGGAAAAAAAATGAACAAATGATTTTAGCAAATGGCTGCAATATAACAAAGAGTGAAAAATTTAAGGGGGTACTTTCCGTACCCACTGTATATTCGTGGCAAAACTGATGCTTGCCATATGACTCTGGTGATGCTTGTACGAAATTGGACACATGGGCTGTGTCCGAAATCGCCCCCCTATACCCTTAAATAGGGCACTATTGAGGTGACAGCCATTTGTAGTAGTGTTCAAAACCATGTTATCTAGTGCACTCGTTCAATCCCACAATGCACTGCAACAACAAGTGTACAACCGATGTACGCTAACGACTAGAGAATACCCATAATGCACTGTGAGAGTTGTGTGCCGAATGAAGAAGATGGCAACCGCATCCATCCATCATTTTTCCAAACCGCTAGTCTAATGTGGCTACAGCTTAATATCATACAGGTATAAACTCATTTTTAATTAATTATTAAATTGTTTAATTAAGGTTTATACTTGCTAGATTACATGACAGAGTTCAAAATAAATATTTTCATTACTACTGGAGGAGTTTGCTAAGATTCAAATATTTATTAAACAACAAGAACAAACTATGCAAAAGCAGCAGCCCTTCCAGCGCACCCAGTGTCTGGATTCATTTACTCATTTTCATTCACTCCTTCAAGTGGATTATATTACTGGAGTAATGTAGGGAATAGTGAACTAGCGATTTTGAACACAGCTATGGGGTTTTCTTTCCCGTCCATGTGAACATGTTGCATTTACTTCCCTATTCCATAATCCAATGCAAGGATGATCAAATCTCGGGTTCAGTTCCATTTTAAATTTGTATTTTCTCTTTAATGTGGCGTGTTATCAATATCCGCATCTTAAAACACTTTATGACTTGATTATCTGTCAGAACATGTTCACATATCTGCGTACCACTTTTATAGCCTGATAGATTTATTGTTGTATTAATATTAAATTATTATGCTAATTGTGTTTTTCAAATATTGCTTATGTCCTGGATTTTGGTTACTAACTAAAGACTTCCAAATTTAATAGGCTATGTAAAATTCATTCTAAGGAACATTCACTAAACATTATATTTCCTTTTCAGCATCTGAAGAATCTGTGGAAACAATAAAAAACAAGATGTGATATACCAAAACAACATGGATGAGTGAAACATCTTCAAACAATGGACAAAACACATTATACTGAAAAACTCAGATTTTTTTTTTCTCCTAGAGAAACTATACACTTTTTTCCACTACCAGTATTGTTCATTGATGCTACACAACACCGCTATAATTCATAATTGATCATTAAAAGTTCTATGTCTGTGGGTTGCATAGTAACTGTTGATTCCAAAAAGAACTTAATGGAACACCTATCAGTTGTTTGAAGTCACCATGAAATAAAATGTCTTATTTTCATTTATTTATTTATTTTTTTTTTTACAGAATGTTGCAGTGTTTATTCTAAAAGATTTATACAACATATCGCCATGCAATATTCTATGTATGTCTCAGTGGTGGGACTAACGCTGTGTTCACGTCATGTCGTAATTTACCGTACTTACGAGATGACAACATGTTCTACTCAGAGCCAGAGGTATTTATTCATGTCTTCGGACTCGAATCAACCGAACACCAATATGATTCTGCAGTGGTCAGTTGCACAGCGGTCAAGTCGGAGCTCTCTTATTTTCTTGTCCTCTTACCTCCATATATAGTAGTGTTTATAAGTGCAGCGCTGTTTTGTGTACAGCAGTAAACAAGAAAACACTAGATTGCCATAAGCACCACCTACTGACAAAGAGTGAATTTGCATTCTTATAAAGTCCGTCTGCTGTTTTTGTTTTGTGCAGGTGTCTTCTAGCATAATTATAGCATAATTTCACAAAACAAAAGTCAGAGCATTCTGGTTTTGCTTTAAATCTTGAAATTATACAATCTAATAATAATAATAATAATAATAAAAAACGTGTGTAGCATCTTTGTTTGCATCATGATTAAAATGTAGTAAGATGTAATCATTGACACCTCAAACTCCAGCCTGAGTATAGAAAAGCTAATTTGAAATACCTGCTTGGGACACTTCGCGCAGCGTCAAAACCACCTTTTAACAAAATATTGAACTGAAATGACAGGACTGCATAAAAACAACAGAGGGCAGCATAAGCACACAATAGGTTATTACATAACCCATGTGGCTACACCTCCATATATGAACATTTAAATAAAGCATGATGCTAGCCTATGTTCTGCAAATGTATCTGTGTGTAGTTGTTTGTTTGTATGCTAACCAGTAAACCAGAACTAATATCTTCGCACCAATCTTTATTTCAAGAATCAAAATGTGGGATACGCATTTAAATGATTTTTAATTACAAAACCATGTCAAATATGTAAAGTCATTACATTTATTGGCGACATAAAATACATTATACAGCATAGTTCATTGAACTTCCTGAAACATGGTTTCATATGTCACAATGTAGGCATCACTGTAGACATAGAGCAAATGATCCCGGGGGTTATAATTCATATACTTAATATTAGGCTGCATCTTCTTAATGTGAATTCTCAAATCGTATCGCTCTTCATTGGTTTTGGTGTCATAAGTGTAAAAGATCTCTTCTATTTCTTTATCCAGGTAACGAGTAGCATAAAGCACACCACACACCATGAAGGTGTTTGTGACGGTCTTTTTGTGAAGAGAAGTGGACCATGTTTGGCTCAAAGCAGGCGGGTCACTAGTCTCAACTTTACTGATAACCACATTTCCAAAGTTGCTTGTGGTCGCGTATATAACATAGACGCCTGATTCATCTGTGGCAAAATCCATATCTGTATAGATATACGTGGTGCCGAGGTGTGCGAAAGGAAACTTGTTGTTGTAACCTGCATCATTAGGTAAAGCCACAGTACTGACAGAACGAGTCGTCATGTTGAACTGACAGACGGAGTATGTGTTGTAACAGTTATAGTAGAGTGCATTGCCGTACATGACCATGTTTGGCCCCTGAATTGTGTTTGTTGTGGGGTTGGAGCTTGATATATATGTATCTGTTGGTCCTATACCTAATATAAGAGTACTCAATGTACCGTACTGGCGGATAAAGTTGCCATGTACATTACTGCTTGACAACACCACCAGCCAGTACTTGTTCTCGTCTCCTGGAGTAGGATTTGCATCTCGACCCCAAGCACCGTAAGGATAAGAAGTTCCATACACAGTGAGGGAATACGTTCTAGGTCCTGATACACTGACCATACGGCCCAGACCACAGTGACCTGAAAATAAAGCAAAAATGTAAGTCTAATACATTAGCACAGGGGTGTCCAATCCTGTTTTTGGAGGGCCAATGTCCTGCAGAGTTTAGCTCAAACACTTGCCTGTAAGTCTGAAGACCTTCACTGCATCCAAAAATCACATACATGTATAGTAGGTACTACATTTGGTTTGCAACTGTTAAAAAAAAGTACATTCTATATAGCATGAATGTGTGTCGTATGAAGGAAATTTGGACGCACTACATCCGCCATGTTGTTACTGTCACCTTCTAGCGTCAGTTGCGTCACTTCACTGCCATTCATAAATCCTTTCCGGTGGTCTCACGGGATAGTAAAGTGTACATCGAATGCAGTGTCATCTGGGTTGTTTTCACCCAGCGTTTTTCGAATACTATGTATTCGGACATACTACTCTGTTGGCATACTGTTTAGCATACTATATAGTAGGGTTGTCAAAAGTACCGTCTTTGGTACCAAGTTAGTACACAGTAAAATCCCCAGAGTTAAATCAACTCTGCTTAGAGTACATATGGTCCCTTTCTAAATAGTGTTAAAATAACACTGAAGCAGAGTTAAAGTTAATGAATAATTTAAGCAATTATAAGGCTGTGACTGAAGTCAGTTATAGTTCTTGTTTTCTCTTTTTTCCTCAGTGATTCTGCTTGTTAACAGCAGGTGTTCATCACTAATGCACAATCATCACTTAAAGCTGCAGTAGGGAGTTTTTAGAAAACGTTGACTTAGCCTGAGAATTTGAACAAGCACAACTCACAGGTCACTCCCCCTTGCTCTCTGCTGCGCTACAGCCCTCCCACATCACAACGGAGCGTGCCGTGAACGCGCAGGCTAGTAAGCAAGCAGGACCGATGACGGCGGATAAACAGTTATAGCACATTCACTGGTACAGACGAAACATCACACATATGATTTACATTGACTATGGCCTTCCCATACTTTTGACTACAAACTTGGTCCTCAAAACATTACATATTTTGCAATACATGTAATGTAACTATATGACGTATATGCACTATTTCTATAAGTAATAAATACCTAGTAAGATAATGTAACGGTAACTAATGTTACAGTACGCAAATAACTGGCTTCTTTCTCCGGTATCCTGTATGTATATTTTAGCCAAGAATAAACAAAATTTGTTTATTAAACCACTCTGCCTCTTTTTTTCGTTTATTTAAAGAAACAAACAAAAACATATTAATAGCCTCCGGCAACGAATGATTAATATCTTTAATGTCTGCTATATTTATACAACAAACGAATATTTAAACAACCTGCCTCTTTTTTCGTTTACATTTCAAACATATTAAATGTAATACTATTGTGCATACTCTGATTATCTTCACTGTAATGAAATGAAATAGGCTTTAAACATAAAAACACACCTTCTCTTTTTGTTAAATGTCAGTTTTAATGTTCAATAATAGCCATTATAAAAGGTAAAAATATACAATAAGAAATAGCAAACAATTCAGTCAAGCGTACAAAATCAGCGCTTAGTATGATCCAAAAAGTTAAATAGCCATATATAAATTTATGAAACTCACGTTGCCCTCAGCCAAACGGAGCCAGCGGCAACGTCAGAAGGATTAGCCGAGGTAAGGCTGCTCTCGGCTGGGTACATGAGCGCTGAGAGTCCGGTGATCGCCTGGATCTCAAAACTCTCCGACAACGTCAGATCAAATTTTAGAAGGCGCTATCTTTATCAATTAACCACAAATTGAGCTTTAAACCAGCACATTCCGCCTGAAAAAATCTTAAAACTGCATATCATGACTTAATAGAGCCCGATCACACGAAAATGCGTATCAATAGTACGAGTTTGTAATCTCGTAGAAATATATACGCCAAAATGAGTTTTTCGCGTGCATATGATACGCACTTTATGGGGTATATACGTACGAAACTGGATTGTTTATCCGTCATAAGCAAAGCTGCTGCACACTGGTAATCTTGAATTTGAATGCCTGTACACGCTGTGCACTATGGCTGTGCATGATATGAGTGTGATCAGCGCGCAGACAAGCTGGATTGACACTGCTAAGACACTCCTCCTGACTCTGATTGGTTGGTTCTTACCGGGAGCGGTGTATTTCTGCAAAATGGCAATAGGACCACTGGAGGAGCCAGAGGAGCTTGATTTTTCACAGATTATCTGTCTCATATTCTACTGTCAGGACATAATGACAGGTTTAACAAATATGTAAAAAATACATTTTTACAAAAGTTACCTACTGCAGCTTTAATTAATTGTTTAATTATCTCATTAACTTTAACTCTGCTTCAGTGTTATTTTAACACTATTTAGAGAGGGACCATATGTACTCTGAGCAGAGTTGATTTAACTCTGGAGATTTTGCTGTGTACTGAAATTTAAAAATTGTAACGATACCAGCATTTCCCCCTAGCATTTTAAGCACTGTTGAGCGAAATATTAAAGGGATAGTTCACCCAAAAATGAAAATTTGATTTTTATCTGCTTACCCCCAGGGCATCCAATGTAGGTGACTTTATTTCTTCAGTAGAACACAAATGATGATTTTTAACTCGAACCATTGCAGTCTGTCAGTCGTATAATGCATGTCAATGGTAACAAAATCTATGAGAGTAAAAAAAACATGCACAGACAAATCCAAATTAAACCCTGTGGCTCGTGACGACACATTGATGTCCTAAGACTGAAACGATTGGTTTGTGCAAGAACCCGAACAGTATTTATATAATTTTTACCTCTAATACACCACTATGTCCAACTGCCTTGAGGCAGATGACGTTTTGATGTAATAAAACCATGTTTTTTAGTGGTTTACTTCCATTTGTATAACAACTGTTGTACCACAGGCATTATGTTTAAACTACGCCAGAGACACGATCGTTTCGTGTCTTAGGACATCAATGTGTCGTCACGAGCCGCAGGGTTTAATTTGGATTTGTCTGTGCATGTTTTTTTTTTGACCTTATAGACGAAGTTCCCATTGACATGCATTATACGACTGACAGACTGCAAGGTTGG
Organism: Culter alburnus; assembly: GCA_028476615.1. NCBI lineage: Eukaryota > Metazoa > Chordata > Actinopteri > Cypriniformes > Xenocyprididae > Culter > Culter alburnus. The sequence continues at coordinate 887,789 of JAOTNS010000966.1, read as the reverse complement.
AGTTAAAAATCATCATTTGTGTTCTACTGAAAACAAAGTCATCTACATCTTGGATGCCCTGGTCTAAGCAGATAAACAACAAAATTTTCATTTTGGGTGAACTATCCCTTTAAACACCTCTGATTGGCCATTGTGTTCATACACTCAACAGATACATCTGTGAATGGCTACAATGATCAATGCCTCAAAAACATGTTGTAAATAGACATTTGTAACACTCTTCACTCAGATTACACAGACACATACGGGAGTATTTGAAACAGGCGTCTATCAGCAGATCCCTAATATGTCTGCTGATAGACGGATCCGCTGATAAGACTCCTGCTTTCAAACACTCCCGTGTGTGTCTGTGTAATCGCTGAGTGAAGAGCATCACAAATGTCTATTTACGATATGTTTTTGAAGCGTTGATCATTGTACAGACGTATCTGTTGAGTGTGTGAACGCAATGGCCAATCAGAGTTGTTTAAGAATCCTATCAACAGCACCAGGGGGAAATACTGTATCGTCACATTTTTAAAATTTCAGTACTGACTTGGTACCGAAGTCTGTACTTTTTACAACCCTAATATCTGGTAGGGAAATATTCAATTTCACAGTGCTTAATTAGCTGGTTCATGTGTGTTTAATTAGGGTTGAAGCTAAACTCTGCAGTATAGTGGCCCTCCAAGAGCAGGTTTGGATTGAACACTTTAGCTGTGGCTACATTATAATAGTTTATACGTGCCTGGGGAAAGTGTAGGAGCTGGTTTTGTACTATTGAGCGCATCTTTGCACCGTTCCAGGTCCCTCTTAACACGCTGGTTCTCACGCTGTTTCAACATCACCTGCGTGTGGTCAAACTTCTCAAGCTCCTCCATCGTGTCCTCCATATCCTGAAGCTGTAGGAATGAAGGGTTAAATAAGAATAAGCACAAAATTCACAAAATGTCCCAGTTAAATAATATTGAGTAATTGCAGACCTGAAAAGTATTAAAAAAGGCAAATAGGCAAATAATAAATTGTTTAAAAATCTCTGTTTAATATGTTTTTGATTAATATTATTTTTTTTTTCTTGGCATGACAAGCACTGCAGAAAATATTAAAAACAATAAATAAAAAGAGGAAATTAAACTTTTAAACATTTAAATACACTGTAAATTCGATATTTTAATTTGTTTTAAATAAACATTTACTTTAATGTTATACATTTAAAAAATGATCATGTTCTACGATACCTAACATAACTATGAAATAACATTTTTATAATTTGATCTTTATTTGTCTTATAAATGCAAATATACGTGACAGTTAATTTTACTCTTAGCAATTAACACATTACATAAAATTGTTATAGAAATGTAAAAGTTCTGGTATAGATAAATTCACCTCTGCAGAAGTCTGTTCACTGAGAAGCTGGTATTTGTTGGTGGTCCTGTTGAGTTTGTTCAGAAGGTCTTGAATCTCCACTAACTCTAATTCAATAATGCGTAGAGACACGGCTGCGTACAGATTTCCATTGTCTTCTTTTTCCAGCATGGACACATTGTCCAGAAGCTGCCAGATACGTTGTTGTAGACCCAACACAAGGCTGTCAATCTCTGTCATCTGCACGCAGTTGAAGAGGAAACAATTTAGCTTCAATAACAGATTGTACAGAATTATACGGCAAACTGTAAAATGAGTTTTTAACTTACATGACTGATTTGCAATCATAAACTCCTCAATACTATGTTTTGATAGTTTTCTACCTTTTCTGAAGTGATGTTCCCATTGCATTGTGAAACAGTGAACTCAACGTTCAAGAGTTTATTCTCAGGGAAAGCAGGATCAGAACTTTGCAGCTCACACACACAGTCCTTCCCTCTCACTGACTGTGGAGATGAAATAACAGGGCGTAAGTAATTCCAACATACAAGCAAAATCACACTTCAACCAAAAAAAAAAAAAAAAAAGATGTATAACTAAATTTGATAAATACTTTTTTAAAAATAGTGTCAGAAACAATGTAAAATGTCAGTTAAATCTTACCTGTGACAAAATTAGAGGAATGATGACCATCAAAATGAACATGTTTGACTGACTCATGTTTAAGATAGAAAAGATTGGCATCCTGATAGCCTTGATTATAAAACGCAGTTCCGCTGACAGAAGCAGAGATTTAAAGCCAAAAACCCAGGATTGGTCAGTGAGCCGGCAGTGCTGACATGAGAAAAATGAGGAAGTTCAATATAGAAATAAGGAAGTTCATCACCTGATCCTGCAATATTTTGAGATTGCAAAGGGTTTGCTTAACTGTAATATATATATGTGTATATATATATATATATATATATATAATATATATATATATATATATACAGTTGCAAGAAAATATGTGAGTAGATATTTTACATAAAAGATGTTTATATAGTCGACAAGAAAAAAAAAAAAAGGCAGAATTTATTAAAATGGCCCTTTCTGAACCATTGCCTCTTAATACTTTGTGTGTTACCTGGTTGATCTCTGTTTTTTTGTTTTGTGATGGTTGTTCATGAGTCTCTTGTTTGTCCTGAGCAGTTAAACTGAGCTCTGTCTTCAGAAAAATCCTCCAGGCCTACAGATTCTTCAGTTTTCAAGCTTTTTTTTGCATATTTGAACCCTTTCCAGCAGTGACTGTATGATTTTGGGATCCTTTTCACACTGAGGACAATTGAGGGACTCAAACACACTGTTAAAAAAGATTAAAACATTCACTGATGCTCCAGAAAGAAACATGATGCATTAAGAGCCGAGGGGTGAAAACTTTTGAACGGAATGAAGCTGTCCAATTTTTTTTATTTTGTTGAAATATCTTTTTTTTTTTCATTTAGTACTTCCCTTCGGAAGCAAAAGAAGATATTTTCACATTTTCTGGAAGACAAATTAAGTACAATTTACCTCGATATTCAAATTCAAAAAGTTTTCACCTGAAAACTTTTAACCTTTTTTAATAGTTGTATTTTGAGTCCCTCAGTTGTCCTCAGTGTAAAAAGATGGAGCTCAAAATCATACAGTCACTGCTGGAAAGGGTTCAAATATGCAAAAAAAATGCTTGAAAAAAAATATATACAGGTGCTGGTCATATAATTAGAATATCATGAAAAAGTTAATTTTTTTATTGTAAATTATTTTAAAAAATGAATCTTTCATTTATACTAGATTCCCTACATGTAAAGTAAAACATTTCAAAAGTTTTTTTTTTTTTTTTTTAAATTGTTGATTAGAGCGTACAGCTAATGAAAGTTCAAAATCCAGTATCTCAAAATATTAGAATATTTACATTTGAGTTTCATTAAATGACCATCCCTACAGTATAAATTCTGGGTATCTCTTGTTCTTTGAAACCACACTAATGGGGAAGACTGCTGACTTGGCAATGGTCCAGGAGACAATCATTGACACCCTCCACAAAGAGAGTAAGTCACAGATGGTCATTACTGAATGTGGTGGCTGTTTACAGAGTGAGGTATCAAAGCATATTAAATGCAATGTTGACTAGAAGGAAGAAATTGGGTAGGCAAAGGGTGCACAAGCAACAGGGATGACCACAAGCTTGAGAATACTGTCAAGTAAAGCTGATTCAACACTTGGAGAGCTTCACAATGAGTCAAATGAAGCCGGAGTCAGCGCATCAAGAGTCACCACACTCAGACATCTTCAGGAAAAGGACTACCAAGCCACTTCTGAAACAGAAACAACATCAGAAGCATCTTACCTGGGCTAAGGAGAAAAAGAACTGGACAGTGAACAGTGGTCGAAAGTCCTCTTTTCAGATAAAAGTAAATTTTGCATTTCATGTTGAAATCATGGTCCCAGAGTCTGAAGGAAGACTGGAGAGGCACAGAATCCAAGCTGCTTGAAGTCTAGTGGGAAGTTTCTGAAGTTAGTAATGATTTGGGGGGCCGTGACGTCTGCTGGTGTTGGTCCATTGTGTTTTATCAAGTGCAAAGTCAATGCAGCCATCTTCCAGGAGATTTGGAGCACTTTATGCTTCCATCTGCTGACAAGCTTTATGGAGATGCTGATTTCCTTTTCCAGCAGGACTTTAGCACCTGCCCACAGTGCAAAAACCACTTCCAAGTGGTTTGCTGACCATGATATTACTGTGCTTTATTGGCCAGCCAACATGCCTGACCCCTGAATCTATGGGATATTTTCAAGAGAAAGATGAGAAACAGTCGATCCAACAATATACAGATGATCTGAAGGCTCAATAGTGCCTCAGCAGTGCCACAGGCTGATCACTTCCATGCCACACTTCAACGATGCTGTAATTTGTGCTAGGAGCAAGTCATTTGCTGTAATATGTGCTGCCGACCAAGTATTGAGTGTACAAATGAACATACTTTAAAGAACTTGAACTTTTCTGTTTTGAAAATCCATTTTTTGATTGATCTTAGGAATATTCTAAATTTTGAGATACTGGATTTTGGACTTTCATGAGCTGTACACTCTAATCACCAAATTAAAAAAAAAAAAAAAAAACTTTTGAAATGTTTTACTTTACATGTAGGGAATCTAGAATATATGAAAGTTTCATTTTTAAAAATAATTTACAATAAAAAAATGAACTTTTTCACGATATTCTAATTATATGACCAGCACCTGTATATTCACACGTTTGATCATCTTATGCGATACCAATATAAGAATTAAGGATATACAACAAATTTAAAAAAAATCATATCAACACCAACACCAATACCAATTGTAAGAAGAATACCAGATTTTTGCTGACATGAGAAAAAGTTAAAAATTGTCCTCTTCATGAATGACATTTTTCCTTGAAATCTTCATTAGTAAAATACATGTATTTACATATTTTTGTTATATTGTACTGACGTAAGAAAAACTAAAACTAGTTAAATAAAAGATTGTGTTTCCTTAATTTCTGTCCTTTCAGTATCATGCAGTACTGAAATCAGTTTGCAGTCTTCATGATGTAATAAAAGTGCAAATGTTGGCATAAAATCTATGATGAACTGGGGTTGAAAAATTTTAGGGGGGAACTTGTGGTAGAATTTTTCCACATTTCTCAACTAAATTTTTGTTCCTAAGAATTGCTGAAATGAGCAATATGTGCAATTTCACATCCTCTTCAACAGACCCCCAAAACTGCAAATTAGCATAACTAAAATTTGCGTCATCTTAGTGTTTGCGTGGTGGTTTAAAGCAGATCTTTAGTCTTTCAGTCCATTCGGTCAACATGTTCGTCAACCTGCTGCTCCTCACAGTCATCGTAAGTTTTCTTTTTGTGTCTTGAATTAGCTCACAGGTTTCTACAATTCTGATATCTCTGAAAAATGATTAAGAAATTATGATAGAACTTGTACATGTATGACATAGTAATCTAATTGTGTTTGTACATAAGGCGACTGTTGAAGCTCAGAGAGTTCCAGGTCTACAGAAGACAGATTCATGTTTGTGCAAAATAAACAGCTCTATCTGGACCTTCCCTGCTGTACAGTTTGTGGAAGTCACAAAACAGGTCCAGACCTGTGAGGAGAATCTGAATGAATTCGAGGAAAAGGTATCAGTTAAGCTTCCTTATAACAGTTGCAACTACACTGCATTGATTTTTAGATGTTGTTCATTTAAATTGAGAAGAATCTTGAATTATATCAATTAACTACTTCCAGTTGAGGAACACAGATGCAGAACTGCCGTTGATGAGAGCCACTCTTCAGAACATCACAGCCCGTCTGAAAGCATTTAATTATCTTCACACAAGTGGACTGTACAACGCCCTTCACCTGCGACAGCTGAACCAGGAACTCGAGGAAATCCATCAAATTGTCAATGAAGCACACATGGAAAACCCCAACAACGAGACACATAACCTGCTAAGTGAGGTAGACATTGATCATAAATATTTCTAAGCTATTTTCTTTTCGTGATCAGTGTTTCGAATGACAAAACTACTTAAAATAATAGTGAATGTGATCACAGTTTTTAATGGTGCCATCTGTGGTGTTCTCAGTTAAATAAGGCAAAACATGATGTCCAGAGGATGTACAAAGATGATTTCTTCAACCTGGAGACCATGAAGAAGAGGTTACGTAACCTCAACAACCGAGCACAGGCTTGCAAGACCATACCAAACAATTTCAGAAGTAAGTACATTACTATTTGTGAGATTTTTTTTTTCTCTGAAGGAAGGATTTAAGGTTCTAACAAACTAAGAAAAGGCTCAAACTGTGTAACTACAATTACTTGCAGGCACTTGTCATCAGCGCATCATGACCAGAATAAGTACTCCAAGTGTCACCAAGCTCAATTCCTTTAGCAAGTCCTATATTTCTGGTGCCTGGGGTCGTGATGCCCTGCTAACCAATAAGGAACGTTATTGGGAACACTGTTTGGTGAGTGGACACAAGCATGGAAACACAATCAGGATTTACAACTCACATGAAGACTTCATGTCCAACAAGAACTACAAAGATGAACCGATAGCATCATCCTACAGTGACAAAAATGCCGTTCAGGGCTCTGGCACTATACTGTGACAATACCGTATTTTACCAATGCTACAGCACTGCTGAAATCTGCAGCTTCAACATTACAACAAAAGCAACCAAACGTATGAAACTGGATGCTGCCGGAATCGACAACAAGTTCCCTTTCTGCTACTATAGCTGCCGTGACTGGACAGACATCGACCTGGAGGCTGATCAAGACGCTGTGTGGGTGATATATGCCACAGAGGAGAATCACGGCAACATTGTTGTGAGTCGCTTAGATCCGCTGGAGCTCAATATCACACATACCTGGAAGACACATCTCTTTAAGAGGTCTGTCACCAGCACGTTTATGGTGTGCGGGGTCCTGTACGCTACACGCTTTGTTAGCACTTACCAAGAAGAGGTGTTTTATGCTTTCGATACAACCACTGGCCAAGAGATAAACACTCTTTCTTTGCCTTTTGAGAAGGTTTCTGCTGGAATAGCCAATCTCAACTACAATCCTGTTGATGGGAAACTTTACTTGTATAATGATGCATATCTTTTAGCATATGATACTTTCTTCTGAGGGCGTTTCAAATGCAATTACCCAATAAAAAGTGTCTTGTGTTTTAAATTCAAAACTGGTCTTGTTTATTTCCCAAAGTTGGTATATAGATTTTCAGAGACTTTTACTGCTGGGAGCCAAGAGAGCAACTCTCAAAACATGACATTCATAAACTACTGTATATGAGACTGAGGTACAACATACAAACAAATGCAAAAATAACAAATATTCCCAAAAATGTGACAATTGACATCAAACAATTAAAGGTGCCATCGAACGTTTTTTTAAAAGATGTAATATAAGTCTAAGGTGTCCCCTGAATGTGTCTGTGAAGTTTCAGCTCAAAATACCCCATATATTTTTTTTTTATTCATTTTTTTAACTGCCTTTTTGGGGCATCATTAACTATGCACCGATATATAGGCGGCGGCCCCTTTAAATCTCGTGCTCCCCACCCACGGAGCTCACGCTTGCTTTAACCAGCATAAATACAGTTTACACAGCTAATATAACCCTCAAAATGGATCTTTACAAAGTGTTCGTCATGCATACTGCATGTATTCTTCGGATTATGTGAGTATTGTATTTATTTGGATGTTTACATTTGATTCTGAATGAGTTTGAGGTTTTGCTCCGTGGCTAAAGCTAACATTACACACTGTTGGAGAGATTTATAAAGAATGAAGTTGTGTTTTAGCATATACAGACTGCAAGTGTTTAAAAATGAAATAGCGTGGCTCTTGTCTCCGTGAATACAGTAAGAAACGATGGTAACTTTTAACCACATTTAACAGTACATTAGCAAAACATGCTAACGAAACATTTAGAAAGACAATTAAAATATCACTAAAATATCATGATATCATGGATCTTCAGTTATTATTGCTCCATATTTTGCTGTTGTTCTTGCTTGCTTACCTAGTCTGCTGATTCACTGTGCAGATCCACGTTTATACTGGCTGCCCTTGTCTAATGCTTTTCATAATGTTGGGAACATGGGCTGGCATATTGCAAATATTGGGGCGTACACCCCGACTGTTACGCAACATCGTGTTATGTTGAGATTCGCCTGTTCTTCGGAGGTCGTCTTTTAACAAATGAGATTTATATAGAAGGAGGAAACAATGGAGTTTTGAGACTCACTGTATGTCATCCATTACTAACTCTTGTTATTTAACTATGCCAAGATAGATTCAATTTTTTAATTCTAGGGCACCTTTAACATTTGTCTCTCTCAAGTCTGCAATAAAAGGTACAAAATTTATAATGAAAACAATCCAACTTACATCACCATCAGACATGCCTAAAAATCTGATGAAAATCAATGCATAATAAATAAATATAGTATGTTTTATGCTTATAATCATATCATACATTGCCCTTCATATATTTTAAAGTAGAATGCAGCAGTTTAATCAACAGCCTCCAGCGCCCTCTGGTGTCTGGATTAAAGGTTCTTCGGACTGTGCTTTTTCTTGCTCTTCTGTTCCTGGTTTTGAATGCTCCTGGTCAGTCTGTTCCTGATCATCTGGAAATTAGACAATCCAATATGTTCAGAACACTTTATGTTGCATGTTGTTCCTTACAACTCAACTTTAGCTTTATCTATGAGACAAAAAGCATTGGATGAGGCAAGTTCTTTCATCATATACTCCACTTCATGTCATGCTTAAAATGTCCTATTTCTTCACTAAATGTCTACTTGTTCTGACTGAAGCGAATTCGCACTTGTTGAGTACTCATTATCGTACCTCTCTTGGCTTTCTTTTTATAGACAGCATCGATCTTATGGGTTTTTCTTCGCCCTTCACTGTTGAGCCAGTGGAGCTTTATGACTCATTATAACTCTGTTCTATGAGTCACAGGCTAGAAGACAAGCGCTCTTATAATTGGATGTGCAAGCAAAGGTCAGTCTGAGCTTGTTATTGGTCAGGTGCTTCAAAAGGATATCATGGTCGCTTAGTCATATGACAGGCAGAGATCTTGCGGGTAACTGTTATTACAGCACATGAGCTTTTAGAGCAACTGTTCAAATCAGCTGAGATTGGAGGTATCATACGTGCCGTTTGCAGCTAATTAATTAAATGTGAATGACCACTGCTAGATGAAACAAACACTCACCTGAGTCTGAGTCATTACTGCCTAACAGTTTTTGTGCATTCTTCAGCCTGTACATCAAGAACCTGTTTTCTACAGAAATGAGTAAAAGGATACATTTAGATACATTGGCCCTCATCTACACTTAAAGGCTTAGTTCACCCAAAATGAAACTCGCTCCCTCATGTCGTTCCACACCTGTAAACCTTCGTTCATCTTCGGACACAAATTAGAGATTTTTTGATGAAATCCGATGGCGTCATCGGATTCATGTGAAGTCAACAGTCATGTTAGTACAGTGGTTCTACCTTAATAGTATAAAGTGACGAATACTTTTTGTGTGCCAAAAAAAAACCCAAAATAACGACTTGTTCAACAATATCTAGAGATGGCCGATTTCAAAACACTGCTTTATGAAGCTTCAATCTTTTGTTTTGAATCAGTGATTCGGAGCGCCAAAGTCACATGATTTCAGCAGTTTGATCTGAATCACTGATTCGAAACAAAAGATTTGTTTTTTTGGCACACAAAAAGTATTCTCGTTGCTTTATGATATTAAGGTAGAACCACTGTAGTCACATGAACTGTTTTAAATATGTTTTTAGTAGCTTTCTGGGCATCTGAAAGTGTTAACTATCTTGCTGCATGCAGGCCTCACTGAGCCATCGGATTTACCAAATATCTCATTTGTGTTCTGAAGATGAACGAAGGTCTTACAGGTGTACAAAGACATGAAGGTGAGTAATTAATGACATTATTTTTCATTTTTGGGTGAACTAACCCTTTAATGTAAAATTGGAAGGCAAATATTGGGGTATAATGAATTTGCACCTGTACAAACATACCTACATCATGCCTCTTTTGTTTTTCGAGTTCTAGTTTGGAGTTGAGACGGTCCACTTCCTCACGTTGTAGACCTATCTGAAAAACCACACACACATACATTACAAAATCGACATAGAAACACAGTCTATCTGTGATTATAACGAATTGACACCTTTCAGTAAGTAAGAGGACCATCAAATATTGTACAAAATGTAATATCACCTGTTCACGTAAGGTCTTGACTTCTTTGAGTACCTGGTGACGCACATCACCTGTTGCTGATATGCATTGAGAGCCTTGTGACCTTCTAAAAGAAACAGAGACACCATTAATCTTGTAATCAGATGTTGTTTAATACATTTTAGGTTATTATTAGTGGTGCTTGCTAAGATTGTTGCTCATATTTAGGGTTAGAACAAACCTAGCAAATGCATTGCAACCACTCAGAACAGAAGTCAGTGAAGATTAACTCACGCCATATCCATGTCCATCTCCAACTCTCGTAAACTCAGGGAGAAAACAGGATTTCTCATCTCTAGGTCTAAAGGGAAATGTGTTGAATGAAACAGTTGTAATTGTGTGTTCATGAGTGTGTGTGTGTCTGTGTGTGCCTCACCTGTAGTAAAGGGTGGCAGGTAGCTCATGAGAATACTGTTGGTCCAGTCATCTTTCAGCTCTCTGTGCAGTATACCAAAACAAAACTTTCAGAATTTATTGAGTATCATTAAATCAAATTTGAAAAACAAGTCTTTTATATGATTGCTTAATAAACATAGCTGAATTACAGTCAAACCAAAATTTATCCAGACACCTTGAACATTTCATTCATTAATACAGTTTATTCACTATAGTTTAAAAAATGGTAATAAAATATAACAGATCTCAGGGTTAAACTGTGTCAGAAAAAAATTAATCCTAATTATGTCAGATAACACTTAAGCAAAACATGGTCAGGTCAAAGTGTCTGAATAATTTTTGGTTCCAAATTTTTAGCAATTTTACTGGTAGTCCACTGAATGAAGAATTTTTGGGTATAATATGTCACAGATTACTTTATTTTGCATAAATGAACTATAGTGTCCTGCATCCACTACTAAAAATATACCAAAAATATCAAAAATGTCTGAATAATTTTTGGTTTGACTGTATTTTTGATTGTATTATCTGTTTTATTTCAGTATTATTTATAGTATTATAGTATTTATTAAGACTTTGAATTTGCTTTTATTTTTATATTTTCAGTTTATATTTTAGTTTAAGTTTTAGTAATTTTGTTATGTGGTATCGTAATTTTTATTAGATTTTTATATATTTTTGTTTAGCTTTCATTTAAAATTTAGTAATTTTAGTCATTTATAATTTAGTAAAATTTAGTAATTTTATATAAACTTATTTATTTTGGTTATTTGCAAAGGCAAAAAAAATATTTTTCATTTAATTTTAAAATTTAATGTTTATATTTTACATTATTCCAGCTTTACTTCAATTATAAAACTGATTTTTAATAGTTTTTGTTAACAATAACAACACTGTTTATTATTATTGAATTACTGAATGGTTAAAATGGTTGTTTTAATAAATTATTAAAAGTTCAGTCAAAGTTAATGTTGTATAATGCATGATTAGATATTTTTTAAATACATAATAAATATTTTTGAATGCCTAATTTTTTTTAAAGGAACTAAATGCATTAACTACAGAAACATTTTGAGATTTATTGCAACTAAATATTAAATTAGATTGACAGCCCTAATTATTAATAAAATTAATTTATTGCATTTATAAATTTATACAGTAAGTCGTACACCAGCTGGCATAAGATGGCACTGTTTGTTTAAACAATAATTAAATAATCAGCAACTCCTGCCTCATATCCGCTGTCAATAAAGACATATTGGTCTCACAGACGCAGCAAGATTTTTAATAATCAGCATAAAGTCTAGTCCAGTTTTCAGCGTATTCTGGCTAAGAACGACCCACTTAGATGGACCATCTGTTCAATTGCCTTGTTTTATATGGCATTTAGAGGAAAGTAAATATGATTGCCATTTCGAGAAAGTCTTTATTGTGTGATTTTTAAATTTAGATTTTAATTCCTGCATCTCTGTGACAGCACAACATGTAGTGTGGGACGGCATCATCTGTACTTGAACTTGTCATTGAGGAGGAGGTCGTCTGTGAACTCGTGTCGTTTGAAGAAATCTATTGCATCTGTGTCAACGTGAGCAACAAGTGCATCATATTGTCCTACTGCAGACTGAGTCTTCAGCAGCTGAAACAAAGTCCATAAAACAAACAAAAGACTTATAACCGTCAGACTGAATTTTTACAAAAAAACTAAATAGCAGTACTACATGCAATCAACAGAGGGCAGTGTCTAAGCAAAATACAAACTTCTAGGCCGTGTTTATTAACTTGCACCCCAAGTAATTGTAAAGACACAGCAGCACTGATATACAGTGTCATTCACAATTATTCAAAGCAGAACATGTACAAGAAGTTTGACAAGGTCTAAACAGATGCAATTTGTGCTTATGTTTACCTCCATGATGTAGCTGCCAATCCCAAGGCGCCAGTGGCGTTTCCTAACAGCCAAAAGAGACAGCTGAAGCACCGTTTCTCCTGTAGACCTAGTTTCAAGACAGAAACAGAAGACTCCAAATCATTAGATCAGCATATTGCTTGATTTCCCGAGAAACATCCCTTTTACATGTTTCCACATTCTAGTAAGGGTGTGTGTAAGGCAGACACTTGAGGTTAAACTTAAACCACAGGCCATGTGGAAGCCATTGGCACAAATACAGAGTGCAGAAGAGGGAAAGGAGCGAGAGAGGAAGCTAAAGTCTCTCATTGACTGGTAATAACACCCCACAGTCAGCAGGGCAGGGCAGGTTTCTCCACTCTTCAGCCCCTCTGGACTGGAAATAGACTCAGGGTGGAGCAACAGCATTCAGTGGGATCTCATAATGACAAGGCTTGCTTCAGTTTGATGATATAAATAAAGTCTTTTTTAGGAATCCTGGATGGATTCCACTCATAGAGAGCTGAAATGCTGACTGAGGCTACAGGGAAGGACAGTTAGGAGCTTGTTCTTGCAGGTGGACTAAGTTTGATTTAGACTTGTGGATTGTAGGTGGAAGATGATTTTGCACAGAGGATATTCTATTACCTTTTAATGCAAAAAAAAGAAACAGACAAAATGGAAAGTTTTGTAAATCAGTCAATTGCAATAAAAAGTATGTGAATGGGAGTAGGGTTCAAGGGGTTGTTGTAATAAATTGTAAGCATGCAAAATTATGCATGTCATCACACCTGAGAGCTTTTGAATTGAATAAGATAATATGAAAATAATTTTGCGCATCTCTAGTTTACATGTGTATGAAGTTTGGTGTGAACATCCCTTGTTGAATGCAACAAATTAGCTCGACTTTGGTTTACATTTTGTGTAATATCCATATTTTGTCTGCGAAACTTCCTCTTTATTGCAAAAAATGACTTCAAAATGCAATTGATGACTTTACTGCATTGCCAAATGATGTTATAAGATACTAACAGAAGAAAAGTATCTTGCTTTAAACCATTAGTGTATTATATGGCTCTTTCACAGCTGTTTGATTGAATCAGGCACAGTGCTTGTACTTTGCTTACAGTAGCTTGACTTCATAGCAAGCAGCAGCCACAATCAGAGATTCAACTCCTACGGCGGATGGCGGGATCTTTCCGTCTTCTCCTTGTACTGCTCTTCTTTCTTTCCTATCCCTCACTTCTTCCACAAACTCCTGTAGGCCTTCACAGAATCGCTCCCAAGACCAACTACAGGGAAACAGAGAACAGGCTCATACAAAGTTTATCTTAAAAATGTTCTGGAATTTTATATCAACAGAACAGTAACTAGGAGACTTGAAACTATAAGAAGCATGACTGCAATCAAATGTTAAAATAATATTAACACACCCTTACATTAAAGGCACATTATGTAGTTTTCACCTCTAGAAGTCGCTTATTTAAAGGTGCCGTAGAACGTCTTTTCAAAAGATGTAATATAAGTCTAAGGTGTCCCTTGAATGTGTCTGTGAAGTTTCAGCTCAAAAATACCCCATAGATTTTTTTTTATTAATTTTTTTAACTGCCTATTTTGGGGCATCATTAAATATGAGCCGATTTAGGCTGCGGCCCCTTTAAATGCTCACGCTCCCCGCCCACGGAGCTCGTGCTTGCCTTAAACAGCATAAACAAAGTTCACACAGCTAATATAACCCTCAAAATGGATCTTTACAAAGTGTTCATCATGCAACATGTCTAATCCCATAAGTATGGTATTTATTTGGATGTTTACATTTGATTCTGAATGAGTTTGATAGTGCTCCGTGTCTAAATCTAACATTACACACTGTTGGAGAGATTTATAGAGAATGAAGTTGTGCTTATGAATTATACAGACTGCAAGTGTTTAAAAAATGAAAATAACGACAGTCTTGTCTCTGTGAATACAGTAAGAAACGATGGTAACTTTAACCACATTTAACAGTACATTAGCAACATGCTAACGAAACATTTATAATGACAATTCACAAATACCACTAAAAATATCATGATATCATGGATCATGTCAGTTATTATTGCTCCATCTGCCATTTTTCGCTGTTGTCTTTGCTTGCTTACCTAGTCTGATGATTCAGCTGTGCACATCCAGACGTTCTGCCCTTGTCTAATGCTTGATCATGAGCTGGCATATGCAAATATTGGGGCGTATACCCCGACTGTTACGTAACAGTCGGTGTTATGTTGAGATTCGCTTGTTCCTCGGAGGTCTTTTAAACAAATGAGATTTATATAAGAGGAGGAAACAATGGTGTTTGAGACTCACTGTATGTCATTTCCATGTACTGAACTTTTGTTATTTAACTATGCCAAGATAAATTCAATTTTTAATTCTAGGGCACCTTTAAAACAAAGGCGTAGCTTGATGACGCCACGATCTGGCGGAATCATGGGAGGTGTTGTCTTCACGTCTACAGCAGGTGGAAAACAATCCGACGAGACTCGGGCAGAAATCATATTCATGGATGAGCTAATGTATTAAAGATTTATTAACATTACTGTCGTATGAAGCAGGGTGTGGCTGAAAACCGTTGGAGAGGAACGAGGCCGCTGTAGCGATTGCTAATGAGAGACAAGTGCGACACACACAACTCGAGCGCAGCGTAACTATTATTATTAATCATGGTAAAACATCTTACTCGCTGTAAATCAAGAAAATGAGATTTAAACAATAAGACTGTGTTGAGCTATATAATGATTAGTTTTCTGTCAATAAATGTATCAAAACAGTTGCTCACCTGTCTAACAAAACATAATATATTAAAGAGTCTTTGTTGTTTCCATGATTTCTACAAAATAAAACCGGAAATCGAACGCGGGTATGATGTCATTGATAGGCAATGAGTTCTGGTTAAAATTAGAGATTTCTCTGGATTTAAACATTCTTGGAAACATTTGGGATAATAACAGTACACAAGTCAGCAAAATATATAACACTGTTCTAGTGGTTTTTGGATATTTCAATCCAAAAATCTTACATATTGTGCCTTTAAGTATTATCAAAATTAAAATTGTATTCCTTTTGTGAACCTGTGTAGCAATTTTGTACAAAACCAACCAACTTTTCGCCATTTTCAACAATATTCTGTCACACTATGCACTAGCATTGTCCTAGTAAGTTACCATAATAGGATACAATTGTCACTGAAACTGGATAACACAGTTGCGTTAACATAGAAACTAACCGGCATACAGGCATGGTGGCATTTGTCATTGTTATTGACCATAATAAGGTCATGATGATCTCTGTTAAATTTATTCCTTCCAAATTGTCATAAATAAATAAACATTCACTCCAGTTCACTCCTTTCCAAATCTGTGCCTATAGAAGGAGGGATGGAGCTGATAAGCAACACTTGGCAAACTGTTTACCAAAGAGGATCTGGGAAAAAGCCTTCGTAATCCCATTATCTTTAACAGAATCAGCAAACGATGTCAAATCATGTCATACTCTGTCTCATTAATTCTCAATCGGAATGACTGATTAATTTTCAATCAAGTGTTTCTCACACAACACAATTATATGGTTTCAGAAAACCTGGAACATAGTCATTTTTATGATACTTTTGTGGTGTTTTTGAGTCTATTTTGGAGTTTGACAGCATAAATCACTATCCATTTTTCTTGGACACTCTTTATTGGCATTTGTGGTTCCATGAAAGATCCTTTCACAAAAGGCTCTTTATAGTGGAAAAATGTTCTTCAGATTATTAAAATGTAGAAAATAATGGTTTTCTGTTGGTCAATGCAGCGATAACGGTTGCGAAATCTGTGTGGGGAAATCTTTCGCCCTCACACGAAATTCCCAATCGTGTGGATTCCTATTCATACGACTGGATTTCGTACTTGAAAACGGAACAACGGCAAATGCGAGCACACCTTTAGAGTTACTTTTTAAAAAAGCTCAACCTGTTACTTGTCTCCACTTCTGGCGTCTCCTCTGAGGTTTCCTCTGGATCCTCTTCAGAGTCGCTGTATAGCTCAGCAAGCAGCTTGAGTGTGGAATTGGGTCTGTCTGTTGTTTTACAAGGCACTGGGCTCACATCTGTCCCCTTGTTTCTGGAAGTCCTGCCCCTATAGTCCTCTAAAACATCTGCAAAGAGAAATCAGCATAAAATACTCATGCTCACTAGCATAATTTATGCTCTATTGCCCAACCAAGGTGAATTACATACCTGCATGGTCCCGTGATAAAATAATAGTACGTATCCCAGGGTAGTGCACTGTTTCGTGCACGTCTCTGGGGCCGACATCAGGCAAGGATGTGTCCAACAGAGCCACCACAGCCCGAAGAACATCCTCATTCCTTATCTGCAAGATCAAGAGAATCTCTGAGCACACATGCTCGCACACACATATGCATGTAAATGTCAACACAGAACACAAAAAATCAAAACATCTGCCTCAGGTTATGAAGAAAAGAGCAGTGGACTCAAGACGTCATGCGGCCAGCAATTCAGTGCAAAAGGACGACTGCAGCATGACGCCCACCCCCCACACCAGTGTTTGCAAAGCTCTAGCTGTGCAGCAGTGGGGAAAAATCCATTCAATTAAGACTGGGAGTTCCTTGACAACACGATGGGATGCTGAAATGTGACCTATATTCCTGATCGTGCTGGCTCTATAATTTCATATTTTGTGGAGTGAGAGCTATAAAAGCCCAGATAAAATTCCAAAAACAAGGAGGGAGTTAATATGTGGAAAGGAAGTGGAATACAGCACTCAATAATCAATAAACATCAATGAAGGGAAAGCAAGCAAGATAATAAAAGAGGCTAAGTGGGATTGAAAAGAATTAGCGTGTGGGTGGGTGTAAATGTATGGGCGTGTATGAGGCAATTTTTCACATTTATGTTGTTCCACATCCAAGTGAGCTGCCTACATAGGAAGCATTTTAAGGTACTCTGATGCAAAGGCACTTCCAAAAAAAAAGTATGCAACTTAATTATGTTGCCTACTAATATATCTTCTTTTAGCCAAATTTTATTGTATACATCCTTTGCGGAGAAGGCAATCCTAGAGTATTGCAATGTCAGTGAAAATGAATCCTACAGCAAATGAGGTGAGAGTGATGATTATATATTATACTGAAAATATATATTTACACTTAAAAGTAAATTTATTGTTCTTACAAAAACACATTGCTTCACTTCAAAAGGCCTTTATTAACCCACTGGAGCCGTATGGATTACTTTTATGATGGCTGGATGTGCTTTTTGGGGCTTACAAATCTATTCACTCCCATTATAAAGCTTGGAAGAGCCAGAATATTTTTTAATATGACTCAGATTGTGTTTGACTGAAAGAAGATAGTCATATACACCTAGGATGGCTTGAGGGTGAGTAAATTATGGGATATAATTTTCATTTGTGGGTGAACTAACCCTTTAAATTACTTTGTTTATCTAACTGATTTGTCCAAATTTTGAACTGACAAAAAAAAAAGTTATCTCAACTTTTGGGAAGTAAGTAAAACTAAAAAAAAAAAAAATCCAATGCAAAAAAGGAAACAAAATATAATGAGCTGAGATTTTTTTAGTGTTTTTACCCATCATTTAATTTATCTTTTTTTTTTTTTTTTTTCGGGACAATCTCTTAGAAAGCAGCAGCCTATCTAGGCAGTAAAGCAGCAAGGCAGCTCAATAGGTTTTAGAAAAAAGCTTTAGGGTATGTTTAAATGACGATGTCATAAAAACTTTTTATGCATTTTGGCTGTTCATTTTCATGACAACGGCATTTTGAGAGCCTGAAAACAAGAACTTTTAAAAAAGTGCAAGTTTTTGAAAACAATACCATTACTGTCTCCGTATAAACTACAAATTTGTGAAAACGGTGATGTCATGAGCATGTGTATTATGTATTCAGTCTATAGCAGGGGTTCCCAAACACATTCCTGGAGCCTCCGCAACACTGCACATTTTGCATGTCTCCTTTGTCTGACACACCCATTTCAGGGCTGCGTCCGAAAACCTAGGTAGCTGACTTGCTGCCTCGCTGCATTATCAAGCAATGACTCATAAGGCAGCATTTGTGCATGAAGGCACATCATGAAACGGATTTCGGACAGATTTCTGAGGCAGCATAAGAGTTTAATGATCTACAGCAATATAGCGCGAGCTTTGTTGAGAACTAAACAAATATTTAATTACTACACTAGTAATTTCTCTCTAGAAATGACATCAAAAGTGGAAAATGTTGGTCAAAAATGTACATTTACACACAAACTGACCAGCAAACGCAACTTTTGGATGCCATCTTTATGAATGGAGCGCACAGACCTGTGGGATATCAAAGGCAGAGAAGGATACATCTATGCTGCCTTCAGAAATCGGATGAAGGTATCTCAGGAGATAGGAAGTGAAGCTAACATTGGATTCGGACATGCCCTTGATGCCTTCCTACCTTGAAATGTGTCCTCCGAAGGCAGCATTTTCCAGTTTTCGGACACAGCCCAGGTCTTGGAGTCTCGACTAATGAGCTGATGATCTGAATCAGGTGTGTTTGATTAAGGAGACATGGAAAACACGCAGGCTACATCTGAAAACTGGAAAATGCTGCTTCAGAGGACACATTTCAAGGTAGGAAGGCATCAAGGCACGTCCGAATCCAATGTTAGCTTTACTTCCTATCTCCTGAGATACCTTCATTTCTGAAGGCAGCATAGATGTATCCTTCTCTGTCTTTGATATCCCACAGTCCTGTGCGCTCCATTCTGTGAAAGTTGAGCTAGAAAAATAAAGATGGCATCCGAAAATTGCGAAAACTGCCTCAGAAGTCTGTCCGAAATCAGTTTCGTGAGGTGCCTTCATGCCTGATAAGGCAGTGAGGCAACAAGTCAGCAGCCTAGGTTTTTGGATGCAGCCGCAGTTTTGGGGAAGCTCCAGGAATGTGTTTGGAAACCCCTGGTCTATTCCATTGTTAAGTCTGACGTCACACGGCAGTGCTTCCGGGTCCAAACGCTCTATCTCATACCACAAGAAAAACAACAAACAGTGCTAATATACACACACAATGTGGTGTAATACTACAAAAACTGTATAATCATAACCTTTATCTCCATACCAAAATTCCAGATGGCCAGACAGTGATTCATCTTTTATAAATTGTTAAAATATTAATGTCTGTGATGCTGTGAGCACGGAGACTGTTGTGTAGACTGTAAGTATTTTAAATGTTTAACTTTTTTAAATGTTTGATGTTTAATATGAATAAATAGCGCTCATAAACAGCCGTCGATGGCATTCTCAAGTGAAACGAGTTGAGGCTTGGACCCAGAAACGGCGTTCCTTACGTCACGACTTAACAAGCGGATAGTGTTTCTTTACAAAGTGACATTGCCAACTACTGGCCTGGCGTGAATAATACAGCATTTTTAGTCGTTTTCACAGAACTGTGTAACCGGCAATCATTTTGACAACACTGTATGTGAAAATTGCAAAGGAAGTTTTCTGTTTTTAGTTGAAAACGTTGTTGCTCCTAAGTGTTCATAATAAATGTATTTTCTGTTATAATATGCTGGTGTAGTAAGCATATCTGTGATCATCCTGAACTCTTTAGCCTTTCAAATGTGGTATCTTTTAATGTTTTTTGGAGATGAACCAAAGCACAGAGAAATCTTTCCAAATCTAAAATAGCACTCGAGACCTCACCAACAAAAAGATATGAGAGCAAGAGAAAACACCTTGTGATAAAAGCCTTGTGATATTTGCATTTTCTGGTGGGATGCTTATACCAATATTTCCCATCATTTCCAATCATTTACAGTTATCTGTAGTTATAAATGACAACCTTTATGGGAAATCAAATTTTGGACTTTTAGTGTGATATCAATCTAGTTCTTTACTAAGAATGTTAATGTAAAATAAGAGAGAAAGGTATACTGACCGTAGGCAGAATTGCAGGAGCATCTCTGGTTTGGAAGAGTTGGTGGAAGTTGATTATGATGGGTTGAGCAGTTAAATCACCCATGAAATGAACACTGTGGTGACGGACCACACATCCATCCATCGCTCACCGTAGACCAGCTAAAAAGAGAGGACACAGCTTTATAAACATTCATGAAATTAAACTTTATAACACTCGGCCCTGCTATAAGGGAGTTTTATAGAGGACACTGGGGCTAGCTGTCACATGTATGGACAACAGCATTTTTCATAAATGTCTATCTTTTGTACAGTAATTTTGTTAAGGGGGGACACTACAGGCAAAAACACTGTTTTTTCAGGCACCTGTCAATTTTGAGATTTTGCACTTTTTGGCTTTTCATAAAGTGTTTTTTCAGAGCGGTGGAAAGAAAACATCCAAAGTACACTTTTAAGTGTATATTTTATAGCACTTTATCTATTTGCGTCTAAAGATTTCAATTACAGTAAATATCTTTAAAGGCCGTTTTCTCAAAATGAGTCAGAAATCTCCACTTCAGCATAACTTACATACAGTTTTATTCCTATCTATATTCTGAAGGTTTTTACAGAGGGATTTGTTGATATATAATTAGCCTGATTTTAAGCAACATTTTATTCTTAAAAAAATGGTGGGGGTTTTTTTTCTGGCTGTTGATAGTATTTTTTGATAGTATTTGATTTATGGAGTGATAAAAAGAGATATCCAAAATTCCCTCTGTAAAAACCTTTGAATTTAACATGTCCAAAAAATTAAACAAGAATTTTGAAACTGACGTCATCCTATATTCAGATTTTTGTTCTAGAAATGTATGCAAATTAGCGCATATTTAATTAGATAACACCTCATTTGCATATTTAAACATAACATTTTAGAAAACTTGTAATACCAGAAATGGCTGGGAAAGTATGGCGATATCTATTAGTTAATTTTTTTATCCTATTCACCTGGGGTGTCTCGCCTTAAATTTATAAATTACTTTTGGCCAAAACAATGTTTTAAAATGTTAGTATGTTACTTTTTACGTTTGTGTTTTTTTTATGAATTGTTTTTGTTTCGTTCATAATTTTGTTCATGGTTGACTGTTTACTTTTTAACTTAAAATAAACTATAAAACCTGTAAATACAGATGTGGAAGATGGGCTTTTTATTTTAAACAAAAGTACTTTACTTAAATCCGCTTCAGTAGGTTCCCATTTTTGTGACTTAACCATATCATGACATGTTGTCACAAAAGTGTTAAATAAACTATGCTAATATTATAACTTTTCGTCGTCAAGACGTCGTGTTACGTTGACGTTGAAAAATAAAACAAATGTGAAATGTTAACTGGAGTGTGCCGTAAATCCATTTGTTTAGTCGTGTTTAAACACAAGCGGCGTGTAATATCTATTCATATGTAAAGCTGTAAATATATTATTAAACTAAATACCTCTAATGCCTGTTTCAGAAACGCTGATAGTTTAGACACCTTCCTTCTCAAAGTTGGCTGTGTTGTTGCTGTTAGGCACTTGGACAGCCAGTGTAACTATGGCAACGGTGGAGCTGGAACTCAATCGCAGTGTCTCCTGGGATTTGGAGTCCCCAATAACGAACATGCGATGACCACGTATGACGGTTTCTTTTCCACTTGGTGGTTCTTAAAGGGATAGTTCACCCAAAATGAAAATCTGTCATAATTTACACACCATCAAAGCTAGAATGACTTACTTTATAGCGCTGAACACAAAAGGGGTGTTAGGTATAATAATAGACTCAGCAGATGCATTCACTTAAACTGTAGCCTGTTAGAAAAAAGTCAATGGTCAGTTTTTTATGTTTTGTGTTCCACCTAAGAAAGTTGTAGAGGTGTTTAGTTCGTAAACAAATCTTTTAAGTAAACAAATCATATCAACCGACTCAGATCAGACTCTCCTTTTTGATTGCTTTCCTGCTTCACATGGAGAGCCGAGTCGCTGTTTGAGTTTGAATGAACTGAGAAAACTCGGCAGGGTTGCTAGGTTTTCACAAAAAAAACCCGCCCAATTGCTGCTCAAAACTAGCCCAAAATTAGCCCAATCGCATTTCAGGGGGGTCCCAAGGTAAAAATCGCGTTCCTGGGGGTAAAATTTGCTTTTTTGGCAGGGCTCCCCTGGTAAAATTCGCATTCCAGGGACTAAATATCATGCTATTTTGGGTTGATTCAACCCAGGGACATGAAAAACAACCCGCGGGAACAGTGTAAAAGTAGCCCAATTCTGGTGGAAAACCGCGGGCTGCATCCGAAATTGCATACTTCCCTACTACTGTAAGATTGTGGTGGACGAACAAGTGGCAGTCGATGCCTGACGCCACACGTTAGAATTTATGAATGCGCCAAGTCCGGAGCCAATCGCCGACTGGTAAAATCAATGAATCACTGCAGCGGCCATTAGAAGCTCCGGTTCAAATAGAAACAGTCAGATGCGCGCCTCTGAAATGAGACACAAGAGACGCGCATTTAGGTCTGCGCATGCGTATTAGCTTGATCCAGCCATGATTTGAGGGTTTAGAAACAAAATTTATGAGACAGTTGTCAGATTTCATTGGTGATTTCAAATATGAAATTTAATCGAAAGCTTGGCAAACAGCTTTGGAGAATTTGATGTTTCCCCATTCAAAAAAATAGGAGCTGCACTTGAATGCCCGTGAGGCGTTTCAAAGATGGCTGCCGAGTGAAATGACTTGTCTTAAAGGGACTTTGAATGTAGTAAGTCCAGATTACATCCTTACAAAAATAATAAAATATTGCAAAGTAATTACTAATTCAAAATAAGTAACGTACCTACTCAAGAAAGTATGTAAAAAAGTATGTAAAGTAACTTTGTTCTTAAACTAAATAAACAAACTAGACATCTTATTCATGAAAGAAATGAGCAAACTGTGATGTCTACATTATAGGCCTAGTAATAAACAAACTAAATGAGAATGTTGTCTTAAATTTTAATAACGAGTATAGGCTAATAGCTAATGACTTCAGTCAACTCTGACTCAGGAAACAGTTTAAAGGTGCCGTAGAACGTCTTTTCAAAAGATGTAATATAAGTCTATAAGTGCAATATAAGTCAATAAGTCCCAGCTCTCGACTATAAGTGCAGTTATACAGTGCATAAACAAAGTTCACACAGCTAATATAACCCTCAAATGGATCTTTACAAGATGTGCGTCATTCATGCTGCATGCATGCATTGATTCCTGTGAGTATAGTATTTATTTGGATGTTTACATTTGATTCTGAATGAGTTTGAGGCTGTGCTCCGTGGCTAACGGGCTAATGCTACACTGCTGGAGAGATTTATAAAGAATGAAGTTGTGCTTATGAATTATACAGACTGGTGTTTAAAAATGAAAATAGCGATGGCTCTTGTCTCCGCGAATACAGTAATAAACAATGGTAACTTTAACCACATTTAACAGTACATTAGCAACATGCTAATGAAACATTTAGAAAGACAATTTACAAATATCACTAAAAATATCATGATATCATGGATCATGTCAGTTATTATCGCTCCATCTGCCATTTTTCGCTATTGTCCTTGCTTGCTTACCTAGTCTGATGATTCAGCTGTGCACAGATCCAGACGTTAATACTGGCTGCCCTTGTCTAATGCCTTGAACATGGGCTGGCATATGCAATATTGGGGTCATACATATTAATGATCCCGACTGTTACGTAACAGTCGGTGTTATGTTGAGATTCACCTGTTTCGGAGGTCTTTTAAACAAATGAGATTTATATAAGAAGGAGGAAACAATGGAGTTTGAAACTCAACGTATGTCTTTTCCATGTACTGAACTCTTGTTATTCAACTATGCCAAGGTAAATTCAATTTTTGATTCTAGGGCACCTTTAAGAAACTCACAGAACAAACGCATTGGGTTGTTCAGGCCATATAGGTAAACAAGACTAGACTACTACACCCAAATGGAATTATATGGATTATGGAAGTTCAGGAGGCCTTCAATCAGTGAGCAATCATGGATGAAATATGGGGTGTTCAAGCTTTCATCTTTCGCTATCTTTATCTTTATTAGGCTAGTTGTCGTCCTTGATGTGAATGGGCCTTGAAAGTGGAATTTATAAAACCACAATGACCATAAATGTTGCATTTCTGTTACCAGAAGAAAAATAACAGTGACACTCAATATGTCAAAAACATGTAATAGCCCCCTATGCTATTCCAAATTCAGTCACCAAAACAAATCTTTTAATGAACCGATTCAAAAGATTCGAATCACGTGGAAGAATCGAACTCCCAACCACTAGTGTCTGTTGGGTGGGGTCTCCGGCTCAGCGGATTGAAAGGCGTGGCGTCGGTTGGTTTCGCGGGGAGTGACGTCAGTGGAGCTGTTCAAAGCGCGCTGGTGCTGGAAAGAAACTCAGCGTCGTCGTCAGCAGTTGCAACGCGGGGCGGAGAGGCGGAACACGGCGAGGGAAATCAGATATCTGGAAACTCGCAAGGAAATAGCGCGAAAGGAGGCACTCACCTGTTAGACTACTGAATTGTGAGTATAGAAAATATCCCATTCGACTGGTTTGAAAGGAAAAGTTACGCAGAGAGCTGAAAGGGGAAGAAGGGTTTGCCTGTGAGTGCATCAGCATCACCTAACACGCTTCTTTGTGCGCCTGGAAGGGGTTTGCTCTATTTAAATGTTAGACTGCATATTGATTAATTGTTTCGTAGAAATGCACTGCCTCTGGCTTTAAAGCTTTGATTTCGTAGCACTACTGGAATCGAGGGATTTGAATAATTTGCATGTGCTTGAGGCTGTGTGTTGGACTCGTATGTGATCACTTTTATCCACCAACAGCCATCAGTTTGAGGCAAGGCATGCATTTAGAGTCAGGTATGCCTCACAGCATGTATTTTGACTGTGATATGTCAGATTTTACTGTTTCTAAATTAAAAATTAAAGGTGCATTTTCAGTTACAGCGTCGTGAAATTAAATACTTGTATCTTAAATCCATGTTTTCATATGCATACTTTCAGATAAGACTGCTTAGGATTCAGAATTGTAGTGTGATGGAGTGATTTAGTGTGCAATTTAAGCCACAGATCAAGGTGTGGCAGCTAGAGCGACTGTGTTTCTTTAACCCTATTTGTCTAGTTGTTCCAGGTGAATGCTATACAGGCTAAAAAGGTATTCTCTGTGACAAGGGACTGGTAGTGTAGTGTTAAACAACATACTCTCTAAAAAAAAGTTGGTGTGATCCTGTGAGATTCTGACTGAGCTTTTACTTGCACACACCAAAATGACCTAAAATGCATGATAATGTTACCATTGAAATCATGATCGTTCCTTAAAGTAATAATTTCACACTAAAATTAAAATTTTGGTATTATATACTCACCCTCATGTGGTTCCAAACTTGATTTTTTTGTGTTCCATGGATCACCAAAGAAGACATTTTTCCACGCAAAAGCAATTAAAATGTTATATATATATAAAAAATAAAAAAAAAAACACCCAAAAGCATCATTAAAGTGCTTATGACTTGCAAGTCTTTTTGTAAGATTAAAAAGTCCAACATTTGAGTGAATAAATATTTATAATTTTCATTTTTGGCTGAACCGTCCCTTTAAAAGCTGCTCTTCTCTCTAATAGATTACGTGACTACTTCCCCACCTGGGTGATGTTAAGCTTCATTATTGGAAGATAGCTTTTGCTTAGCCATTAAACCTCCCATGTTGTTTCCAGATTTATCGGTCCATTTTTCCTCCGGTCTTTAGAGAGCCTCTCAAGATAGGCATTAGGCCAAGTCACGACAGTGGGCGAGGGAATTGTGGTCACTGTATTGAAATAAGTGATGACGCAGTGCTAATCCGACACAGCGGGTCATTTGCTCACTGGATTTGCTGAAGTTTCTTCATTAGAGCACATTATCTGAATGTGAGACAAGCACAGGACATCAGGCAACACCGGTTCATGTCAAATACTCCGGTCAGTGTGCCAAAGCGGCCATCAGGAAGTGTTCACGTGGGGTTCTCGGGCAGATAGCCATACCTTCAGTAATTATGTCGAAACCATTAGAGGAACAGCTGAGAGGAGCTTGTGTCATCCTAATATGCTTCTTAAGAGCTGAAAAGCATGATACATTTAATCTGCCTTAGCAGGATGTGCTTCAGTGGAAGCCACAAAATAAATAGATACTGTCAAAGAATGATATAATGTAAGTTCAGTTCTCTTGTTGTTTCATTTTTGTTTTTAGTGTCTCTCTGGACACTTTTTAAAAATGATTTCAAACTCATTTTCAACTATTCATTTTCATCCTTATGTAAAGCAAATGTGGGGGATTCTTCATTTAGTTTTGACTACTTGGAAAAAACTGCTTCATATACGTACAGTCAATACATTTATCACATCCTGGTCTAACTTTAGGAGTGATTTGAAATATGTTGATTGGAATGGTAATAATGTTTTTAAGTTTTTGGAGAAATTTGGTTACATATAGTTTTAGATATGCCTTTAAGTTAGGATGCAGTCAGTTAACTTTCAACTTTATCATTTATATATATATATATATATATATATATATATATATATATATATATATATAAATGGATTGGTTTTTAATTAAAATGTGTAAAGAACAGAATTATTGGGGTAATGGAAACTTTTTCTATTACAAAAAAATAAATAAATAATTGAAATTAATTAAAAAATGCATTCTCAAAATTTAAGCACACTTTATACATTTATTATAAAATCACAACATTACAAGATTTGATTTGAAGTAAATGTATTTGAAAATCAGGCCAAAAGACAAAGGTACAACTTAACGGCTTTAATGTGGTAAAGAACTAAAATCCCCAAAAGCATTGCGAATGACGTAATCGAGTTAAAAATTATGTATAAATATAAATCTATTGATTCCAAGATAATGATAATATATATGTAGAAACAATATATTTTATGTTTATTACAAAATATGCACATATTTGAGTTTGGGAGCATTTAGACACTGCAGAATTATGGGTAATGTAGTTTTTCAGCTGTAATTATTCGGTTCAACATTATTTAAAAAAAGTTGAAATAATGCGGACTGGCGGCTTCAACAATAGTCATGACAACTCTTGGAGTGTTTGGCATAGTAATGGATATGACAATCTTGATATGTTTTGTCTTGACGGAATAGATCTGCTACGCTGCTGCAACTGCTGCTGTTGGTTATTGCTGCCAAAACATACACAACACACTGCTGCGGCTGTACAATATAGCGTACATGAATTACCTATAGCAGATCTATACAGGTGGAGCTGGGGAAGGTGGAGGGTTTCTGAAAGCACGCTGCTCTGCTACAGCAAATGCTGACCAAGTATTTGAAGGTTGAGCAGCGAACTCATTGGCTACTGATACAGCAGGAACCAATCAGCTGTTCCCTATAGAGAATGATGTGATTGTAAGCAGATTGAGTCACAATCAGCCTGTGCCATCTAGAGGTTCATGACAGAACTACATATATTTTGAACCTCATTGCTCACAGTATACTTTAATGGTTTATAAGATTTAAAAAATAAAGTGATTGTTTTCTTCCTAAAATCATCCTAGGGAATAGAAGGTGTCCATATATAGATGATCTCCATCTGTTTTTCTGTTACTCTCTTATTTTGTGTTTTAGCTTGATCATGAATGTAAAGTGTGACTACTGTCACTCTGGCATCTCTGGAGTCATTATGATTCAGCGATACGGGGAGGATTTGCTCAGATCTTGTGTCAGATGGCTTGTGTTCGAGAACAACTAGTTGCTGAATTTGCCAAAGTTGCACGGATCATGCCGTATAATCTTTGAATTGTATTCAAGAGTTTCGTTTTGAGACCATTTGTGCTACTTTGTATGAAGAAGAACAATGCTGGTTTGTTACTGTTGTGGCATAGTCAGTTTTAGTTTTAGCCTAAATGTCAAAAAAAAAACACAAATCATCATGTTATTTTCCACAGTCTTGACTGTAAATACCATCATTTGTTGAAAATCTGTCAGTAAAGTTCTGCAAGCATCTTCTTGTTTCTTAACCAAAACTGATTTATTCTTGTTTCCAAGAAGACAGCAGAAACAAACAAAAGACAAGGTACAAACCTTGTGCTTCCACAGCTGATCACAAAAGAAGTTATGCCCCCTACTGACGTAAATACTACATCCTCTAAACATCCTGTTCTCATAAAGAGACACCATGTTAAATATCAAACACATTGTCCAGAAACTTTACGCTGACAAAAGACAAAAATGATCAAATAAACACAGAAAAAAGACTATTATTAAACATAAAATATGCTCAAATATGAATAACATTATGGCTTATAACATAATGGAATGCGGAATCCATCAACAACAATCCCGTGCAGCAGCAGGGATGATTGTGATAGTGACGTGGCAGTCTATTTTTAGGACAGGTCTTTAGTTTTGCTACAGGTCAACAGACGTTACACTAGGGGAGCGCTGGGCCAGAAATAGGGCAGGTATAGCATTAGGGTACATGTGTGTGTGTGAATGTGTGAGTTTTGGGCACAGCTTGTTCAGCCTCATTCAAACACTGTGCTGAATTTCAAGGATGCTTTTGAGTGCTGAATGACGCGGCAGGCACAGTGAATCCATTCTGTGTGAGGTTTGCTAATGTTTTCTCATGCTGTGAGGGACTAAAGCAATGTTTGCACATGGAAATTTAGTGGTCAGATATATTCAAAAATACATGCCTACAATCCTAGATTGAGACACAAGATTTTAAAGGGGTAGTTCATCCAGAAATTAAAATTGTACTCACCCTCATGTTATTCTAAATCTGTTTGTCTTTCTTTCTTACTAAAAGGAAATATTTAGACTGTGCTGGTTACTCTTTTCAATGTCATTGAGGCTTACAGGCTTCACATAGGATGCAAAAACATCCTAAAAGTATCATGGTCAGTACAATTTGAACTCGACAAATCCTCAAAACATTCTGATGCCATGCAATAGTGCTGTGTGCGAAACACACAAAATTCAAGCCAATAATCAAGCAGCAATGTCTTGTTCAACTAATTGGTCAGCTGATTTTAGGGGATGATGACTCTAGTGGCTGATTCTGATGCCTATTCATGCATTTTCTATTTCATAAATATCATAAAAGTATCATAAGCATATTCCATAGCCATATTAGTGATGGGTGCTTTCAAAACACTGCTTCATGAAGCTTTATGAATCTTTTGTTGTGAACCCTTGAACAAGTGTCTATGGTTTTTACCTGATCTCATGCACTTGTAGATGTTTTAATGAGACATTTGTATTATTAAAAGGAACAATAGTAGTTATGATCAGCAGGCGTCACCAGGCGTTTCGAACGCTTCAAAATAGTGAATCATTTGGCGAAGCAATTGGTTCAATTGAACCTTATAGACCTTATGTAGCCCCGCCCCTTTTCAGCGCTGCGCTTGTTGTCTTTTGACTTCCGGTTTGTATTTCCACAGCGATCTTACGTATTTATGAATGAACATGTTAAACATAACAATGCTCATGATAACTTTCATTAACTCTACAACAAGTAAATACACGTCACCAGCTAATTATTTTTTGACAGCGTTGACATAGAAATGTACAGGGCTGCCACAAAAACGTAAGTTCAAAGACAATTTTATAAAGATGGCGGCATACTTGTTTCTCTAGTGCATAAGGTCTATAATCTGTTAATAATCAGACTGAAAAGCCTTTATCAAACAATCCTGTTGAGCTCAATTCAAATCAAATTTTGATCTGAGGTGCTGTAGATCTTAAATAATCAGTTTAACGGGAAGATTTTAGCCATGTAAACCTTTCAATCTGACTACTATCTCAACTGGATTAAAAAATAAATAACTTGTGTGTGTGATCCATCTTACATTTTACGAATGTGTGTATCTTAGTCACTGGAGGAGATTGTAATATTTGCAGCGTACTTGATATGATATTTAACAGTGCTTTTGCAAACTTTTCAGCATCCATTCATTTTAAATGCATGTAAAAATTGCATTTCACACAGGTTTGGAATGACATCAGGGTAAGTAAATGATGGCAAAATTTATTTTCTAGGTGAACTATCCCTTTAAATCTGTCTAAAGAACAATATTTACCTTACCATTTCCAAGCCAGACCTCTCTCCTGTGTGTATGTGTGTGCTGGCTGATGTTGGCAGTGCTCTGTGAACAGACTGCATTAACATGAAGAGATTAGATGTCCTCCGCTGGTACACAGGGAAATATGAATGCAACGAGAGAGAAGGATTTGGTTTTTGTTCAGTTAATCTGCCAGAGCAGCACAATACGATTGTGTGTGTGTGTGTGTCCTTGTAGGTCATTTATAGAACATCGGCTGTGTGCTCAGCTCTGGTTTTAACACTACCTAGCCATCCATCCATTAATGGATTGACAGGCATTTGGTGAAGTGATATGTTATTTTGATATAGGATCGCTTTAGCTGCGTGATAATGATAATCGTAATAATTGTGGGAAGCTCTTGTATGGATGGAGATAACTGTGTTTGACATGATTGGAGCTGGAGTGTGTGATTAGGACCCATGCTTTGCGTTTGCTCGTTCTAACTCTGGCTCCGTCCCTATTTTAGGGCTGTGGTTGTGGGAGAAACTCCAGTTAAGAGTCTCAGCCCGGCTCAGAGACGCTGGGTGTGGGTGTATGCGCTCAAGGCCATGGCTGCTGGTAGATTACAGAGGGTGCTTCGGTTCAGAACCACCCTACTGCACCCTGCTCTTTCCATCAGGGGTCGGTCGGCTCAGGGATGAGGTCTGTCATTACCTGCAGGATATGAGCTGACCTCGAAACAGATGAGAGGCTTTTCTGGTGAAGAGATGTGAGTGTGTGCGGGTTGGGGTTGGAAATGTGTGCTAGTGTGTGAAGTCATTTGATAATTTCTGGGGGGTCAGCTTTTTGGTGCGACGACCATAGCGGCTGATGCTGGTATATTTTTGTGCATTTCTGTTTTGGTTCAAACTGAGTATGCCGTGTCTGATTTGTAATATCACTTTTGTGGTTATTTAGGCAAAAATTTCACCCACAAATGAAAAGTCATCATTTACTCACCCTCAAGTTGTTCCAAACCTGTATGAATTTTTTGTCCCCTGCTGAACACAAAAGAATATATTTTGAAGAATGTCGGTAACCAAAAAGTTGATATTGACTTCTATAGTATTTTTTTTATTTATTTATTTTTTTTTACATACTATGGAAGTCAGTGCGGCCTATCAACTGTTTGGTTTTAGGTTTGAGCTGAAACTAAATATAAATATACATAAAATTATAGTGGAAATGTTTAATTTCTTAATGCTTGGTCTCAATAGGGCTGTTCAACGATAATTGTGATTATCGTGTACAAAATAAGAGTCTGTGTGTTTATGTAATATATGTGTGTTTTTTTGTGTATAATTATTATGCATATATAAATAAACATACATTCATGTATAAATTTAAGAAAAAATATCTTATATTTCTATAAAAAATATTTACATTTATATATAATATAAATATATGAAAATATAAATATATATATATATATTTATACATGCATATATTTCTTAAATATATACATGTATGTGTGTGTATTTATATATACATAATAATTATACACAAAAAACACACATATATTATGTAAACACTCTTATTTTGTACACAATAATCACGATTATCGTTGAACAGCCCTATTGTGAACAATTAATTACTTTGTTATTCTAATAATAATAATAATTATTACTACTACTACATATTTTACTGTAAAAAATTATTTTCATGATTTGTTATTACAACATTTTTTCTTTTGTCAAATCAACTTCAATAATTAATGTGGTTCAGATAACATAACATTTTGCCTTCATTGTATTAACTCAAATTTCTAATTTCAATGAACCAAAGACTATAAATATAGAAAGACGGTTCACTCATATTAGTTATGAATGGGAGAATCTGCAACACGCAATATGGCGGAATACGTCCCGCCTCCTAAGTAAAAGAGCCAATCGCTGATTGATAAAGTCATTGTGTCACTGTTAGAAACTCCGGTTCCCATAGAAACCTGACACTCGCGCTTAGGACTGCATATGCGCACTGACTCGTCTAGCCTGAAAAATAAGTTTTTTTTAATGCTATTTGAGCATAAGAAACAACATTTATGGGAAAGTTCATTTCAGATTTTGTTGCTGATTTGAAATGTTATTTAACTGTGAGTTCGCCGAGCATTTTTTTTTTTTTTTGAGATTTCAGGATTCCCCCATTCAGATAGATAGGACTTGGTCTTGGATGCCCAAAATAGCTGCCCAGAGGCGTTGTAAACATGGCCGCCGAGTGAACAGAAAGGGACTTTGAATGAACTACTTTTTAAGTAGTAACTATACTTTTTTAAGTTAAACCAATTCTTCTTCTTTTTTTTTTTTTTTCATTGTTCTATTGTCCTGTTTAGGCATTGTTCTAGCAAACTCACATTTATTGTTTTTTTTAAAGGTGCCCTAGAACGTCTTTTTAAAAGATGTAATATAAGTCTAAGGTGTCCCCTGAATGTGTCTGTGAAGTTTCAGCTCAAAATACCCCATAGATTTTTTTTAATTCATTTTTTTAACTGCCTATTTTGGGGCATCATTAACTATGCACCAATATATAGGTTGCAGCCCCTTTAATTCTCGTGCTCCCCCGCCCCCGGAGCTTGCGCTTGCTTTAACCAGCATAAATACAGTTTACACAGCTAATATAACCCTCAAAATGGATCTTTACAAAGTGTTCGTCATGCAGCATGTCTAATCGCTAAGTATGGTATTTATTTGGATGTTTACATTTGATTCTGAATGAGTTTGATAGTGCTCCGTGGCTACAGCTAACATTACACACTGTTGGAGAGATTTATAAAGAATGAAGTTTTTATGAATACAGACTGCAAGTGTTTAAAATGAAATAGCGATGGCTCTTGTCTCTGTGAATACAGTAAGAAACGATGGTAACTTTTAACCCTTTCGAGCGTGAGTTTAAAATATTCTAACTGTCCCCCCAGAGTGAGTTTTTTTAAGGCGACCGTTATTTTAGAACGTTTGCCTTTAATGTTTCCATAGCGACGCGTCTTGCGTGTCACGAGCGCTGAGCGCAGCCACAATAACACTGTATGACAGGTGGATCGCTATTATTTTGTTTTTCCTTTTTTATTTAAAATATTCACAAACTTGCTTACCATGTCATCAACTATCTGATATTCCGATCCTCAAATATGTGTAAGTGAGTGTTTTGTCGTTTAAAAGCCTTTATAAATTATCTTTATCTTGATCTATAATGCGAGATGGGCGCCGCCATCTTAGTTTGCACTGCAGTTCGCAGAGTCCTGTCAGTCGGATTTACAGCAGGTGAATTCATCAGTTTCTCCCGAAATATATGCAAGTAAGTGGCTGGTGAACTGGAAGAATAATAGAGTAAACTTTGTAGTTACTTGGGCCCATTATGTGTGTCTGATATGATAATGCAAATTGTTATGAATGGATTGTTATTGCTTCTTCCACTGATGTCTGACATCAGTGTGTATTTTATAAACTCGAAATATATTGTTTTAGTGGTACTTATGCGTATTTAAATGTCTGAAACCTTAAAAGAAACGTTATGTGGCTGAAAACACTGCATAGCTATGATATATGACAAGAGCTGCGCGCGTCCGTCTCGCAGCCAGAGCGCGAAAGCACAGTTTGAATCTGGCAGTTATGTGACGTCGCTGAACGTTCGAAATCCCATATGTGGTACCGTACGCCCAGGGGCACAGAAATAAAAATCCCATATGTGGGACCGTACCGCTCAAAGGGTTAACCACATTTAACAGTACATTAGCAACATGCTAACAAAACATTTAGAAAGACAATTTACAAATATCACTAAAAATTTCATGATATCATGGATCATGTCATTATTATTGCTCCATCTGCCATTTTTCGCTATTGTTCTTGCTTGCTTACCTAGTCTGATGATTCAGCTGTGCACAGATCCAGACGTTAATACTGGCTGCCCTTGTCTAATGCCTTGAACATGGGCTGGCATATGCAAATATTGGGGGCGTACATATTAATGATCCCGACTGTTGCTTAACAGTCGGTGTTATGTTGAGATTCGCCTGTTCTTCGGAGGTCTTTTAAACAAATGAGATTTATATAAGAAGGAGGAAACAATGGAGTTTGAAACTCAGTGTATGTCTTTTCCATGTACTGAACTCTTGTTATTCAACTATGCTGAGGTAAATTCAATTTTTAATTCTAGGGCACCTTTAATTAATTCCAGATGGATAAAATTAAATCCCTTCCTACTTTTTTTCTCCTCACTGACTAGCCTCTTTTGTTTTGTCAGATTACATAAGCAAAATGGGTTGCAAACAAAAATTCACATTTATTTTAAATAGGAGGGCTGTTTTTCTTTCAAATAAATGGCATTTGGTTCGACATTTTGTAATCTAATCATGATGATTTATGCATTTTTAAACAAATGGTGGTCTGTAAATACTGTTTGGGCCACTGTTTGTGTATGGCAAATGTGTGTGTGTGTGTGTCTGTGTGTAATTAAGCTTGATGGTCCCCTGCTATTATAAACAAGTAGCAGCTCTACACATCAGAGACGTATAGATGTTAATGTGGGCTGCTGCGGTGCCAGGCAGCAGGAGAGGGTGTCGTAGGTGCTGATGCTGTCACAGAACTTGTTATGATCAGCAGGAGAACCAAAAGAACATGTGCACCATTTCTGTCCTGCTGGGACACCCTCTCTCTCTCTTTTTCTGCCACATATGACCTACTGCTCACCTCGGTTTCCTTTGCCTGAGAGGTGGCGTTTGGTTTTTAGGGCGGTTTCCCTGGCAACTCTGTTCTCTTATGCTTGAGTTCGCACTGACAATGCCGCCCCCTTTCCACCCCTCCCATCCTCTGCTGGAGCTCTGGGCTGTGCCTGTCTCGTTCTGTTCATTTGCTCTGGCTGTGTGTAATAAGACATGAAGGATCAGCTCTCAACTAGACACATCAACTCTGACTCTCTCAAACCGCATGATGGACTCACTGAGACACAGAGGAACCACAAAGTAGTTATAGGCCTATATTTCAGCCTAGGCAGATTAGATTCAGGCTATTTTGAGATTATTGTCTTGGCCGATTAACAGCCTGGTGTCTGTTTTGAAATTTACCAGCAGTCTTTTCAATGGATAGTTATTTATTTGGGGTTTAAATTCCGATATTTTGTGATATAGCATAATTATTTCTGCTCCTCAGAAGGGCTTTTCACACTTGAAATAGTTAACCCTGGGTCATTCTAAACCCAGGGTAAACGGAATCCTGGGTTATCTTGCTCCACATTTCACACTGCTCATAATTTATCTAGAGTTAACAATTAATCCTGGGTACTCGTAAGATGAAGTTTCACATTCCTAAACCCTGGGTTAACATTCGTATTTGCATATTTGCATTGTCAGTGTCATTGATCATTGGATAAACGCAGCATGCGACCTGTTTACATAAATCTCTAGCATTGTGCATCCTCGTATTGTCGGCTGTACTATTTATCGAGTTTATACTGAGTGGACATTTCAGACTCTAAAGGTAAGAATGAAACGGTCTCTTCTTCACTAAATTGTCGCGTTTTCTGTCAGGATTTGACATTTTTCCTCTCAAACGCTGAATTTACTGTTTATATATGGGTCAATGACATGACGGGTCATTTTTTTGTCCAAAGGCCTTAATAATAATAAAAAAGAATATATGACATCCAAAGTATGTAAGGTAGTACAACTAGATCTCTTTTATTGAATTTTATTTATTTTGCACCATATAAAAGTATTTAAAAGATTTTAAAGTGTCAAAAGGTCATTTCAAAGGCCAATACAGCCATTTCATTTGTGATTAAAATATCTTAAAATGCAATAAATGTATATTTTTTTTATTCTGGCATGATTTCATAACATCATATATCAACATAGTGCAAAATTGTATTAAAATTATGTGTAGAAGTCATTTGTTATGAGAAAGAATGTCCAGAAAAATGAATTTCATTGATGTCATTCGGAGTAACCAATATAAATTTTGGATCAAGTCATGTGGTCAGTATCATGTGACAGGATGTGACCTCATTCAGACACATGCACAGGACCACATGCTCATGAAGCAAAGTAACTAACTCTCTTTTAACTATTTGAAAAATTCATGTTTTCAAATCAGGTCATTTGGTACAACCGCTATAAAACATGTAAAATGTTGTCATATTTTAAAAACTTGTGCTAAATATAAAATGTTTAATTGTCCTTTTGCTTGCTAGCTAGCTAGATATCAGCCTGTTAGAATTGTTCGGAAATATTGTCATTTGGTATAACCGAAATTTTGGTTAAACCGAATGACTTTTTTGGTGACAAATTTTGACCATGCTAATCTTCGTTCTTAACACCGCTTTTAACCCTGGGTAAAGGAACGTTTCACACATGTAATTTAGAAGTGGGGTTAGCACAGCTTTTGCAGTGTTAAACCCACATTGCAGTGAAAAACTTGCACAGTGTGAAACAACGTGGCGTTAGAATGTTACAGCTAGATGTATATTATATATATATATATATATATATATATATATTTAATATTAAATGTAATTATTCGTCTGATTTGGCTGGCATTGCGGAAAAAAATTGGCATTTTTTTATGACAGGTTACAAAAGTGCTGTATTTTCTCAGTCTTTGTATATTGTTTTAATGTATTACTCTAAGCATATAACATTTTAGAATTGAAATTTAATTGTTTTTTAACAGGCCGAATAAAAACAAATACATAGTTGTTATCAAATTGGTTTTTCAGTCATAAAATTAATTGGCTATTGGTATCAGTCAGAATGTAATGTCTGTGTTATAGCTTCTCATTTTGTGGGAAAAAAAAAATATTGGAAGAATAAAGTAATCAAATGACTCATTTGCATCAGAGCTGAGGAACATTTGGATGACATGTCTGATTGTGGCTTGTTTTCCCTTACTATGCATGTTTGGATGATACTGTGCTGAATGTACACTATTTTCAATCTGTCTTCAAAATGCCTTTGTGACCACATTAAATGTACTGGAAAAACTGTTATAGAGAGAAACACATAAACACATGTCAGTGGTCATCAACCTGAGCAATGTAGAGCAAATCAATCCTCGAGAGAGGATTTAAACTTGTGATGCGTTATGTTGTATTTATGTGTGTGTGTTTGTACACGTGTTTTATTTTCATTTGCATACATGTGTGCTTTCGAAGGCAGGTCAGGGTTTATTGATTTGCAAGTTGTCTGTGTTCAGCCACAAGTCTAAAAGCAATTTGTATTTGTGTGGATCACTTAGGGTCAGGCGTAGAGATGGAAAAAGTGAACGAGACGGAGAGAGATGTGAAATGGGGGTGGGGGGGAGGAGAGCCAGGTTAAATGACCACAGAGAAAATATCATAGAGGAATTGTTCCTCTAGTAAACACAGTATACGTATAGTAGTGGAAAGCGTGTGCCTGTGTGTGTAGCAGAGTATTGATCCAGCATGATCTAGATTTGAGAGTATATTTAGAGCAAACACCCTGTAGAGATGGGGGGGCCCATATGGGCCACTGCCCAAGAGCATGATGGGTAATACTGAATCATCATCATAATCCTCTGCTGTCATTCCACAAACTGAAGGATCTGTGCATAGCAGCTTTAATTCATTCAAAGACGAACACACAAGTACAATAGGGTCTGCATGAGACTACTAGAAACAATGCTTGTCTTTATTTTTTTCTATTTTGATATTTGATTTTTTATTTTAAATATGGATATTAAAATATGTTTCGGCATTTAAAATAATTTTGCAAATTAATTTTAATTAGTTTTTCAAAACCTGATGATCCATATTATATCCAGCATGATTGTAGAATGTTTAAGAGCAGCTGCTCTGTGGTTTTAACCTTTTGTACAAAGGACTTAATATAGTCAAAGTCACAAATCTGCTTACATTTTCATTTGTGACCTAGAAATTGTTTAATCTTAAATATGTCTTGTTCATTTTAGATCATAAACTTTCTTTTGTTTTTTTGTTTTTGTCAGGATTCTCTCATTTTGTTTATTTTCAAAGCAAAAATACCATATTTCCAGTGTTGAACCCCAATGTACAGTATATTCATACACACATCACAAGAAATGAACAGTGAGAGAAATCTTGCACAGCCATATCTAATAGCACCTTGCCTCTCCTCTGCCGTCCTACGCACTTCTTCACTCAAACACTCTCTGTCTGTCTTGCCCCTGGATGCCACTCAATCTCACAAGCGCCCACACAGTAAAAGCACTCATCACCTTGTGTAACCAGGTGTCAGGGAGTCTGGGTGAGTAATGGTCGCTCCCTGCTGAATGGAAGCCATACTTGAGTTATCTGCTGCTCTTTGGACGACAGATAATCGCAATGATCATTCCTCTAATGGCAGTAATTCAGTTCATTAAACCAGTTCCCTGCATTAAACTGCATTAAAATTCAGGGATAGTTGAGGGATAAACTCATGAAAGGGCTGACAGAACCAGTCTTGTCTTTACAAAAGTTGCTTTGTAGGTAGAAATGCCATTTTAAGTGTATGAATCATAATTGTATGATTGTTTTTTTATTTTTTTTAATCTTATTTTAATTTTTATAACATTTTTGTTTTATTTTATGTTTTTTATTTTATCATACTTTATATACTATAAAAATTTGCCAAATTGTGGCTCTCTTTTTAAATAAATTCAGTCATAATTAAAATTTTATTAAGAATAATAAAAACTCTGCTGACTTTATACAGGGAGCCTTTCTTGCACATTACTATAATATTAAAGGTTACAATTAACAGCAGAGCTGAAAATATTCAATTCAGTTGGTATTTATTTATGGATATAATAATCAACACTCAAAACAAATTGCACATAAGGCAGGTTTTGCATTAACTTCTAAATCTAATTATAAATGTATTTTTCTATTACAATTCATTTTTTAAATATAATCATTAACAGTTATAAGTTGTTTTTATGACAAATTTATTTAAACATATGTTAGATAATTAAGACATTATTAACTGGTAAAGTACATATAATGAATATATAAGCTAATATAGTGCATATATTTAGTGAAATGCTCCCTCTAGAGTTCATTAGTGAACTAACATGCTGTGAACACTAAATGACTTGCCTGAGGTAAATGTAATGCTAGTGAGATATTATTTTCTAGCTGTTTTATTGATGGTTGAAACACTGGTTGAGAGATTACATGTAAACTTTAGGCTTTTTTGAAATGCATCTGCGCTGTGCAGACCGATCGGCGTATGACATCAAAGTACTACGAGAATGACTGGAGACCATACAACTCCTTACGCTTTTAAATCGCTCTCGCGGTACGTTGATGTCATTCACCGATCGGTCTGTGCAGCGCTGATGCATTTAGAATGCATCACCGGAGGTTAGCAAACAGCGTTGCATTACCACGCACGCCCCCTTCTGGATTGGAGTGTGGATCACACGTGACTGACTGTATTCGTCGTCTGACTGTATGCATCGAACTCTGACATCCATACCGTGACGGATGCCAGACTTTTTGTCACATTCAAGCACTTATCTTTTTTTTTTCTTTAATACTTCAAATTTATTATCACAATAAAACAAAAAAAATAGTAGGAGGTTTGTTGTTAAACAGCCCTTGGTTGCCAGATTGATAAGGATTATGCCTGCATTGATTAATGATGGATTATTGAGGATCTGACGGTCATAATCCCTCCACAAAGGTGTCACATTGATTAGCAGCTGAAATGAGCTTTATCTACCATGCAGCAGAAATGCCATTTGATCTGTTGATGGATTAAATTATATCACAAACATTCTTCCACTGCATTTAGCCCATATTTGAGTATGAGAATACTCAAGAGAGGCAATGCTTCGGCTGGAATTTCCTCATCTCATTTAAATTGTGCAATGTGTACGACTTAAATGAGTGCGATACTCGGCTTCATTAACACCTTGCATACAGCAAGTGTTGTCATCATGGGATTTGAAGACACTTGTCTGGTGATTGCTGTCCCTTGTCAATCCTGTGCATTTTTTTTCAATTATATTAAGTGTAGGCCAGAAAGCCATTTGCAAACTTTACATTGATTACAGTTTAGCATCTGCTATGATAGTAAACATAAATTACCAAATTTTAGAACAACATTCACATGTTTTTACAATGTTTATTGCCTGGATATTACTAGACTATGCTCTTTTTAAGATGATTGTTTTATTATGTTTGCGGTTAAAATAGAACTTGATGTGTTCCTTATGAGACATTCATACACTGTATAATGTTTTTTACAGTGAAAAAACCCTGTTATATATATATTTAACAGGGTTTTTCACTGTAAAAAAATTATACATATATATATATCATTGTCTGTTTCTATGTTTTAAAATATTTGTTTATATTTCACTTGTACATACATGTTAAGAAATATTTTGCTTTTCAAATTGAAGAACTCTCTTTGATGGAAGAATAAACAACTTTAATTTTGCAGCTTTAAATTCAATAATTAATCAGGCTTATTTTTAGTTTGATGTGGCAGCTTCTCCTTGTAAATTTATTTTATTTTGTTATTTTATTTTATGCTATTTTATTTTATTTTATTCTATGCTATTTTATTTTTATGTTATTTTTATTTTAATGCTTTTTTTTTATTTTATGCTATTTTATTTTATTTTATGCTTTTTTATTTTATGCTTTTATTTTATTTTATGCTTTTTTTTTTATGCTATTTTATTTTATGCTTTTTTATTTTATTTTATGCTTTTTTATTTTATGCTATTTTATTTTATTTTATTTTATTTCATTTTATTTTATGATATTTTATTTTATTTATATTTTGCTTGAAGACATTACCTTTAGTCGTTTTAGACCACTAAGGTACAGCTGAAGTACAGATAAGTGTAGATTAAATAATATTTTTGTGTTTGTATGTGGGTGTGTGTCATACTGAAGGGGCATTGACCAGACTGATAGACAACAGCAATACTGTTCATGAGTGAGTGCAGTGTCGCCATGGCAACAAACTCCCCTGAGTGTGCTCAGTGCAGTGTCAGTTGCTCGCTCTGGTGCACATACACACACACATACACATTAGTCAAGAATAAGCAATAGCCAAGTTCCACAGGAAATTAAAAGATGAGATAAATGAACCTGACGTAAAAGTGATAGGAGCACCTCAGGGTTTGTGCGTATGTCGCAATATGTTTCATTAAGCTATCCTTGTTGATTCTATGAAAGTACGAAGTAAATTATCTGTATGGATCATGTTTCAGGCCTTTACACTTATGCTGTCTCTTCCTTTCTTTATGGCTATCGCTCTCTCTTCCTGTGGTCCATTAATAATGAACCAATAGGAAGGTGGCACAGAGCTGCTGATGAGTTTGCATTGATCTCTAAAGTTACCAGATACAAAATCAGCACCTCACGCACACAAAAAAACACAGAGACCTGTCTCCACACACAAACACACATGCACACAAATCAGTCTTGAGTTCACAGGAAGGCTAACTCTTAAACATGCACATTCGTTTTCAAATGCTTTCTTAAAGGAATAACACATAATTACAACCCCAATTCTAGAAAACTTGGGACATTTTGTAAATTGTAATAAAATCAAGAATCTGTGATTTGTTAACTTTCTTTAACATTTATTTAGCTGACAAAAGTACAAAGAAAAGGGCTTGAAGGTCACACACATTCAACAGTCACCTGCCTTGCCCTACACCGACTGAGATTCCTTCAATCTTTTCACAATAGTATGGCAGATCCTGAAAGACCTAAATACTTTGCAGTCTTGCACTGAGAAATGTGATTTTTGAATTGTTTGACAATTTTTAGTAATATAGCGGGCGTATGATATATTATGATATTATGATACTACTTTGTTGAACTAAATGATGTTCAAAGTGTTTCTAAGGATGCTTCTTTTAGAAGGCAGCTGTCTGACTCTGAGATGACAAACGGGAACATGGTTTGTGTTAGCAACACATTATTAGTTTGATAACGTGGTTAAGCAAAAGGCTAATGATATTAATTGCTGTTATGTGTCCGACGTTGTAAAGAGCGATACCGCTGTGCAGCGTTTACCTCGGTAAGTTGACCGAGTGGATCTCTGAGCTGTGCGAGTGAGTGGAGGCGGGGCTAATTATCATATTCATAGATCCGCGTATACTAAATGAGGCAAGGGTGTAGAGTTACATTCAAGCTATTTTAAGACATTTTTTTTACACGAAAAAAACATTTTGGTGATCAAATTCAGGTTTTAAGGGATACAATTATTGACAGGGGGAATTTAAATAACGAACAAATAATGAACAAATCACAGATTCTTTATTTGATTATATTTTACAAAATATCCCAACTTTTCTGGAATTGGGGTTGTACATAGATCATGTCTATTTTTATTTTATTTTAATATTTTCTATTTATTTTATTGTAACAATATTGTATGTATGTACATGAAACATTCTCTTAAAGAGACAGTAACCATATCACATTTATTTTCTAAATTGTCATAATTTTATCAGCCTTGAGGAGGACATTAGCATATCTCTAAACTTATTTCTCATTTTAATTTCATAGTTTTAGTTAGTTTAATATAGATTTTTCCCTTTTGATTTTGGGGTGAACCTATATGTTCATGATAATTTTTGTGAGATTCACCTGCAGAAAATAAACTTAATACTTATGCTTGAGTTGTACAGAACAGATTCTTTGTTTATACATTTATATTCGCTGCTAAACAGTCACAGTCATCGACGTGACATTTCTCAGTGTCTCTCTCTTTCCTCATGGGGAAAGTTGTGATCAGTATTGATTAGAAGGTGAAGGATTCGTGTTTAAACGGATCTATAGCTGAGGCTTTCTAAACAAAGTGTTAGGTAACAGACTTTCTGTTGTTGTTCGCATTCATTTCGTTTATTGCCTTGATTATCAGGCTTCTGGTCTGTTCTGGAGCAATATTGACTCTCGAAGACAAGTTATTGAAGGCACACAAAACCTTTAAGTGCATACACTTAATGTAAACACACGGAGCAGTGGCTGGGTTGATGAAAACAACAGAAGTCTCCTGAACACAATGAGAGTTGTTTCAACACTACACAAATAGAAAAGAAAAGAAAAATGAGATCTCTGTAATATCGCAATTGTTACTCCTAGACATCAGTTTATTAGATGGAGAGCAAAGAGAGACTCACATCTTATTTATAGTGTGTCCCCTCTAGGGTTTCATAAAATATCGCAACATTTTTTCAAATTGTGCTCAGATTTGGCAAGATGCCAAGCAATCAAAAGTCAGACGTAAGAATGAATCAGTGGTGGTGTTGTTAACTAAAACTAAAACTATTAAAAACCATTTTTAGTAATTGAAATAAAGCTGAAAAAATAATCTATTAGATTAAAAAACTTAAGGAAACAAACAAAAACAAAAAAACAAGTTAAAGTAGGCCTGCTAAAATGACTAATATATATAAATATTTAAAAAAAAAACAGAAATATTGTAATTTCTAAAACTTAAACAACAATTAAAATGCAAACTGATCATTTGAAAATAAAAGCTAATTCAAAATATGAATAAATACTATAATAGTATGTAAATAATATTAAAATGAAAGTTAAAGTTGAATAGAAATATTTTAAAAAGCAGAAACTAATAAAAATGACAAAGCACAAAAAATAATAAAAACTAAACAAGTAAAAACTAAACATAAAAATATTTATAAATACAATAATAGTATGTAAATAATATTAAAATAACACTTACATGAACATTACTCATCAAATTCTACAAAATACCAAAAATTAAATGCAAGTATTTTTTTATGGAATGACAGAAAATATTCATATAATTTAACATCTGACTAAATTAGAGGTGTCAGATACTTTGTTTAGGAATTTTTCA
Source organism: Culter alburnus (assembly GCA_028476615.1). Taxonomy (NCBI): domain Eukaryota; kingdom Metazoa; phylum Chordata; class Actinopteri; order Cypriniformes; family Xenocyprididae; genus Culter; species Culter alburnus. Next base: position 843,432 of record JAOTNS010000966.1, on the reverse strand, counting down.
TTAATCTTGTGTGTTCACACTACAGCCCATATATGGGAAGCAGGAATTTGTTGTTGAAGTAGGCGGGTTTTGGAAAGAGGGGGGTATGTCTAACAGTCCCAGAGTGGCTAATATCACTTACTGCACCTTTAAATGAAGCATCAAAGGAATATAATGTCTCCTGAGCCATTAAAGAGCAATCTTTGAGCAATAAAATGTCCCTCTGGGCTGGCTCAGATGACCTAACTGGGGACTGATAAGTTTACATCTCTTTATCTGTCAGTTTCAGTATAGATTTGAGTGTGTGTTTGTGGTTAAGTATATGTGTGCCTTGTACAGAACCATATGGCAGCACTGGGGGCAAAATAACAGCAGGACCTTTTCTGTGAGTCTGTGAAGAGTTGAGGATGTTGTTTTTGCACCAGATTCCCTTTGTAAGCTTTGTGTGTGTGTGTGTGACCTGAAAGCTGCTCAGCAGTAGGGAAGCTTAACCTAAAGACACGGTTGCTTAACCCCCCTCACACATGTGTGTAAGTGTGTGTTTGTGCGGTAATGCGCGTGTATACAGCATGCACAGCTGCAAAGTACCACACGTTCATTTGCTACACTCTTCCTTTTCCTGTTCTTGAGCACCGACGGCCCTGTCTGTCAATCTGAGTCGGACGGCTCAAATTTTCGCCTGTGCTCGCTGCGGGCTGTCAAAATCAGCCCTCTCAGAAAAAATTATGAGATTTTTCCTCACGTCTAGGCCACTATGCAGCGGTTCAGTGCAGATTAGGCAGCAGTGATGGATAAAACCCTCGAAATTATTATTCCACAGATTGGGTGTGTGTGCAGATGAGGTGAGTGTGGATGCAAAGGGATTATTTGTACATGATGCTCTGTGTTATGGGAAACTGCTGTATGCTTATGGAGTAAAATACATGTGTGACATTAATCTGTGCTTTAGCTTTCGTAGTATTTTTAGAGAACTTTGTGCGAGAAAGGTCTTTTGTATGTGTAAATCCGCACACCTCTGTCACATGAAACGATGTTCACAATCCATATTATTTTCATAATGTGTGGTGGAACTTGATTTTAGCTATTGTGAACTGATTATAGTAACAATATGACAGGCAAATTTGATGTTAATTCTCGACTTGTAAACAACTGGACGTCAGAGATTTGTGAACTTGTCTTTCCGTATTCATTATTCCGGTGGCTGTCAGCATAATTATAAACCCACACCAGTAACATAAATTTCCTGGTTGTGTCAGAGATTGACCTACCCACTTTGATCTGTGGCGAATCTTTTGATCATTTAGGTCAGAGTTTCAGGAGCATCTGCCACAAAAAGGCAACCTGCATCTCAACATAAAAAGGCAGCTAAGTTTTAAAAGCACAATGGCTGCTTTTAAAACAAAGCTTATTTTATGTGTTAGTTTATGCTATTATCATGTATATTTTAGAATTACTGAAATAATTAGGACTAATTATAATAATTAAGGTATAGCAAGCGGCTGGTTAGGTTTTGTGTCATGTTCTCAGTTCATGTTTTCATGTCTTTTATTTTGGAGTTGGTTTGTGTTGTGTGTTTTCATGTCCCCCTCATGTGTTTCATGTCTGTTTCTTGCTTGTTCTCGTGTCATGTTATCATTGTTTAATTGTCAGAACTGCTAAAAAAAACGCTCTAAAAAAAGAAATATCGCAATATATCACCTTTTTTTACAGTGTCTGTGATTTTATTCCTAGTCTGTGATTTTATTGCCATGTCAGTGTTTTTCTCCCACCACTAGGGCTGTGTATGTAGAATCTGACAATATGATACGTATCACGATACAGGGGTTATGATACAATATATTGTAATATATATTGCAAAACTGTAAGACAGGCGATATATTGCGATATTTGTTCTTTTTTTCTTTTAGAGTTTTTTTTTTTTAACAGTTCTGTTTATAATTGGTTATTTTTGTCATGTGACTACCCATTTTCTTGTATTGAATCCCCCATGTTTGCCATGTTTCCTTGTCGCATATTAAAATTTTTCCACTGTTCCATGTTCCACACATGCCAGGTCATAGTTTATTGTCAAGCTCATGGTTTATGTCTTTGATTTAGTTTTGGATACCACCACCATTGTAAATAAACTGCACTTGGGTTCAATTTCATCTGCTCCATGCCAGCTAACGTTACAGGAGTAAAAGAACCCTTTTCTGTTTCAAATACTCCTAAACATCTGTTTGTGCACCGCAAAAGGTCCTGATCCATGATTTCACTGCATGCCATAATGAGAAAAGAGATAATTAATTAACCATTTAATTAATTTTAAGATTTATGTTTTTAATGAGATTTATTTTTAATTTATGAAAGATAAATTTTAAAAATAGAAGGCTTGTTTATGATTTTCAGCTTTGCTGAAGGTGATTAAATATCAAGTTGAGGAATAGTATTAGGGGTACAAATGCCCCTAGTTGAAGTGGTTAAAAAAACATATTAAAAATTTCCCTTATGTTTTTTTAGCTCCATTGCACTCTATATTTAATTATATTTATATTAATTATATTTAACAATTATAAATCATACTGAATAAAGGGCTTAAAACAAAAGTGCAACACCTCACTGAGTTCATTGTTCAAGAACAAGCAAATTTAATTGCAACCAAGACAGAGAATATTTTTCTGTATCATCTTTTATCACTGTAATTGTCTCTCTGTGAGGTTGTAATCTAATCTTCCTCATCATTTACTCCATTTGTTTGTATGTGTCTGTTTCTGCCTGTTTATTTCATGAGCAACAGCCACAAAATCACCATCACTCTACAAAGGGACTTAGTTATCATATTTTACAGTGACACCTGTGCAGTGGTAGCTTTTTAAATGGTAATTATCCTAATTTCTCCTTTGTTAAAATCAGTAGGTCATTTGGGATAATAAGCTACATCTGGCAGCCCCCTAAAAAAAAAAAAAAATCCCACTGTGGTTGCACAGTTTGAATAATGAGCATGTATAAGGTCAATTGTATTTCATATGAGTTTTTATTTATTTATTTATTTTTTACAAACAATAAGCAATATTTTAAATTACATATTTTACCAAACCCAGTTCGATTCAAATGAAGCACTTTTAGCAGCAAAAAAAAAACAAAAAAAACCTTTCTTACATAGCAGGCTACATTTGGTGATCCTACACTCTGCGTTCTGTGAAAAGCTATTATTATTTATTCTTCATAATGATTTCCAAAACGTTTGAAATTTTACTGGGATCCAATTTGTTGATTGCACATTATCCTCTACTTTCCTCTGATTGCCTGTGTATTCTGTTCCCCCCTCCCTTTGGTTGTCTGCAGGCTCTGCACTGACGAGGCCTCCCCTTCCCGTGCCTGGAATATTCTGGATCCTAGGAGGGTTTTTTAGTCATCACTATGAACAGATTCTTTAGGAGACTCTAGCACTGCAGACCCCCATCAAGGAGGGAAGAGGCTGGGCACGGAGCCCCTTATATCCCATATTCAAAGTTGGACATAGCAAAGGACCCAAGAACCATGTAGTGTAACTCTTCCCACCACAGGGGGGCGGGTTAACTTTGTAGTTCTTTTTTGTACTGTTTTTTTTTTTTTTTTTTTTGGGACTTGGTCTACAAGGTGAGCCAGAAATGGTCTTGCACACCTCTCCCTACCCCAGTGCCTTCCTCAGCTTTCTGAGTCGTCTGTCTTGGGCCTTTGTTTTCCCTTGCTACTGGCTGTTGGACCGGTTGTTGGCCTCCTGTGTAGCAACATCACTGGAGAAACGTAGACGCTCCCAGGATCCCTGCTCTTTTCTGGCACTTGGGGTCCTGATCTCTACACCACTCTACCTGGTGCTGTTACTAGCATCCTTACCCTTCGCCTTAATTGGCTTCCTCTTGTGGGCCCCACTGCAGACCATCAGGAACCCCTATATCTACTCTCACCAGAAACCAGACAAGCATGGTGCTGAGCAGGGAGTATCGGCTGGAACCGAGGCGGCACTTGCTGAGTGGCGTCCACAAGGTCGCAGCTTTTGCTTCGGCAGTGCCAATGTTTGCCTGCTTCCAGACTCGCTTGCACGCTTCAACAACCTTGCGGACACTCAACGCCGAGCTCGGGAAGTGGGCAAGCGGATCCGTAATGGTGCCAGCAGACCCCAGATCAAGATATATATTGATTCACCCACCAATACTTCAATTAGTGCAGCATCATTCTGCAGCTTGGCCACTCAGGGCTTCCGCCGCACCTCTTCTTTGGACCATCGTCCTGAGCCTGTGGTCACCACTGAAACTGAGAATGAGGCCTTAACCGAGTGTCCTGTTCACCCCTCAGGAGGTACAAGCTCGGATTGCCCCATCCACAGCACTGAAGCCCAGAATTCCTCAGAGTGTCCTCTCCACTCCAATGCAGAAGAGCATGCTCCAGATTGTGCTGTCCACCAGTTTGCAGATCCACAGTCCTCTGGTGAGTGTCCAGTACATAGCAACATCATCCAGAACTCAGAAGACTGTCCTCTCCATCCGGCTGGAGTGCAAATCAGCATCACCTCTCCTGATTCTGAGCCAGTCGAGGATGAAAAAGGAAACCATCAGACCGGGGACGGGGATACGGGTAGCCTAGAAAGCCGCACAGCCTCTCGGGAATCCCTGGTTCGCTTCCACGCAGCTGATGGGAGGCATATCCCCCAACAACACCCTTTCACAACACCGCACCTCAGTCTTCAAAAGACAGATCGGGCGCAAGCGCCGTCACGGCGATGACAGCTTTGACCATGAGATCTCTGCCTTTTTCCCAGCCAACCTGGACTTCCTTTGTCTGCAGGAAGTCTTCGACAGGCGGGCTGCAGACAGGCTCAGGAGGCAACTGCACCGCTATTTTCCCTTTGTGCTGAGTGATGTGGGACGCTATGGCTGGAAAGGCTGTTGCTCACGGTTCAAGTTCTTGAACAGCGGGCTTCTGTTGGCCAGTCGCTACCCTATTTTGGATGCCCATTATGAATGCTTCCCCAATGGGCGCAGCGAGGATGCTCTGGCTGCTAAAGGAGTTCTTTTTGCCAAGGTGAGCTTCTTATACTCCTTTCGTATAGCTTTATTTAGACTTAGCATGTCAAAGTTTAAGCTGTTTGCCTTGATTGAAGTCTTCGCAAGGATACAGTATTCCTTCTTTTTAACTTCTGTTGGTTTATGCTACACCCTACCTTGATGTAAATTGCAGTGCAGCTTTCAAATTGATTAACTGCATCCCGAGACCTGCAATGTAAAGGGATCTCTAAAAGTTATAGTTTTGTATTAAACCAATTCATTTTGATTGCCAAAAATGTTTTATACCTGCTGTGAAACATTTGATGCATGTGGTTGATATTGAAACGAGACATTAGGGCTTGTTCCAGTTCTTGAACGTTTCATGGCATGTGTCTGGAGTTGAAGTTGGACTCGTGGTTTGAGCGTTACTCAAACAACCTGCTGAATAATTTACAACTAGCCCTTTGTAGCCCAGAGGGCTTGTTTGAAACACTCATCTGTCATGCTTTCTGAAACGCAGGCTTCCTGTCTTTGTTGAAACGTAGTTGGATGTACAGCTCTGTTGCATTATATATGTCTTAATGGAGCTGTGCACTTATACTGAGTAGATATTACAATTCAAGAAGTAGTTTCACTCTGAAAGAGTATTGTATGCTCATTTTAATTTGGATATTGTAGAGACAGAGTCATTAGTCTTGCAGCTGCTGTTGCTAGCATTGTACATAAAGTTTATATAAGAAGCTGTGAATGTATGCTCTAGCAACTGATGGATTATGAACTAAGGTGGCATTTAATTACAATGATGAAAGTCCAGGCCAGTGGTCCTTTAGATCTTTATGTACTCAAGAACATACCACATATTTAGCATTAGTGTTGTCAAAAGTACTGACTTCGATACCAAGTCGATACTGAAATTTCAAAAATGTGATGCTTTGAGCACTGGATTCGTAAACACCTCTGATTGGTCTTTGTGTTCACACACTCAACATATATGTCTGTGATTGGCTACAATGATCAATGCACGGGAGTGTTTGAAAGCGTTTTGGGAGTGGGAATATATGTATCTGTGTAAGCACTCGGTGATGAGCATTATTGGTGTCTATTTACAACATGTTTTTGAAGCGTTGATCATTGTAGCCAATCACAGACATATCTGTTGAGTGCGTGAACACAATGGCCAATCATAGATGTTTACGAATCTGCTCAAAGCATCACATTTTTAAAATATCAGTACCAACTTGGTACTTTTGACAACACTATTTAGCATAAGAAACAGGTTTCGTTTGAACTAGCTCTGTACCTATTTTAAAGCATAGAAGGTAACAAACATTATGGGTGTGTTTTAGCGAACTTTGAACAACAAATTGTTCTGATGAATTGAACCATTGAATATAACTAGCGTTGTGCTAATTTTCAGTTTCAATTACAAGAAGTTTGTTTATGCTAGCATATGGACAGTCTATGAGTACAAAAGGAAAGTTTAAAGCACAGTTGTTAGAACATTTTAGAGCTCTGGATTTTTGTGTATAATGACTTGAAATGTTAATTGCACTAATGTTGATATTTGCTAACGTTTGCATGTTGTGTTGTTGCATGTTGCTTAGCTTGTGTCTGTAGTTGTGCATGATATTATCTTAGTTTTTTTTTTGCGTGATGAGCACAGGCTTTTAGGGTTGAGATATCATTACTCTCTCAGCACTGTATCCGATTCTGGCCACATTCCAGACCTGATCTCTTTTTCTGTCCAAAAAGGGCAGAGGCCAGCCACCATTATTTGTCAGACAGAGCTGCTAAATACAAACTTTGAATGTGTGTGTGAGAGAGAGAACAGCCTGTTAAATATTGAGTACTGTACACAGAGAAACAGAAGGACAATGCCTTTGCCCTGTACGTGTACTCACTAAAGAGATGATTACTTGAATTGACGTTCAATCTTTCATGAGGGTGTAAGTTTAACCACAAGCTTCTAGAAGTTATTGATGCACTTTGAACACTCCTCCAGTCTGCAAACTGAACATTTCACAAAAACAACAAAACTTCTGTCATGCTAGTGAAAAATGTAGTCAGTAATGTTGGTATTTTTAGGTCATTACTCCCCAACACTGTTTTTCACCCCTTGGCATTAGGAGTAATAAAAGGTCAGCTTTTGATAAATAAAGACAGAGGAACAATTCGTAGAGGGGGGAGGGGTGTAAATTGGACAGGGGGAGAGAAGAGGGAGGGATGTGTGTGGAGTGGAGATATTAATTAAAAATGCTTCCCGTAGGAATGAGCAGCCCTTTAATTAGGGCCTTTCAGCATGTATGTTCAGCCCTCTTATTATTATTCAAGAGCTCTCCACACTCTTAACGTGAAGGCTCATTTAGGGTTTGCATGATCATTAGCAAATTGGTGACGTGTGTGTCCATACATTCCATGCCAGCTATAAGTTGTTGGGAATTGTTATAGTGTCCTAATCAATGCGCAAAAGCTATAAGCTACACTTCCGTTCAAAGGTTTGGGCCAGTAAACTTTTATTCAGCAAGGATGCGTTAAATTGATTAAAATAGACAGTGAAGACATTTATAATGTTACGGGTTTCTATTTCAAGTTGGTAAATGCTGTTCTTTTGAACTTTCTATTCATCCTAGAAAATAAATGTATCACTGTTATTATTATCAATGTTTTCAACATCGATAATAATAATAAGAAATGGGTTTTTGAGCTAAATCAGCATATTGGAATGTGACACTGAAGACTGAAGTAATGACTGCTGGAATCACAGGAATAAATTATATTTGAAAATATATTAAAATAGAAAAGTTGTTTTGAATTGTAATAATATTTCACAATATTACTGTATTTTTGATTAAATAAATGCAGCCTTGGTGGCCATCTCAAAACATATGACAGACAAATTTCAGGACTTTCATTGCTCATTTGAAATGAGTAGTTCATGCATCAGCATTCAAAACTATCCAGTCCACCCAGACCATTTATGGAAGCTATGGCTACGTTCAGAATGCAGGTAAATGTGGCCCAAATCAGTGTGACTCAGTTTTTGTCACGACAGTGTGAACAGCACAAACCACATGGAATCTGATCTTTTTGATTCTGATTTGGGCCACTTCCATATGTGGTCCTAAATCCGATACAGGTCATATGTTTTGCAATGCGACCTCAGTCTGAACAGTCAAATCGGAATTCATGCCACTTTTACGTCACTCTAGATCAGCATTCGTCACAATTCTGCACTCATGGGAGTCTATTCAAAGATTTTACATACCCAACATTATCAAGACAGTTGTAAAAGGTAGAAAGTAATGTGTCAGAACTCATAAGTATCATAGTGACAGCGCTATATACAAGCAAAACATCATAAATATTTTCATAATAAAAATTTTTCATCATAAAAATTTAAAAAAAGTTCTGTTTGCACTGGAATCTGAAACTGGCCACATTTAAAACAACGTGAACAAAATTGGAATTGAGCATTAAGTGTGAATGTAGCCTCAGTTGCAAAATAAATATCAACAGAGGTTGTTTATATATAGAAGTGTTAAAGGTACAGTATCAAAAACAGCTTGTTTAAATCTAAAGGTCAAAGTTCATGTAACAACAATGGAACAAATCTCCATTAATAGTGCATAAAACAATTCGTACACAAGTTGTTGTGTTCAGTTCAATGGTATAATTATGGATGAATGGACTGACATACGCATAAATTTGTTCTGCTTGTGTTTTCATGAATGAGGCCCAGAGAGGGCGTAAAATGGTTGTATAATACTTAATTACTGTTTTTATTGCAAGAAAATTTGACTGCTATTATACATAGTGCTCAGGAGGAAAAATTAAAATGCTGAAGGATTGCAAAATTGTCCCCTTAAAACTTGGAGATTGTACAGCAATCAGTGCCGCCTTTCAGCGGAAAAAGACCGTGACCCGCTGCTCCTGCTGTGGTCAGCTGTATTTGCAATGCATTGTTAGTGTAAAGTACTTGCCGTCTTCCGATTTAGTCATGTCTTTTCTGTGTGTGTTATCAGCTCAGCATTCAGGCTGCCAGTAGGAGTGGATTAGAAGAACGGGAGGAAGTTCATTAGACTGCCAGCCTCTGTGCGTCTGCGTGTGTGTGTGTGTGTACTGTAGCCAGCCGACTGTTTCTCCTTTGGGCAAATAATCTTTAACCTTATAAGAGATCCCACAAGTGGCAGACACATTCCAATTAGCATACTGCTCATTAGCACTTATTTGCATGTAAGCACACACAATCAAAACACACAACCTTACATGGACTTAAAACATTGTGCAAGGTCACACAATACCCTGGCACACATGCAAGACACAAGGATTGCCACAATAGCAACATTTCAGTATCCAAAACCAATTTCAAATTTTTCAATATCAATTTTGATGCCTCACATTCCTATAATTTATTTTATATGGTATTAATGATGGCATTTAATATATTTATATAAGTTATCTTTTTTTTGGTCATAATGCTGTTTGATTAATATAAACCATTCTGATTCTAATGTACAGATATGCTATTTTTGACATACATGGTTTTTTTGTCCTGCCTAACTGACTGTTTACTTTAATACCTTGGCAAAATATGTATTTTGCCAATGAAGTGTATGTGTGCACATAGACATGAGCATTCAAAAGCAGTCAGCTGCATTAAACATTAAATTTAGGCCTAAATATTTTTTGTGTATTTGAATTGCAATTTTTTCTTTGATGCAAATTTGTCAGTCATAACTTAAGTAAGAGACTTTTTTTGGGTGGGTAAGAGACTTGTTGTCTTTTTCTTTTTCTGCTCGTTGCTTTGTTATGAGAAAGAATGTCCAGAAAAATGAATTTCATTGATGTCATTCGGAGTAACCAATATAAAGGGACCATTTTGGATCAAGTCATGCGGTCAATATCATGTGACAGGATGTGACATCATTCAGACACCTGCAAATGACCACATGGTTGTGAAGCAAAGAAACTAGCTCGCTCTTAACTATTTGAAAAATTCATGTTTGCACTTGCTCATATGCATGTCCTTAAACATCAGGTCATTTGGTACAACTGATATAAAACATGGAAAATGTTGTAATATTTTAAAAACTTGTACTAAATATAAAATTGTCCTTTTGCTAGCTAGCTAGATATCAGCCTGTTAGCATTGTTGGAAAATATCGTCATTCGGTAAAACCAAAATTTTGGTTAAACCGAATTACTTTTTTGGTGACAAATTTTGTCCATCTTGTAAAAAATTAATTATATCTCCATTATGTTTTTTTTTACACTTTTAAAAACCTTATTCGCCAATGAGCTGGGTTTAATTTATGCACTTAAAAAAATCATAGCATAGTTTTAAAAGTATTTGCATCTATTTAATTTTATTTAAATATTATTTTTTTCAAAATGCATTTATTCAAATTGCTTAGAACCAACATAAATCTGTTCATTGTGAAAACAATTACATTAATTAATTTGAAAATGAACATGGTTAAAATATTGCTAGCCATGGAAAAATATTCAATTAGGTATAATGTAAGAAACAATTGGATTTATTGATGATAAATATAAACCTGGTTTTTGTGAATTTAAAACACATTCATTTTATTGCTATTACAGAAGTCTTGCCTTTTTCTTACCCGTTTCATTTATGCATGAATGACAATATTCATCACGTAAAGTTTATTAGTGTGTTCATGCTAAAACTCTGTAATCCAACCTGTAATTGCAATTCAGATATAAATCTTAAAATTATTCAAAAAAAATTATCATTTTAGTCAGGCATTATCATCTAATTGTTGGTGCAACCGATACTGTAGAATATTTTAAAGTATTTGTATATTTTATTTTATTATTTATTTTATTTTATTTTATTATTCCCTATAGACACATAAAACATTTTCAGCCCTTTGAGATACCTGCCTCCTCTAGTCTGTCACTGTAAACACAGACACTTAGCCAAGCATGGATAAACATTTAAAATATTCATATGCTAGGACCCAGAAAGAGAACTATGAAGCTATGGAACAGAAGAAGGCAATGAAACTGAGTGAGGAAAAAGTGAGCAATGAAACGAAAGAGGACTAGCCCAGTTTGATTCAATGCAATGAGCTCATGGTGGAGATCACATGGTCAGACTCTCATTAGTGTAATTAAATCTACAAATAACCTCTATAAAGAACAATGACATTTATTATCACCCACTGCTGAAATTTAAAACTTGCACTCTGTGTAGGGCCTCAGTATTTGGAAGGGGGTTGAAAAACTTTGTCCAGCTTTACTGTAGCTCTCAGCACTTTGAATAGGAGTCTTTGCTGGGAATGAGCCAATGTAAGTCATTGAATGAGTTACACTGAATGGGCCATCTGGATGAAAACAGGACAGAGAGATGGCAGAATGAATAAACTGGCTAACTTTCACTGTCTTACATTTGCTGTCATTTAATGCTCAGCTACAGTTACTCAATATTCAGTCTGCTCACTGATGTGCTGATATTATGCATGAACCGAAAAAGAAAAACAGGAAGAAATGTAGGGATTTGGTGCAGCTGGATAAAATGATGATATGAGCAGGTGTTGAACCGCTCAGAGCAGTGCATCCTCTGACTCTTACCTTTTAACATGGTCCCCAGACATCTAAGAGAGATATGACAGAAGAAGCTGACAGAGAGAGAGTGTAACAGTGCTCAGGGGTGTTTGACAGCATTTCATAACTGATTTTGCATTTCATGTTTGATGTGGCAAAGTTCTCACTCTTCAATCTCTTTTGTCCTGCTGCTCTATTCTCTCAGGTGCAGGTTGGATGCTCTGCTCAGGAACAACGGGTTGTTGGATATATCACTTGTACTCATCTGCATGCTATTGAAGGTAGGTGTCTACACACACATAGAGTAGACGGAGGAATTCGAGTCATATCATATAGACTTAAAGGTTTCATCAAAAAAAATCTTAATTTGCATTCTGAAGATCAACATGAGGGAGAGTAATTAATGATAGAAATTTCATTTTTGGGTGAACTAACCCTTTAAAGGTGCAGTAAGCGACTGTTGATATTTGAAACCAACCCAAACAAACAAACCCCTCCCTTCATTGCTCCACCCCCAAAATGCACAAACATGTAATACAAGAGTTGATGTCTCTTTATCATATCCGAAGTGATGCAAAACAATGCTTTGTGTAAAATAACGTGAAGACGAACAAACGACAAGGAAGAACAAAAAATTAACATAAAATACACAAGAATACTGGATATACAAGCAAGAATTGGTTGTTATAAGCAGGGTTTGACAATAACACCCACCAAATGCTGCAGATTTCAGCAGTGGAGAGTAACGCAGTCACTCCTACTTGCCACTATATATATATAATATAATATATATATATAGTATATACATTTTTTTACATATATACAACTGTAGTCTTTTAAAAAGCCATCTGAAAAAATAAACTAAGTGTAATGTAGTGTTGTCAAAAATATAATTTTTTTGATACATATCAATAGTGTTGCTTTCGTCTTTTCGTCAATTATGACTAAATATCGTCGTCAACGAACCTTTATCACGTGATGAAAACGAGACGAGACGCAACGTAAATGCTGGTCAAGTGACGATGACTAAAATTAAATGTATAATGCAATATTGTTGACAATAAAAACGAGACTAAATGTGGTTTACAAAATAAAAACTATATTAAAATGTCTCTTCATTTCGTTGACCAAAACGAGACGAGACGAAATGTTATAACGTTATTTCTGTCTCGTTTAGTCGCGTTATTATTATTTCGCAGTATTTCTGTTTCCTGTGTCTCACCTCAGGAGCTGCATAAGGTCGCACTGCGCAGACGCAGGCGACGTCACTTTCTCAAGCCCCACTCACGGCATTATTTAGAACAGTGGTTCCCAAACTGGGGTATGCATAAAATGCACAGATCGTAGAAAATGCACATCATAAAGCAGATTCTCACAATTAAAATGAATCCAAAATCAACATAATATATTGCGTTCATCACAAGATATTATTCACAGAATGATTTAACATACTTGGCTAAAAACATGTCTCTCATCTTTCCGGGTTGCAGTGTGTATCCAATGTTCCTGAAACCATCCATGTTCGTTTTCCAACGTGGAATAACACAAAATAGGTATCATCTTAAATCTTAGAAGCTCAGCTTTTTAATGCATCTAGCCATTTTGAAAAACTCCTAACGAGTGCTGAGAAGTGCCTCTAAACCAGAGTTTACCGCCCATGGGCGCCATCTAGCTGCGAAAAAATTAATAACACTTTATTAAACTATATTTTTATGCTGTTTCCACAAAATTTGAACCAGAAGCTCACATGTAGGAGCGCATCACCAAAAAGATTTTTTTCTCTGATCTTATTGCCTTCCTGAGTTATCCATGTCAATAAAAAAAAAAAAATTATATATATATATATATATATATATATCTTTTGTCAGCGTTTTTTCAGCATGAAAATGTCTGAATGTAAATGTAATTTATATTTTCTAAAAAATTAAAAAGTGTTCTATGAAATGTATACCTACCTTTTGACTCTCCTTGCTACAGTTTTGGAGTTATGAGTCTTTACTATAAGAGACATCTCAAGGCATTATAACGTATTATCTGTAAGGTAACAATAATATAATAAGATAACCTTGTTTGAAATGGGTTTGGCTAAAAGAGAATTTTGGTTTCGTCTATACTACTAGGTACTTATACTATTTGACTGGGTTAAATAGAATTACATTACTAAAAGAAACTAAAACACAATTTTCATTGACTAAAACTAGACTAAAATGTCATCAGTTTTCGTCGACTAAAACTAGACGAAAATAGTCATGGATAATTCTGACTAAAATAAGACTAAAATGCTCAGACTTTTAGTCGACTGAAACTTTACTAGACTAAAAAGTGTATGAACGTGACAAAAACTAATAAAAACTAAAATGACAGCTTGACACAAAGACTAGACTAAAACTAAAATTAAAACAGGCGCCAAAAACAACACTACATATCAATACTGAAATGTATGGAATGCTTCCAATACTCATTTTCCGCAGAATAGATGCACAATACCAGCTGCACTTTCTCGCTCTCTCATCTCTGCGACAGTGAGTTGACACACAAACCTGCTTTGCTCCTCACTTACTCGTTTCATTTGCTCCGGATCAATATTGTTGGTGTTACAGGGCTTGAATTTCGGTGTGGGATTGCGTGTATTGTGCATAATTTTACTCATTCCCACAGATTTTGTGCACAGGCTCAAAGTGTGCTCACAAAGCCGCCTCTCAGTACTAAATTGAGTTCGTTTTTATCTGCTTATTGTGCTTAAAGTCAAATACACACAAAATAATGTCAAAATGCTGGCCTTAACAAGTATTCACGTAAACAAAGTCAGTTATGTTTTAAGTGAACATAAACAGTTGTGAAAGAAAATGCATGTGTAACAGTATAATAGATCCATGCATCAGGTCTTAAAGTGACAGCAGCCTAATATACCTGCTGCCAAATTATGAAATAATATTAAAAATATCTATTTGGCAGATTTTCCCCATGTTATCAGTGTCAAAATTGTGGCTGGTGAAAATACTTTGGAAAACCACTAGCCAAAGTGGCTGGTGAGCAAAAAAGTTAACGTCAAGCCCTGATTATGAGTATTATATTACAAAAACTATCTATAATATTGAATTGTTAAATCTGTAATAATTATGTTGTCTTATTATGTTCATTTTTATAAATGATTTCACCTCAAATCAAGTTCTTAAATTAAGCTAATTATCATTTTAAAAGTTGTTATTAGTGTCGTTATGAAGCAGTTTTTTGTAGAACTACAAGGTTCCCACAATGTGGGTTTTTCAGGGTTTAGACACACTCATGAACTCCAGTGGAGCTGCGGTACTCTGACTAGAGCGCTGATGCTGAGTGATCCTGACAGGTTTGTCCTGACCCTACAGCTCATTCGCCACACATCTGAGTAGATTTCCACATAGAGCAGGGAAACGGTTATGTGTATGTGTGCGTTTTTGTGTGAACCATGACAAACGAGTCTTCTCTGCTTTATCTCAGTAGCTTGTGTCATGCACACACACCTGAATCGGCACTTCACATGCAGGGCCTGTGACATCACTGCATGTTGACCCCTTGTTCTCCGCTCCGATTAATCAACGTATCCCACTCGCCCACAGGGTCCCGGTTCCCATGACGACGGGCTCTCGCCATTCCTGGCGTCAGCCCTATTTAAGGCTCACGGTCTCTAGCGCTCATTTTTTACGAAGACACTCTTGCTATTCCGGGATCCACCTACGCCTCCGTGTGTCTGCCACCCGTTCTAATTATAGAGTAGGGGCTATTTCAGGAGGATAAATGAAACATGAGGGAACGAGGCAAGAAACGGGGAAGAAGACAAGAGAAACCTGATTATGCTGGAGATGATGCTGGACAGGGACTTTCAGGGACAAGTGTGGTTCAGTTAATAGATGAGACAGCGCATCTCTGGATATTCTCAGTTGCATGTTTTCCCTGTCACACACTATGTGTGTGTGTGTGTGACTTTGACAGTGCAGAGGTGGATTTAAGTTTTTCTTTTGGTGTACGCACTTGTATGTGAGATTACTTGCCTTGGCAATACTAAAATGCATTTTCTTATTAGATTTTAAGGAGCCTAGAAGGAAATTTTATGGCTCATTGGCTGCTCTTTTATGTTTAATGGAGTTCTAAATTGTTTAAGTATCACCCATGACTCATTTTTTTTTTTTACATTTTCAGAGAGAACTAAAAAATTGAATGATCTTGAAGGGATTTATTTTGTGACATTTACCAAACGAATGTACATTTTCTCATTTGTTACCGTTCAAAAGTTTGAGGTCAGTAAGTTTTAGTTTTTTTTTAAAGAAATTGAATGCAAGGATGCATTACATTGATCAAATGCAGTAGCGTAACTTTGTTTTAAAAGGTGTGTGGGACATGAATGTGTGTGTGTGGGGGGGGGGGGGGGGGGGTATCATTACATAATAAATACACAAAATTTATTGACATAAACCTCTTGTTTAATATGATAGTTTCGTCCTTACATCTACTATAATACCATATATTGTTAGTCTCGAGAGTATTTAAGATAAATAAATACTTTGATCCGCGTGTGTCTACTAGTGGTAAATTTTTTGTTCAGCGTGCCAGAGGTTCTGGGTTCTAATCCGCCCTTTTTTTTTTTTCATTAAAACCAAAGATGTTCATCAGTGATTGTATATCAAGAGCAGGGACACGTTATGTGCATTTTGTTATGTGATTTCACCGGAATGAATAGAGTCTCCGGCTGCAACAGCGTTAAGCGATAGATGGAAGCGTTCGTCCGTGACATTTACAATGTTACAATGTTACATTTCAAATAAAAGCTGTTTTTTTTACTTTCTATTTATCAAAGAATCCTGAAAAAATGTATTATGGTTTCCACAGAAATACAGTATGAAGCAGCACAACTGTTTTCTTGAGCAGCAAATCAGCATATTAGAATGATTTCTGAAGGATCATGTGACACTGAAGACTGGAAGTAATGATTAAAATATATTAAAATAGAAAACAGTTATTTTAAATTGAACTAATATTTCATAATGTTACAGGTTTTACTGCATTTTGCAGCTTTGGTGAGATTTCTTATACAAACATAAAAAAATCTTACCGACCCTAAACTTTTTAAAGGTGTCCTTGATAATGATTTCACTTTTTTTAACTTTAGTTAGTGTGTAATGTTGCTGTTTGAGCATACACGACATCTGCAAAGTTACAACACTCAAAGTTAAATGCAAAGAGAGATTTTTTTATTTTAAAGAATTCACTGTTTAAGGACTACAGCAAACGGCTGGTAGGGACTACAACAAGTTTCTTCCTGGGTTAGTGACATCACAAACCCCAAAATTTACATAAACCCTGCCCCCAGGAACACACAAAAAAGGGGGTGAGGCCATGTTGTTACCATGCCGTAATTTTACGCTGAACTGCTTCACAAACGAGGGTCAATTCAATGCTGGATTTGCACCAAAGATTAACATGATGGCACATGCTAGTCGATGAGTTGAATCACTCCACAGCAACTACAAAATTACCCACTTCAGAAACGTCCAGTTGTATTCTAAAAGTTGTAACTTCTTCCTGAGTCTCTCCATCAGTGTCTGACAATTTTGAACAATGAAAGACTGAACATCTTTACTGACAATCGTCATTTTGACTGCGTGAGATTCTCCAGTTTTGTTGTTGTTGAGCAACCAAAGCGTGAGCTGTTAAAACTCCGCCCTCTTCTGGAAAGGGGGCCGGGAGCAGCAGCTCATTTGCATTTAAAGGGACACACAAAAAAGTGTTTTTACTCACACCCAAATAGGGGCAAATTTAACAAGCTATAATAAATGTAAAAGGGAGCATTATAGGTAACCATTAATGGCAGTGTACACAAGTGAATAAAATAATATACTATTTGAAAATAGATGACTGCAGAATGCCATGATTGTCCAATTAGAATTAAGTAATCAAGTAAACAGTAATTGTTTTTACAATTCCATTTGGAGGTGCAGAAATTATACACTACACCTTTAAGAGATTTTTTTAAAGGTTATTTTTTACCACCAGCAGCACACACACTTCTAACTTCAGCAAGTGTTTGAGGTTTGCAATTAAATTGCTGTTCTTTCTCTCTTGTCTCACTTTCTCTCTCTCTTATTCACTTCTACACCGGCCACTGTCAGCTCCACCAAAGCAGAGAGGAGATGTTACAAAACATCTCCTCTTTTTCTATGCTTCATTGCTCTCTCGCACTCTTCCTGTCTCTGTTTTCCCACCCTGGCCTCATTAAATTGCTACATCTGCCGTTACTGCCTCGGAACGAGTCGAGAAAATGTGATAAACTGGATGCACCTCAGTGCGACGCTATTTCATTATATTACAGCGAAATCAAATGAGTTGTTTTGCACAATTCAATCCGTGCACTTTTTATTGAATAAAACCCACCGTAAAATTAAATTCGTGCTTTTATTCGATTTTAGGTCTTGGTTGGTATTGTTTGTATAAAATCTGTCTTCCTCTCTCAGGTGATTCATCGGTGCGCTGTGAGCAGTTGGACATGCTGCTGGAGTGGGGCGCTGAGTTCAGGAGGTCCACCTTGGGCCCCACAGATGAGGAGAAGGTTCTGGAAGATCAGGTGGCCTTCGACGTCATCCTCGGAGACCTCAACTTTGACAACTGCTCCTCAGGTACCAGCATTTTCATCTTTAAAAACATCTGGTTTTAATAATATAAGCAGCAGCAATAAGCAGGCTATGTGGAATCTGCAGATTTAGGATATAAAGATATGTCCTTCAGTTTTTTATTTGATTATTTGTTTTTATTCTATTCTATCTATTCTATCTATCTATCTATCTATCTATCTATCTATCTATCTATCTGTTATTATATTATATTTTTTATTAATTATTATTATTATTATTATTATTATTGATGATAATTATTACTAGTACTATTAATAATTCATAGTAATAATAATAATACTTGCTATTGTTTTTATTATTGTTGTTGTTGTTATTTAAAAATTACAAATTAAAAATGTATTATTTAAAAGAATTGTTTATTATTATTATTATTGCAAATTATTTTTTATATTTGCAAATTATTGCAAATATTATTTCAAGTTATAATTTGTATTAATTCTAATACTAATAATTATAGTAACATTAATAAGAATAGCTTTTTATTATTATTATATTTTAAAAATACAAATTAAAAATGTGAAGGAAACTTAGCAGAAGAGCTGTTATTATATTATTATTATTACTACTACAAAATTCTTTCAAGTTTTTTTTAATAATTTTTTATTAATTCTAATAATATAATAATAATAATAATAATAATAATTAATAGTAGCATTAATAAGAATAGCTTTTTTATTATTGTTGTTATATATCTAAAAAATTACAAAATGTGAAACTTTTAATTATTTATTATTATTGCAAAAAAAAAGTTCTTTCAAGTTTTTCACAATTTTATTTTAAATAATAATAAGAAGAAGAACTACAATAAAAAATAAGATTTTAATCTTTCACATTTTTTGTGTTTACATCATATTTTAGAGCCAGAACTATGTGCACTTTGTAATAATATATAGTAATAATAAATAATAATATATATTCAGATAATAAAAATATATAGGAATAATTCAGTTTTTCTAAGGTATCTTGTAAATTGCTTTGAATGTTAAATATTATTTTACTCAAAATAATAGAAGGAGGTGACCAACATTGAACTGTCTTGTTGTGTATGACCAGAAGGAGGCAGTGTAAATCTTTCTGAAACCCTTTCTGTTTCCGTCTCACCATGTTTCTGTCATTCAGAGGATAAGCTGGAACAACAGCATTCCCTCTTCACTCATTATAAAGACCCCTGTCGTCTTGGTCCTGGAGAGGACAAACCATGGGCCTTAGGTGAGTTGAATAATAATAATAATAATAATAAAAAAAATACAGGCAATGTCATAAATGCTTGGGAGTTGTGGGTTAGTGGGTAGAGATCTGCACTTGTGGTTGACCAATGTGGGTTTTTCAAGAACTGCTTGCAAATGCCATATGAGAGAGCTGATATAATAGATCTATAATAATCATATTTATATATTACAGAAAAATGGTTGATACAAATACATTCATGTACATGTTATATCAACATCAAGATTTTAATGTTGAAGGAAAAAGTATAATGAAAGTGTATATATTAATACTTATATGTTATGTTATTAAACAGTTTATTTTTATATATATATTTTTTAAATATTTTATAGTTTTATTCAATATTTAATAGATTAAAAAAACTTATTATAGCTTCTTTTTTTTTAACCTTTTCCAGACACACAAATAAATCATCTCTTGCAGTATGGTAACTAGATTTTTTTTTTTTTTCCACAAGTGTCTCATTTTTGTAAGATTTTAAAGTTGCCTCCATGTCCATGAGCTAAATTAGATGTCACACGCCTGTGCTCACCGCGGCCGTACGCAGATGGTGCACTAGATGAGCTGGCAGGAGACCACAGTAGAGAAGTTCTTGCCCAGCCCCACTTCTGAAATAGATCTAACGGAGTGCAGGCTTTTAATGACACTTCTGAATTTAGTGGGTGCCATTTGTGGGTGTGATCCACTTTTCTTTATAGCATACCCTGTTTTTCTCTCCTCTGAGGTTCATGGCCTGGTGAGGGTATTAAGATTGACACTGTAAAAATGTAATGGAAATTTTGTTACACACACACATACATATATATATATATATACACATATTGGTATAATGTTTACTAGTGATGGAAGAAACAAAGCTTTTCAAAGCTTCGAATCAATTGAACCAATTACTTTGCCAAATGATTCACTGTTTTGAAGCGTTCGAAACGCCACACGCTGGTGACACCTGCCGGTCAAAACAGTGTAAATGCAACCAAAACATCTATCATCTATCATCTATCAAATACAATTAACTAATCATCTAATATCATTAAATATTAAGAGTCTGTGTAATATGTGTTCTTTTATCAATTTTCTGGTCTTGTTTTGTTTATTCTATGGATGGCTCAGTTAAACAGGCCAATAAGAGACTATTAACTGCTATTGTTCCTTTTAATTGCACAAATGTCTCATCAAAACGTTTACAAGTACATAAAACTGATCAGAGATCAGGTAAAAACCATTGACACTTGTTGAAGAGATCACCGCTGGGGGGCGAATCTCAGTGGAAATTTCGAAACGTTTGAAACAGTTATGACGTAACAAAGCCTCGTTTACTGAAATCATGTGACTATGGCAGTTTGAAACACGCTCCGAACCAATGATTCGAAACAAAAGATTCATAAAGGTTTCAAAGCAGTGTTTTGAAAGCACCCATCACTAATATTTTCTATATTATATATACAATGTACTATATTTTATTACATTATTAATATATATATATATATATATATATATACACACACACACACACACACACATGCTATTTGATTTTGCTATGTTATATTTTCTATGCCCTATCTGAATAAGATATGGTTTTATAAACTTCACAAACATTTATTATTCAGAAAGCAGGTAGAAAGCAATGCATATTTGGGGTTTCAAAATGCGTGCAAAGTAAAATAGGTTACACTTAAATTATAGTTCTGTCTCATTTCAATAGGCCTCACGAATCTGGTACTCCCATGATTAATTCTCAAAACATTGAAAAACCTTTTTAGAAATCCATTGGAATTCAGAAGTAAAAAACAGTGGTCACAAAGAGCACCTTCATGGAAAGTACTGGAACTATCAATCTGGCTATGCTAGAATTAAAGGAAACGCTTGAGTGGAGATGGCCAATTAGAATCATGTATATATGCATATCAGAACCACAGTCATGACTCATACAGATTTCCCTTGAGCTAATTTTAATGCTGGTTTTACTCAGTTTGGTCTTACCCTTAAGAGACCTTGAGTGCACATAGATGTCAAATATCTGCTACTTGAACAATTTAAGGCTTTTCATTAGTCATACTCACAGGATATAAATATATTAAAAATCGATTTATTAAACAGGGCAACTTAGCGTGAAAGCTCAATTCCAAAACAGTGCTGATGGAAGTGAAAAGGAGTGATCTACTGATGCAGCCGGATCATTTCCATAATGACCACTACAATCTAACAAGAGCAGTGCAAATTAGCGTCTAGTTAAAACATGCTTTTTTGGCCGGTAAATAATGGCGCAAATACCAGTAAATTGACTAGCGCAAACCTTAGTAAATCACCTTGCATGATTTATTTAAAAGTGCAATGTGTAAAATTTGGGAGGATCTATTGACAGAAATGCAATATAATATACATAACTATGTTTTCAGTGGTACATAAAGACCTTACATAATGAACCGTTATTTTTTTTATTACCTTAGAATGAGCCATTTCTGTCTCAAACACTGCGAGTCCCCCCTCCATGTCAAGTCGCCATTATGCGCCGGCATGTTTCTACAGCAGCCCTAAATGGACATACACTCTACAGAGCGCGTTTAGTCACTATGTTGTTGTTCTTCTAAATCATTTGTGTATTTAGAGGCAGCTTGCATCGTCACTACGATGAAAAAGCACAAAGTAGTAAGAAGAAACCTCATTGCTTCACACAGGCTATTCTCTGCTCTCTCAGACGAAGACATCTTTGTCTTGTATCAGCCAGACGGCCACCGTAGCTTCTCCAAAAGGGAGGGGTGCGAGGGGTGTGCGTTGTTTTTTGCAGTTCGCAACCTCACCGCTAGATGTTGCTAAAATTTACACACTGCACCTCTCATAAATCTTGCGTCTGAAAGGGAACTCCTTCAAATACATATCCAATAAGATCCCCCTAACAGTAGTTTTATAATGGCAAAAGAGGGTTTGTGCTGGCGCAAGCTGTTAGTAAATGTGGCCTATTATCTCCAGTTCATATATATAACTTGTATGTGTACGTGTTTGTTTACATATGCATATTGTACAGGTACATTGCTGGACACGAGTGGGCTATATGATGAGGAAGTCAGCTCACCAGAGAGCCTACAAAAGTAAGCTGAACACAAATACGTGTGTATATATAGATTCATGGTAAACACTTATTCATTTAGCATTTCTCTGACAGAGTGATGGAGAATGAAGAGGGGAGAAAAGAGTACTTGGTGTTCCCCGCAAGCAAGAACCATTGTCCTAGCCAGAAGGGGCGCAAAATCCCCCTAAAGGGCAACGGCAGGAGAATCGATTACATCCTATATAAAGAGGAAGGCCTGCAACCGGACTGGAAAGTGGTGAGTTATGATTAATACACCTACTTCCCTTTTTACATGCATTATGCATATGAAAATATACCATATAATGGTTTGACATTAACTGAAACTAAAAATCAAAGTGAATGCAAAAACATGGGACTGCACATGGAAGGTCAATAAACAAAATAGCTTTCTTGTTAAGTAGCATGTCCATGGTGGTGTGCTGTACATATATAGTGTACTTTGCATAATTTTTTTCTTGATGAATAGAATAACCAGAATGCATTTACCTGCACTGGGTATCATATCCCACAATGCAAAAACTAATGTACTGTTCTTTGGCCATGGTTCAGCATGCACTTGCACCGCGGTTAATCTCAAATGAGGGCTGCATGATTAATCGAAATTAACCCAAAATTGAAATCACAAATGCTGCTTTTATTTTTTATGCGCAACTTGTCAATGAAGCACAGTGCTGTGATCAGTAGTAAATGCTGCTCTGAATCTGAAAGCATTGCGAGTTTGAGTTGCTTATAACGTGCATTTGAAAAAGCAAAATGCATCAAACATCTTTCCAAACATGAGAAGCATTTATGAACCTCTTGTCCAACAAAAGTCATTTAATAACATGTTTTCACTCCAAACCCACTTCATAACGTCAGTCGAGTGTTTGAAATAACATCCTTCTGTCAGATGATGTGGCTTCTTACACAGAATAAGGCACACAACATATTATTTCATAGTATTCTATACAGTGATAAAGGCTATGTCGATTAGTATTGCGTTATAACTATACTTTATTAATATGAAAATACCCAAGAAGGCTTGAAGAACTCAGATAAACCATATATTGTCGTAGTCGTGTGTTTATTAGTTAAGTTTAATCAATCAAAGTGTTTCAATCTTCTGTTTATTCAGCTTCAGCGATAGTATGATGCCCATAGGGATTCCTGGAATGACGTGCGTTATATAGTACTTCTGCGGGGCATATTTGGAGTTTCTCCAGTAGAGCGCCCTCTGGCTTTCAGATGGAGCAGCATTTATCTGCCAATTGCCAAATCGCGTGAGGTTTAAATTCGATTAATCGCGCAGCTCTATCTCAAATCAAATAAATGATAAATATTAATATATTAAACAATTTGTTACAGTGCAGCTGTTATTGCTTTATTTTATCACACTTGCAATGGAAGGTCAAGTTGAGAGCCATGCATTGTGGGATACAGTATTTCACACAGTGTGCTTTGTATAGCTACTGCACGTTTCAGCAAACCTACTCTCACAGATATTATGCATGCAGAAATGTGTGCACTGTATATGCACTATATAGTGCAAAAATAGTAAGGGTAGTATGTTACTTAGCTTCATTCTTGAATAACTACTCTACAGTATTCATGTCAGGTAGTCAACTAATATGTTTAGTTGTAGTTAACTCCTATGGAGCAAAGTTGGAACAGCATCCAAAAAGATAAATAGTATCTGACATATCACTTTCAGTTCAAATATTCACAGGTATAAATTGCTATATGATATATTTTTGCTGTTATTTTAATAGTTATTAAGGACTTGATCTATCACCCTGTACAGGATATAGAGGAGTTCAGCTTCATCACTCAACTTGCTGGATTGACTGACCACCTCTCAGTGGCTGCAAGATTGGTTGTGTCTACTGGAGAAGAGGAGACTTAGGACCCGGCCATAATTCAAAAAAAAAAAAAAAAAAAATCAATGCCACAGAGAGAGAGAGGGGAGAGGCAAAGAGAGAGCGAGAGAAGTGAGTGAAAGGAAAAACAGCAGGAGGAAGCATTCGTCAAGTTTCCTGACAGATGAGGGCAGGGTGATTGAGAGGGTCGGTAAGTCGTAAAAAATGATGGATGACATAGATGGAGAGCATAGACGAGAGAGGGGGGTGGAGGAAAGGAGAAAACCACCAATCAGCTGAAAGCAGCATGCAGGTGTGTGATTTTCTGGACCATGGTTCTCCATCCACCCCTGGACTCTCCATGTTTACATCTGAACTGAAGAACAAAATTAAAGAATAACTCACCTTTGCACTTCTGAAGCTTCTCTGGGGCCCTTAAAGGGGCGGAGACCGTTTTCTGGTGCCATGACCCGGATATTCGAATCAAGGCTGTTGCATGGGAGAATGCGTACATTGACTATTCCGGTCGTCCTGTCACACAATATGGACAAGGACATGTACGTCTGTGTGTTTAAAGTTAGTCCACCGCAAGATCTATCCCTCAGCGTTCTTCAAAAGACCTCAGCAAGTGTCTTTCTTTTCTAATGTCTTTCTAAGGTTTCTATGGCCTCGTGCCATCTTTTTAGGGAGTTTATATACTGATATACAATACTGATCAAGGTTGCATTGTATGGCCTCATCTAACACTAAGTAAAACGATTAAGAACATGTTTCGTTGACCGCTGGGATACAGTGACCAAGCCCTGAAGTGTGGCAGTGGCGCCATTGCTGCAAACTATGGGAAAACTGAGCAATTGTTGGGGATTTAACCCTGAACTCTCGGTAGATGCATGTTTCTCAGTGCACTGCCATGTTTGTCATGGCCTGCATGTTTGACGTGAACCCCCAGACGCAATTAACACAGGCTGTTTTTCACAAAAACACACAAGCCCCTTCCCATAATACTTTTCCTTCTTGCAGTATTGCTGTGGCTCCATCACAGGAGAATGGTGTTGTAAAAGGCATCACAGTGTTCACTGTTTACATATTTGAGCCAAGATTGTCGTCCCCTGCAAATGTTTACACACTTATCAGGCAACGGTACCCCAAGAACTACCCCGGGTAGACCCACCGAAGCTCGCTCTTCATGTGTTAACACAATTGCTTTTATACTCTCTAAAATTCTCTTGATATAAGTTGTTATTATTGCTATTATTGTTATTATTATCATTATTCTTATGATTACTATGGTTCGTAGATTTGACAATATGTGCTTTTTACAAATGACTACATCCCCCATGATGCATTTATCTGCTTTTGCTGTGTTAGAGGTTTACAGCACCCTAGTGTAGAGCTCCACCCTGTTTTGACTGACAGACTAATTGGCCAATCAGTATGCCTGTAAACATCTTTTGCATTACCATAACAAATGCTGTGTTCCATTCAATTCTGAAAGTGCGGGAGAACTCCACCGAAATACCAGAACCGAATGGTGTTAATGGTTTTCGCACAAGAATTCTTCCTCCGATGTTGAAGAATCGCATGATCATTTGACAGAAGTGTTTCTCCACTATCGGGTTGAATGGTTCAGTGCGCGGTGAGTAACTCTTAAGAGGTGGGGGATTTTAGTGAATCAAAAACATTCCAGCTAATGTTCTAAGAATGTTTCTCCAACATTTCAATCAGTTTATAGGAACATTGTTTTTTAATGTTCTCTGAATGTTTAAAATGTTTTAAATGTTTAAAAAAAAATCTTGGTTATGGGATTGTAAAGGGAACATTCCATTTTATATTTTTACTAACATTATGGGAATGTTTCAGAATCTTCAGAGAACATTCAGAAGTAAAGTGAAAGTGAAATGTGAAGGCCAAGTATGGTAACACATACTCGGAATTTGTCCTTTGCATTTAACCCATCCAGTTAGCGCACACACTAGCGGTTGGGTGCCTTGCTCAAGAGCACCTCAGTTATTTGGTATTGAGAATTGAACTCACAACCTTTGGGTTACCAGTCTGAATCTCTAACCATTAGGTCACCACTGCCCAGGTGCAAGTAGTAAGTATTTAAACAAAACATTATGAATGTCCAACTAAAACTTTTCAGGAAAAAATGTTCATGAAAAATATTTTGAGAACATGCACCTTGACCAGGGAAGTTCAATTCCCACATGAATGACTCTTTTGAGTCGATTCTTTTTGGTGATTCAGAAACATACAGCTCGACCTGGGAAGTTCAATTCCCAAATTAATGACTCGTTTGAGTCAATTCTTTTTAGTGATCCAAAAACATACAGTGCAATCAGGAAAATCTAATTTCTGGATTAATGACACTTTTGAGTTGATTCCTTTTGGTGAATAAAAAACATACAGCTCGTCCAGGGAAGTTCATTTCCCAAATGAATGATTCTTTTGAGTCAATTCTTTTTAGTGAGTCAAAAACATACAGGGCAATCAGGAAAATATAATTTCTGGGTTAATGAAACTTTTGAGCTGATTCTTTTTGGTGAATAAAAAACATACAGCTCGTCCAGGGAAGTTCATTTCCCAAATGAATGACTCTTTTGAGTCAATTCTTTTTGCTGAGTCAAAAACAAAAATATACAGTGCGATCAGGGAGGTCTAATTCCGAATGAATGACACTTTTAAGTTGATTCTTTTAGGTGAATCAAAAACATTCAGCTTGACCAGGGAGGTTCAGTTCCCAAATTAATGGCTCTTTTGAGTCAATTCTTTTTGATGAGTCAAAAACATACAGTGCGATCAGGAAAATCTAATTTCCGGATGAATTAAAGTTTTGAGTTGATTCTTTTAGGTGAATCAAAAACATTCAGCTCAACCAGGGAGGTTCAATTCCCAAATGAATGACTCTTTTGAGTCCATTCTTTTTAGTGAATTTTCAACTAACCGTGAGATTTAAATCATCACAGTTGCTTATGGTTGTTTATATGACAGCGTGTAGTTAAATATACATGTTTATGAGTTTTGCCAGTAGTTTTTGTAATGAATTAAAGATATCACTTTTTTAGCTTTTTTATTTATAGGCCAATTTTTGTATTTCCTATATGCCACCTCTAAGAAAACTGTGAAAAGTCATTAAAAAGTCTATGTAAACACACTTATTTATTATACAAATTATCCCATCATTTGTTTAATGGAATGGCTTGTTTTCCCCAAAATAGTGGTTGTGGATGCCAATGATAAGAACATGCCACATCAAACTTTGAATGGAACGCAGCATTAATCTAGTCCCAATGTACCCAACCGCCACTAATTTTAACCATGCGTATCTCTCTTTAATCAGGTCAGTGTGCCATAATAATTAACCCTTTCCAGATCCACCAGTACTAATGCTTATAAGGGAGCACAGGGTGCAAAATAGCATAATGATAGTGGAACCCCTGATCATTTAATCTGAGGTTAAACTCTTCCCATCGTATCTAAACTGACATCATTTTGTTGAAGGGTCAGACAGGGAGAGCTGTAGTAGAGATGCATGCAGTGAAATAATGAAGCTTCACAATTTCTCACTCTCATCACTGTCCATTAAGATCTTACTGTTCTCTATATATTGTTTTTGAGACTATATACTTTTTTGTTGTTTTTTTTTTGTTTGTTTTTTAATTCGAGGAATGCGGCTTACTACAAGCTTTCGGCTGGTCAGGCTCTCAAGGGGAAAATGGAAAGGGAAAAGCTTTCTCAGTGTCAGCTCTTTATAACTGCATTTTGGTTCTGCTTTTTATTAAAAAAATCCCTCTTTGATTCAAAGTGTGTGTGTTTGATTATTCATTAAAAATGCAATTCAAGGAGTTTTGTTTCACGTTTTCCAAGTGGAATTACCATAAATATAACGCTCGGTCTTTGCGGTTTGTAAGAGTTGTAATGTTTTTGAAAGAAGTCTATTCACCATAGGGCTGCATTAATTTGATTAAAAATACAGTAAAAACAGTAATATTGTTAAATATTAACATTTAAAATAAATGTTTTCTAAATTAATATATTTTAAAATGTATTTAATTCTTGTGATGCAAAGCTGAATTTTCAGCATCATTACTCCAGTTTTCAGTGTCACATGATCCTTCAGAAATCATTCTAATATGCTGATTTGCCGCTCATAAAGCATATTATTATTAATGTTGAAAACAGTTACACTGAGAATTTTTTTAGGATTTATTGATTAATAGATCCTATGAAGTGCCTATAAAAGGACTTCATAAAAGGCAAACACTTACTTTGAGAAAGCTTGGATGCTCAAAAGTACATGAAAATTAAAAAAAATGGTTTTCCATGAAAGATTTGTGATCCCACACTATGGTGTACTGTCCAAAACTTTCACTCTACACTATTTGTAGATCTAAAAAAATTCCACAGGAAGCAGTTTGGGGTTACTGGGTGAGTGCAACATCCCTTCAGGAAGAACCCTGTTGTTGGCTTAAGGATGATTGGGTGTGCACTTATGCAGGTTTACATACAATAAAAACAAGGGCCATTTATGATTCAAATGTATATAAAAATACATTTAAAGAACATAGCCTACTGTTAAATGACCTCATCCTCAACCCAACCCTTCTTAGAAAAAAGACAAAAACAATGACAAACCTTCAAATATACATTATAAATAGTTAGTTTACTCTTCAAGGAGAAGTGCTTGGTATTTGTCAGAGCAAGAACTCTTCTAATGACTAACATCATTTGTTTCGGCCAGTATGGTAGACCGAAAGAGGATATGATACTAGCTACGGCCTTTTCTTTCTTAAAGGCCAAATGATCTAATTTAGCGGTTTTCAAACTGTGGGATTATTTTTATTAGAGTGGACAAAAATTGCATCAACATGACTTATTTAGCCTACTGAACTGTAAGTTCAATATGTCAATGAATGTGTAACTAATTACTTGCACTTAATCTGAATAAATATGTTATCCGAGAGGATTTTTTTTTTATCTGATGTAACATTAGCCTTATGTGCGACAGGATAACATGGTTTCACATGGAAGAAACCTGATTCATTGTAATTAACCTTCACACTAGCAGACGATGTAGCTACAGAATATAGCTTATATTTTAGATTTACGCAGCATGCACAATATTCATTTTAACACTTTATGTTTGTGTTGCTTGAGGTGTAATATTCATTTTAACACTTTATGTTTGTGTTGCTTGAGGTGTCAGAGTTGTACATTTCCTTTCTCAGTCATTTTTTTGACGTGTTTTCCTGTTTCGCTCTTGTAATATTTTCCTCTTTCGCATTGCACTAATAAATCAAAATAGAATTCTAAAAGGACACGTTTAAAGGAACTAAAACTAATATTCTTGTTGGTTTTGTCTTTGTCTGCAAATCTGATGAAACTGAAATCAATCTACTATGAGTAAAGTGCCTCATTACGAAGACCCACAACAACCTGGTAATCATAATTGATTTTCTGTACTTATTTAGTATTGTCTTACAATCAGAATACTTGGCTTGTTGCCACACAAAGTATCTACTGTAGTTACAATTACATTTAATCATTTAGCAGACGCTTTTTGATCCAAAGCGACTTATAAAGGATGAGAACAATAGAAACAATCAAACCAACAAAAGGGCAACAATATGTAAGTGCTGTCCAAGTTATTTTAACACAGTACACATAGCAATATTTTAAAAATAAATAAATAGAATAATAAGTGTTAGTATTAGTGGGTCAAGTGTTGATGAAAAAGATGCTTTAGCCATTTCTTGTGTGGCCGAGCCTGGTATGGCCCAGATGAAATTTAACAAAATGAATTTAACCAAAATTGAGAAATAATAATGTGACTATGCCACCTTGGGAATCTCACCCAAAGAATTTACCCTTAAGACTTTGCACAGGCTCCCTACCCAGTGGCAAGCAAAACGTGGAGACACAGGTATCAAACAATACAAAATACCATGCAAACACCGCCACCACCTAAAAGGTGGAAAAACGTCTCCCTGGTCAATAAAGGCCTTCAGCTCTTAGAAGGGAAATAACACTCAACACACACGCAGGTTAATACAACAATCCTATATCAATTACACAACCTACACTTAACTAAAAATAATACCCATTTAGACACGAATGAACAAAACCATTCACTGTAAAACCTGATAAGTTATGGTGACGCAAACCATTTGAGGAAACCGAATGCAGTAAACCATTTAAGTTTTGAAACCAATAAGTATAAGTTCTGTGAGTTAAATTCACTTATATTTTAGTGTTGGTTTAGTCAATCATTAGAATAAACTCCAATTAAAGTTTTTAAGTTTATTCGACTCATTCAGGTGACAAGTCTTAACAACTATATCATTACTATCAAGACGTATTTAAAACAGCTCATGTGACTACAGTGGTTCAACCTTATGAAGCGACGAGAATACTTTTTGTGCGGCAAAAAAACTAACAACGATAATTCAGTAATATCTAGTGATGGGCGATTTCAAAACACTGCTTCATGAAGTTTCGAAGCTTTACGAATCTTTTGTTTCGAATCAGTGGTTCGGAGCGTGAAAGTCACGTGATTTCAGTAAACGAGGCTTCATTACGTCTTAAGTGTTTCGAAATTTCAATGGTTCACTACTGGGGGGCGTGACTTTGGCAGTTTGATACGCGCCCCGAACCACTGATTCGAAACAAAAGATTTGTAAAGCTTCGAAGCTTCATGAAGCAGTGTTTTGAAATCGCCCATCACTAGATATTGTTGAATAAAATCATTATTTTGTTCTTTTGGCGCACAAAAAGTATCCTAGTCACTTCATAACATTAAAGCATAACTAAATAACTTTTTTACCTTTATAAATAGTTTTCTAAGTCCTTACGATGGTTAATTGACTTGTAGTGGTGTGTTTGAGGCGAGCACTAACCCCCTCTGGCACGTCTACGCCAAAAAACAGCACTGACACAATCTCGCCTCATGTTCACGTTCACGCGAGAGTGACAAAATGCTTTATGGTAATTCAAAAAACAATGTATATATTATGACTTTATAAGACAATTTCGAAAATTACCCACCTCCATCTAGATTTCTTGTACTGTATTTGCAAAACTACTGCGTTGTAGTCCAGAGCTGCGCTTGGAGTATTTACGACAGTGTGATTCACTGAAGGAACCTGTAGGGGGAGCTTCGCAAATCTTACTGAGTTTCGCTTTAAGGTTGAACCACTGTAGTCACATGAACTGTTTTAAAAACGTCTTTCTGGACATCTGAAAGCAAAACCTAACATTGGCACAAAATGATGACAGAACAGGAGCACTGTAAAACTCAATAAGTTGAGAATACTCAAAACATTTAACTAACTCATTTTAAAAGTTAGTACAACTTAAAATTTGTGGGGCGGGGCCGAGAGCTGTGGAAGCGGAGCAAGGCCATTGT
Organism: Culter alburnus; assembly: GCA_028476615.1. Classification (NCBI taxonomy): domain Eukaryota; kingdom Metazoa; phylum Chordata; class Actinopteri; order Cypriniformes; family Xenocyprididae; genus Culter; species Culter alburnus. Next base: position 811,663 of record JAOTNS010000966.1, on the reverse strand, counting down.
GGTGCACAGGTGTCTCTCATTAACAATCACGTCACCGGCATCATCCCTTCGCTCCCACAGTTCTCAGCCTTGCCCCACTCATCATAATGTTAATTACATACAGTTCATTTACATAAACATCGATTGATAGCAAATAACACATGCTATTATAACTATCAAAGAGACTATCATCATAATACTCGCATGTATATCATCAAACAACATACAGTATATATGGTCTTAAAAGTTTTGCAGCCCATCCTCAACCTAACCACAGGCTTTAACCCTACAAAACTAACATAACAGAACCCCCTGTAAATCCCAACATAACACAAAATTAAACACTAATTTATGTCTCCCTGTGTTAATCTTGTGCAAAAACACACAAAATAACCATTAATTTCAGCATTTATTTATATTGTCTGATGCAAAGCATGCTGGGAATTAGAAATCTGCTGCAACTCAACTCAATCATTTTAAGTTAAGCTTACTACAATGAAATTTTGAGTTCACGCAACTTTTTTCTATTAGGTATGTAAGGTTGAAAATATCCAAAGATATTTTAAAATGAACAAAGACATTTGCTTTACTGTTTCAACTCCCTCTCTCTTGCTACAAGGGCCATTTGGAAGGCACAAATGTGTTGATAGTGATCAAGGCCTGTAGGCCAAAATGTATGTACATCGGGGGTCTACAAATTGTGACACCTTTAGTACAGTGGGGGAAGTTTTAATCTTCTGATTGGTCAGTTTTCAGTCACATGGTCAAGGAAGGGATAAAAGAAGACTGAAACTGTTTCTCTGTCTCTTTGATTCTTGGCTTTTCTTGGGAATTTTCTGGCCCTCTCTCTCTCTTTCTCTTTCACTTTATCTCTCAGGTAACTTTTTGCATACATGCTGGGTACAATTAATGGTATATGATTTTATCATCTCATACATCTATTTTGTAATTATTTTAAGTGTAACTATAATCAGATATTGTCATTAAACTCTTTCTATTACAAATGACGTGCTAACTAGTTTTGATTTAGTATTAACATTAATGTGCTCCCTATTGCAATACAATATTGTCACACTATAGCAATGCTCTCACATATTTTGCTATTGTAACTGCGCTTATTTCCGTCGTTGGTATAAGTTGCAGTGATTTTGGTAAAGTTGGTTTTATATTCGCACATTCGGACTTCTGATAAATTCAGACTTTCCAATAAATGTGCAATAAATTAATGTTTGCGAATTTTAAGCAGTTACATGATATTGACAACCAACGATTGTCAACTTACAACATTTTTCACAGTCGATCAAAATAGGCAAGTATTGTTTTAATGGCATATTTACTTGTGAATATCCACTGAATGAAGTGTGATTAACAAGGCTATTGAATACGGATGACCGAATGTGCGAATATAAAACCAACTTTACCCAAGTGTTGCAGTGGGTGGTAATAGACAAGAAATGTACAGTTTTCTACCATCTTGCTGATAATGTTTCTTTAGTCATTCAGCAACAACACAGCCTGAACCCCTGTAGGCGATCCACCCTTACAAGTACAACAAACTTTCATTATTATTTGAGTGAAACAAACTAATTTCAATTAATTAATTTCACTGTTGGGTTTACAATATTTCACAAATTGAAGAATAAAAGAACTAATTCAAAACAAAACAACAAACTCAAAAGACTCAAATTGGGAAACATGCACACAAGGAGGATGAAATCCTTTGGTCCAACAATGCGACCGTGACCCAAAACACACACACAGACTCAATGCAAGTCGACCGATGAAACAGTGGTGACGTCACTGCAAGGATAAACTCTCAGCCTGTACACAGCAGCCGTTTAGGTTTACAGGCGCATTCATCAGCCACGGCAAAACAAAACACGGAAGTGACTACAAACTCAACCGCTCTCCTTAACTGACCCACAGCAGAGTTCAGTCAAAATAACAGAAGTCAAACCACACCAGGGAAATGACACCTACCTAGGTACAGACGCCAATGGCTTTTATATACAAACACCAATCAATGATGTTAAATTGCCCACCCCACCCATTCAACTCAAGAAATCATGCTTATGTTTCCTGTCATGCCACACTTGCTATTGGCAACCATTGCAAATTGATGAAGAGAGGTGTGACATGCACTCTCTTTGGCCCATTAAAGACCACTCTAGCTACTGCATTCTTGATCAGTTTCAGAGGTTTGACAGTATATGCTGGAAGGCCTGCCAAGAGAGCATTACAATAGTCCAGTCTGGATAAAACATGCTCAAATATGAAGGACCTGATCTTCCTAATGTTGTATAAGGCAAACCGGGCAGTTCTAGCAGTATGGTCTGTGAAGTTTTAACTGATGAAGCAGTTATGGTTGACAATCCTAGCTGAATGGAGAAGCTGCGATGAAGTGTTGGGTTGGCCGAGACCACAAGCAGTTCTGTCTTTGCAGAAATGTCTGTCAGGCAGGCTGAGATGCGAGCAGCTGGATCATCTGGCTGGATTGTCATCAGCATAGCAGTGATAAGAAAAACCATGTTTCTGAATGACAGTTCCTAGTGATGACAAGTACTGAGCCCTGAGGCACTCCAGTAGCTAGATGTTGCGACATATACACCTCACCCCTCCAAGACACCCTGAAGGACCTACCTGAGAAGTAAGACTGAACCACTGGAGTCCAGTTCATGAGATGCCCTTCATCAAGAGGGTTGACAGGAGGACCTGGTGGTTAAAAGCAGCTGACAGATCCAGCAAGATGAGTACTGATGGAAGCTGATCTGGCCAGTCTCAGTGCTTCAATAACCGAGAGCAGGGTATATTTTTTGAATTTTGTATTTGTGAATCCAATATTAGTAGGTAGGCTATTGCTCTTTCTTGACGGCATCTGTAACTTCTCATTTAACTAAAATGGAGATACTTAGGTTAAATTATGTAATGTAAATGATCTAATATATCATAAATACATAGTATATTTAGGAACTAGTGGTTTACTTCCAAAATCCTGAACTAAATCTACCTTATCATAATTTCTGTTAAATAATGAGGAAAGCTAAGTAATAGCTACTATCTATTACACTACCGGTCAAAAGTTTGGAAACATTACTATTTTTAATATTTTTGAACAAAGTCTCTTATGCTCATTAAGGCTGCATTTATTTCATAATAAATACAGAAAAAACAATAATATTGTGAAATATTATTACAATTTAAAATTATGGTTTTCTATTTTAATATACTTTAAAATATAATTTATTTCTGTGATCAAAGCTGAATTTTCAGCATCATTACTCCAGTCTTCAGTGTCACATGATCCTTCAGTAATCATTCTGATATGCTGATTTATTATCAATGTTGGAAACAGTTGTGCTGCTTAATATTATTTTATAACCTGTGATACTTTTTCAGGATTCTTTGATGAATAAAAAGTTAAAAAAAAAAAAAATATCAGCATTTATTTAAAATATAAATCTTTTGTAACAATATACACTACCGTTCAAAAGTTTGGGGTCAGTATTGTTTTTTTGTTTTTTTTTAAAGAAATTAATACTTTTATTCAGCACGGATGTGTTAAACTGATAAAAAGTGATAGTAAAGATTTATATTGTTAGAAAAGATTTATATTTTGAATAAATGCTGTTCTTTTTAACCTTTTATTCATCAATGAATCCTGAAAAAAGTATCACAGGTTCCAAAAAAAAACTGTTTTCAACATTGATAATAACTGACCATCAAATCAGCATATTAGAATGATTGCTGAAGGATCATGTGACACTGAAGACTGGAGTAATGATGCTGAAAATTAAGCTTTGATCACAGAAATAAATTATATTTTAAAGTATATAACAATAGAAAACCATAATTTTAAATTGTAATAATATTTCACAATATTATTGTTTTTTCTGTATTTATGATAAGAGACTTCCTTCAAAAACATTAAAAATAGTAATGTTTCCAAACTTTTGACCGGTAGTGTATATTATGTTTACCTTTTATATTAATGAGAAAATATATTTATATACAGCATAATAACGTGTTGGAACATAATGTGATAGACATCCTTGAAATGCTATTGTAACATTCTGTCTAAATTATTTGTTATCTGTATATTTTTTTATTTAACCTATTTTAATGTTGTCTCAGCTAAAGTATCTTTTTCAAAATCTGAATTTTTTTAGGTATGGTAATGACAAATCCAGTATGGTAAAAATAGAGATTCCTCAAAAAAAAAAAAAAAGCCCCTTTAAAAGGCAAAATCCCCTGCATTTTGAAACACAAATTACTGATAAGTTATTAACAGTTCCTTTTAAACTTGAAAGTAAACAATGGGATACCTTTGTTAGATTAGATAATCTAAAAAAAAAGTCCATTGGGAATTGTTGGGATAAAACGAGTAGCTAATGGTTGTTCTTTCCCTTTCCTTGGACTGTCACATTACATTATAGTTCAGAATAAAACACTGATTTGTGAATCATCAAAATGTACCCAACATATTTACATTGGTTCTAACACACTGATGTACTTTGATATATTGAGTATTGTGCTCTGTATGTTTATTTAAAACAACTCCATTATAGAAATACACAAAATTACTGAAGTGTTCCTTCTGAAATGTTGTTTCATTATGACACAATGTAAATGTGTATGAAAATATAGTGAGTCAGAGAGGACATTATAACTCATCAACATCTGTCCATCAACTCTTCAACAGGTGCATGAGAGATTAGGTGGATGCTGAGCAATTTCTTTTAATTGTTGGCAAGTTTTAAAGTAGTAGTATTTCTCAAGATTTCTTGCTTGGGCGTCCACGTGTGTAAATGAAAATGTCAGTTCACAGAACTTCACACTCTTAATGCGGCTGATGACATTTTGTCATGCATTAGCACGCCTTTTTGAAAGAGGATGTGATACTTGATGGGGCATTTAAGCCTTAAATGTGGCATTAGCATTTCTTTAAATACGTTTGTAACATTTAACAATAACTTTTAACAATTCATAGGTTTTAGCCAACTAGAGTATTATTCATTCAAAATCAAAATGAGATGCTACTGTTTTTATTTTAAGTTACATACACAGCAAAATCTCCAGAGTTAAATCAACTCTGCTCTAATTAAGTGATGATTGTGCATTAGTGATGAACACCTGCTGTTAACAAGCAGAATCACTGAAGAAAAGAGAAACACAAGAACTACAACTGACTTTGGTCACAGCCTTATTAATTGCTTAATTATCTCATTAACTTTAACTCTGCTTTAGTGTTACTTTAACACTATTTAGAGAGGGACCATATGTACTCTAAGCAGAGTTGATTTAACTCTGGGGATTTTACTGTGTATACAGTTAATCACATTAAAAATGATTAATTCTACTAGTAACAATAATACAACAATATGGTTAAAATAATAATAATAATGGCTCCAGCACTCATTGATGACTCTACAGGATAAGCTAGTGTAAGATGTATAGATTATTATTATTATTAATATTATATGAAGCCATAATGGTGGGGACATGATGATGGAAAATGGGAGATATATTCCAATGCTTTTGTGTTCTCTTGCGAAATTTTGTTTTTCCCTCAAGAAATTCTGCTTCGCTCACAAAAAAACTTAAAAGTTTAAACTCAAAAGTATTGACATAATTTTTCTGTGTCTATTTACACTAAGTGCAAATAGCGTCCCTTATTGGCAAATGCTATTTACACTAGCTCCGCCCACTAATGTCTGGTTGGGCCAGTCAAGTTTTAAAAAAAGATATATGATATTAAACATCTTCAGTGGCATAGTGGTACCAAGTATAGGTCTTGTAGACCTGGCTTTTGACGCGGGTTCGAATTCGCCTTTTGCCGAGCTCGTATTTATTTTCAATAAAAATGAAAAGTGGAAATAAACTGCGAACGAGTGTTTAATAATATTAAAAGTGTTTATTGGGTAGGGTTAGGGGAAGATGTAGGGAGGGATAATATTCTCCCAATAAGGCAGCATCCATTTAATAATTTTAATAAATATAATCATTTACAATCTATGATATTATTGCATCCTGTTAATGTACAAAAATACTGAGGTGCAAATAGTATCTGCCAATATAAAGTATAGATAGCATCTAATTACTATATTTACTCTTATTGCAAAGAAAAAACTCATACTTTTACAAGGTGTAAATAGAATATAATGCCACACTGTAAAAAATGACCGTGATTGTAACAGTAAAAGACTGTAAAAATGCTGTGGTGAAAAACTGTCAATTGGTTTACAGAAAGTTTCCGTACTATACGGTGAATAACTGTAATAGATCTAACGGTACATTTAATGTAATTTTCCGGTAAAATACCGTTAAATTCACAGTTTTGGAAGTGAAAAATAACAATTCATTGTAAAATTTACAGTGAAAAAACGTAAATTGACATTCCCACAATTCCCTGCGTGACACTTCACATTTGATATATTTTCGTTGAAATAATTCTGTTCTTCTTAGTTTTTTTCTCATTTTTTTCTAATCAGTTATGTACATTAAGGTTTTATGTTACATCTAATGTTGTTAAATTAATGTTTATTGCATTTTTCAAATTTCATGCATGTTACCATGATGGTGTTTAGTGTGTGTGTGAATGACACTGTGTGCACCTTCTATATGTTAGTGTTGTCCTTCTCAGATTGTGGAAAATCTGCTTGTGATGAACTTTGATTCATCATGTGACTCTTATCACCACTGTGTTTGGTGACTGTCAGTGTATTATAAAGGTACAAAACAGATATTAGTAATTCATTAGGTTGATAAATTAACATTATATCAGTTAATGAAATACGTAATTTTACCGTAAATTTAACAGATTTTTTTTTACGTTGCTATTGTATTTTTTACGGTAAAGTTCTGGCAACCACAGCTGCCGTTTTTTTACCGTAAATTTTACTGGGATTTTTTTTACAGTGCATTTTCACTGAGTGTAAATAGTATCTACAGCTATTTACACTTATATATCATCTATCTTTAAGAAAATATGCGTTTTTCACTTAGTGTAAATAGCATCTAGTTATACTTAGTGCAAATAGCTGCTGCCTATTTTTTTCCATCGCCATATTCCTTTAGGGGCTTTGTATTAGTTTAATTTATAAATATTATAAATAATAATAATAATAATAATAATCATTTAAAATTTGACTTGGAAGGTATAGTTCACACAAAAATGAAAAATCTGTCCATGACTCACCAGCCAAATTGTTATATATTACTAAACTATTATATCTTTGTTTTCCTGTTTGAAATCCACTATATTTGGCAAAAGTAACAAATTGTGTCCCTCTCTGGGATGCCATATGCATTCTTCAAAATTCATGTTGCATCTAATTTCCTTCTAACATAATGGCACAGTGTGTTCAGGTTTTTTTGTTTTTTTTTTCCAAGCCACTGTAGCGAAAGAGGAAGTGAAAGGTTTTTTGATAGGGCTGTCCCTTGTGAAGCCAGATAGCATTGTTTAAGCCAAGCCTAATCAGGACTTGTGACGGTCAGAATCACGTGTGGGATGACAACAGCTACTGCTGTACTTTCTCACTTGTGTGGGTGAATTTTACATCAAAATCCCCTTTCCTCAAAATCCACCCATAAAGGGATCTCCCCACTACAGAACAATGTGTATAAAAGCTGATAGCTTGTGCCAAACAGCAGCAAGTCCAGCTTGAGTGCTTCAACAGACTCCCTGTTCCTCCACTGATCTAGCTAAACAAAACGGCCAGTATGACTGCTTCTCGCTTCACCATCATCTCCGCAGTGGCGGTGCTTCTGTGCGCAGTTAGCCTCAGTGAAGGTAAGATGAGGAGATGGATAGATTAGATGTTTTTAGTACAAAACATGTGAAACGTATAAATAGTAATCCATAGTCTACTTGTATTTTGAACTTTTTGGTAATAAAATGTACAGTTTTATATTAAAGCAAAACGTTAAAGAATTTAACAAAGAATTCTTGCTTGTGTTTTTTGTCATCCAGGAATGCGTGTTTCACCTCAAAGATGCTGTTTCTCCTTCACGGACCGTCCTCTGCCAGTCAAACTAGTGGCCGATTACAGCATGACAAGCCAGCAGTGCCCCAAAGAAGCCGTGCTGTAAGTGTAACAACAATATATCTGTGTTTTTGTGTATGTGGGGGGGACCCCTTATGTTTATTATATTAATAATATAAATTATTTCATTCATTTTGATATTATTAATATTGTTTATAATTACTATTATTATTATATTTTTATTTATTATATCCATTATTTTTATTTTATTAATTTTATTATTATTATCATTATTATGTTTATTATATTAATAATATTAATTATTTATTTTATTAATTTTGATATTATTATATTTATAATATATAATAATTCATATATTTATTTTTATTTATTTTTGTATTATTTTTATTTATTATATCCATATTTTTTGTTTTATTAATTTTTGTATTATTATTATTATTATATTAATAATAATGCTTTATTTTATTAATTTTTATTATTAATATAATTGTTGACAACAATAAATATATTTAATATTAGTATTGTTATTATATTAATATTTAATTATGTATTTTATTAATTTTTATATTATTATATGTTATATTAATATGCTTTATTTTTAATTTTTTATATTAATAAAGTTGTTTAACGATTAAAATCTTTATATTATATATTAATTTAGTATTATGTTATTATATTTTTAATATTATATTTTGATATTTTAATACTACTACTAATAATAGTATAATAATAATTACTATATTTTTATTTATTATATCCATTATATTGGTTTTATTAATTTTGGTACTATCATTAAGTTTATTATATTAATAATATTATTTATTTATTTATTTTTATTAATGTGGTATTATTATTATGTTTGTTTGTTATATTAATAATGCTTTATTTATTTTATATTATTAATATAGTTGTTGATAACAACAACAACAACAATAGTAATAATTATTATTATATTAATATTAGTATTATGTTTATTATATTAATTATGATTAAATAGATTTTAACTGATTTGACCAACAGAGCAAGTTCATGTGTGTTTAATGGTACTGAAATTCTCTTTACAGGTTCAAGACCGTAAAGGGCCGTCAGGTGTGTGCCAATCCCGCTGACTCATGGGTACAGAAGCACATCCAGACCATTGACAGCAAGCGTGTCGGGGGCCAGGGGTCCTTGTAACCATGTTGACCTGCGTCTTTCAACTTCTGAACTTCTGATTTGGAAGCATAGGACAAGTGTGGAGTCTGAGCAAAACTGAAAAAAAAAGAAAAAATGCAATTATTGTACCCGCCGACAAATGCACGACTAACTGATCAGCATATTGAAGCTATTGGGTTAAACAATCCAGAATGTACTTTGTTTGGATTTATCTATGTTCTGTCATTTGTTTTTACTAATGTATTTCTAATGAGAGTGTTTTGTGCTGAAGAATACAGCACTGCAGATTATTAGCCTATAGCTCAAAGTATATAAGTTTATTGAAGAAAAATGTATTGAGTTTGAATTTTTTTGTATTGTGTCATTAGAGACAAAACATATAATGATGAAGATCTCTCTTTATGTAAGTTTTTGCTAACTTAACCTCCTCACAATAAAGACTTTCTGGGTCTCAATTTGGCTTTTTCACTCTTGTTCATTTGTGTTATAAATAACCTTTTGCCATGATTCACACAGTTCACATTGTCCAGTTCCGAGATTTCTGTGCAGCTGAAAACCCTTTAACATTCATATTTGCATATTTAAGAGGCCATTAACATTTATAAAAATGATATTGCTACCTAAAAGCTTTAAATAAGATTCATGGATTTAAGGTTTGTGATTGCAACCCTGACAGCAACATAGTGTCGGCCCAGATCCGGCCCACATCTGTTCCACATGTAATCCACATGTACCAGATGTGGGCCGGATCTGGGCCACACTATGTTGCTGTCTGGGAAGCCATTAGAAAGATTGGACTGATGAAATCTGCGATGATTAGCCTAATATTAAAACAGCACACTGCATCATGACTCTGGCTGCATCCAAAATCGCATACTCTCTTGAGTAGGTACTTATTTTGAATAAGTAACCCCTTTGTGACCGCTAAAAAAATGGGATAGTAAAATGGTATCGTATGCACACTTAAGAATATCACCGGAAGTAGGTCATCTGGGTACTTTTTGCTGACTCTTTTATGAGTACTGTGAATTTTCGGACACACTTCTTTTGTCACATACTGTTTTTCGCCTATTATGAGTAGGGAAGTATGCGATTTTGGATGCAGAGTATGAGTCACAGACACGTCCAGATGTTTAGCATGCAAAATATCTCTCGGCATCAATGACACATCTGCGCTTGTCTCAGATCACGTTTTTGATCATACACTATGTTATTGTCACTCACGTGAATGAGCACTGATTTGCCTCAGATTTCGGGAATTTGTTGGCGATTTTCACAAAACTGTTGGCAAGTGAAAATCATAAGGCCCGTTCATACTAAGAATGATAACTAAAGTAACTATTAGCGTCCACACCGACACATGATAACGTTCTGTTTATTATCAGCACTTTGCTGCAGTTCTGTTGTCTGTCTCTTTAAATGCTCGAGCTCTTTAAAGGGGACCTATTATGCCCCTTTTTTCAAGATGTAATTTAAGTCTCAGATGTCCCCAGAATGTGTCTGTGAAGTTTCAGCTCAAAATACCTCACAGATCATTTTGTTGTAAATACCCATTTTTGCACACATGCAAAAACATGCTGTGTTCGTGCATGTGTCTTTAAATGCAAATGAGCTGCTGCTCCCCGCCCCTTTTCCAGGAATGCGCTTCCTTCATTCCTGGCTCCTGCCTGCATGGACACTCTGCCAAATACTATCAAAACATCTGCTTGGTTTTGATTATCATTTATATCATGATCACGCACATTGCAGTTTTTCTTCATCGTGAAAGTTTATTATCTGCATATGTTTTAAATCTATATCAGTTTAAAGGTGCTCTATGTAAATTTTTGACTGTACTAAAGCATAAAAATACCATAATATGTTTGCAGATATTTATTAAACATGCTGAGTTCACATACTCGTTTCTCTGAAAACCATTGCTAAAGCCAGTTATTTTACTTTGAAATTTGCGTCGGAATGTCTGTTTTTGTTTTGGTCTGTGCAAGACCGCACATTGCCAATTTACCCAATAGTATTTCGCCACACCAGTTGCCAGTTGGTGGAAAACGCATGCAGCGAATTGCAGCAAACAAAATGGGTCAAGATCGCAGAGATCTACCCGACCTAAAAAGCCTCAGCCAAAAATCTCTATGAATGGGAGCATATTAAATCGCGATATAAACTTATCATAAATCAATAAATCAACTAATTATCTTACAGTGTGTATGTCTCCTCACCTTCCAGTGTCAATTGAGCTCGCTCCTGTTGCGTGTCCTCAAACTGGCAACCCGCGTGAGCATCGAGTCTGAGGAGGAGGGGGCGGGGCAAACAATATTTTGAATTTGGACTGCAGTACCCATTTCAACCACTAGCTGTCATTCTTACATAGAGCACCTTTAAACTTCTAATTTATCATTTTCTGAGCGCACACATCTGAAGCACGCGCACAGAAAGCTGGCTATCAGACGGCACATATCGCGAGTATTAAACTAACTTCTCTTTCATGTCTTATTTTGTTTAAACTGTCAAATACACACAAGTTATGTCAAAAACACAAAGTTCACAAACACAGTCGGTTATGTCTGTGAACGTAAACAACAGGGACAGAAATCACATGTGTGTATATTAGATCTGCCGCATTCCCTTCAAAAACAATCTTCCTAAATGAAGACTGTTATGTTCACTCACATGTTCACTCAAAAGCAAAACATCTCAATTGCTTAAGAGACATTCTAGTCACTACAGCTGCTCTGGCGTTGAGACAATGGCGGACTGTGTACAGTTCGCTCAGGGCGGAAACTATGCTAATACAGCAGAGTGGGTGGTGCGAAGCACTGTTTACATCATAATTGATTTCACTGCTGCTAAAAAACTCGTCATTCTGGCACGAGATACAATGTGCACCACTGATACCATTGCTTTGTACTTGTGTACACCACATGGAAAGTTTATGACCTTATGAGTCTGACGTACAGTGAGTGATCGTTTTCCACCACAGTGGTTTGTGGTCATGTGTCATTCCACTGTTGAATTTGAGAAGGTGAATCTTCAAATATAACCAGACTCAGTTCTCTTTTCTCCCTGCAAACATACGTCATGTTGGTAATAGGAAGTAACACGGTCCATTTTAGTTCCAGATACTGTATGTGTATAGCTATCTGTATGATTTGACCATGTATAGTAGAGGCAGTGGCCAGAACATGAGAATTAAAACTAAAACTAGGATTGTTAGGAGGTTTCAGAGATTATTTTGATGGCTTACATAATCATACTGTTTCTTTCCCCTCTCAGCGATATAGGTATGTGCATTTAGCCAATTTTCAAACTTTTTCAGGCCAAGGACCCTTGAGAGTTGAGAGCTGGTCACTCACTAATATAATAAAGTATCATATAATGTGTAATGTACATCCTTTACATGCATATTTTATATTGTTTATATTGAAAGGCATAAAAAAATCAATACAGTGATACAGTCATATACTATAGACTACTTGTACATTTCACTTTATGTGCATTTTAATGGTGCAAGGACAAATCAATATTTAAATGTACATTATGCAAATGTTATTAAGCCCCCTGTCAATCATTGTATCCCTTAAAACTAATTTCTGATCACCAAAATTACATATTTAAACGTTTTTGTTTACTGTGAAAAAAATCTTAATGCTTTATAATAGCTTGAATGTAACTCTACACCCTTGCCTCATTTAATATACATGTTATGAATATGATAATTAGCCCCGCCTCCACTCACTCGCACGAGCTCAGATGAGATCCGCTCGGTCAACTTACTGAGGTAAACGCTGCACAACGTCGGACACAACGGTAATTAATATGATTGACTATGTTATCAAACAGCTAATAATGTGTTGCTAATGTTACACAAACCATGTTCCCGTTCGCCATCTCAGTCTGACGTCTGAAAATCAATATCCTAAAAACAATTTGAACAATGTCACTGGAGAAAGGCATATAGGCCTAGTTCATCAAAACATTGTAATATTCATCATACACTCGCCATATTGCTAAATATACCCGATTTTTCATATCAACAGAAAAATATAGCGGGAAAACCTTCTTTTGACACTCCCTTACGCGGTCAGTTAATGATATGCTAAAGCCCGCCAGCACATTGACGTGATTGGTTACAATGTGGCTTGTGACGTCAGATTTTCACCACAGGAGGACTTTAATAAATTACATTTTTAATGCATATTATCGTCTCTTTTTTCAACAAAATGTATCAAACTAACTATTACTATAACAGTTAGCCGACATGAAATACTTAAAGTTTTAAACTGACAATATTACAGTTTGTGTGCAAATAAAATGCCTTCACAATGGAGTGGATTTCAGCTTCTTTTCAAAAGGGAAATAAGATAAAAGTGTCTGGAGATATATATGCATGGTTTTGGGAAGTAGGATGGGTGAGAGAAACAAGTTTCCTTCATACTGGCAGATCCTAAAAAAGTTCTCGGCTGACATCTGGTGGTGAATTTTTAGAGAAAAATATCCAACAGATTTAATTAATTTAACGATAAAATACAAGTTGTGTAGTGTAATATTTTATATGAGCATTGTTTTCTCATATTTTATATTATTTCCATTTCATTTTCAATAAGTGTGACACTTTTTTGTTGTGACCATTTAGCCTTTGCAAAGACACATTAACTCTATTTGCACACTTTCTTGCATAGAATGTAAATCCACTCTTATGGGAAAATTTGTGAATTGTAGAGGAATTGAACCATAGAGGTATACAAGCGATAGAATGTGATTATTTTATATTATTGATTCTAAATTGAACTGTTTGGAAAAGATGACACTGAGATCAATTAAGATTGTTAAATATTTGATTTGTGCTTTTGAGAAGTAACAGACACCAACTGAATGGTGTAAATAAGCAGACAGATCAGATGTGTCCTCTTCATTTTCTCCTCTTCTATCAAGGTAAATTCTCATCTGTTTGCTCGGACTCCTGAACAGGACCTGCAGTATCAGATCTGAGATCTTCAAGCTCTACAGATTCTTTCTGTCATTGTGAAGAAATATCTTGAAGAATGAGAAGCCTGATGTTCCTGCTGGTCCTGGTGATCTTCTGCTCTCTGCAGATGACTTCAAGAGGTGAGGACTCTTTGATTTTAATTAACATAAAATAAATTGATTTCAGATTTTTCATGGAAGGTTTAGTTTCATTTGTTTCAGGTGATTTAAAAATATAGCAACTTATTCAACTGAAAATCTTTTTTTTTTTTTTTGCATGAGCATGGTATAGATTTGTGATAGGCCTTTTTGTCTTCATATTTCAGCTACCATTGCAATTGATGCAGAAAATTCAAAGTGCTGTATGGAGTTCATGGATGTGAAGATTCCTGTGAAACTGGTGAAGTCTTACTACTGGACCACCAGTGACTGTCCCAGACGAGCCGTTGTGTGAGTGTCATCTTAAACATTATTTATTTTAATACAGCAATGTCAATCTGAATGAGACACTACATTAAAGAAACACTTTGATCTAAATCTTGTTGTCCTTTTCTCTCAGGTTTCAGACGATTAAGGAGAGACATCTGTGTAGATCCAGAGACCACCTGGGTGAGCGGACATGTTGCTAAAGTGGACAAGAGAACAAGACTCTAAAACCAGCTACACTGTTTCTATTTGAACTCTGCATTTCATATTGTATATTGTGCTGATGTATATAAAACTATTGTATTTACAGAATAATTTATGTGATTGGGTTCATTTGTTTTAATAAAATATAAATTATATTTTTATCATCATGGAGTATTGTTTTTATCCTCTGTTGCACACATTTTGAAAATACATTTTTTATTTAAATTTAAGTCTATGTATCTGGTGAATCTATATATTAATAGATGTTAAGAAACAAACTATTTCTATTAAGTATCTCAGTCAAAGTAAGTTGTCTAAAACTGACTACTATCTAAAAACGAATCTGTTTAAACAACACATTTCCCTTTTGAAGAAGGAAAATGTTTGTTAAACAAATTTGTTTTTAGTATATTTTTGGACAACTCAGTCTGAATGAGATACTTAATAATTTCCCTTCTTGTGTAAGTACCTACAATACTAAAATTAATAGAAAATTAAAATGAAATATCTACAGTAAATAGACTGGTTCTGTTCTGCTGTCTTTTACTGCCATTACTGGACAGCAGAAGATCAGCTTTATCAATACAATTTTTTTTTTTTTTTTTTTTGAAAGATTTTCTTTTAGGCACACACAGACATCAAGAATCAGCGTATGAATCTCAACAACTGTGAAAAACAACATATTCTGATAAACAGATCAACTCTGAACATTAGAAAACAAGCTACTAAAAAGTCACAGAAAAACAGCAAAATTTAAATAGTGAGAATAAAGGAAATTACTAAGACAATTCACCTCATATTTATTCATGCAGCAATGCATGATGGGAGCCATGGATGAATTTTGATTGGTGGCACCCAGAATGCATTGTAAAAAAGTTCTCGGCTGACATCTTTTTAGCGCTGTTACAATTATGATTTTTAATATCTCATTGAGATTAATGGGAATTGTCTAAATATGACTAAACCTACTGAAGGCAAATATAAATATGAAAATCCTGATCATTAATACAAGTACATAATATGCATGGTTAATAGCTTTTGATATTCAGTGTCCATTCCTGGTACTGTTCTGCAGTCCTCTACTGCCACCTACTGATGAAAGCTTTCAGTCTGATAGGATTTCATTAGGCTACATAACTATAAAATATGCAAAAAAAAAAAAAAAAAAAATGTTGGCCTATAAAGTTTGCCGAAGTATTTAAATAATTCCTTTTAAAGTATTCCATTTTGTAATGAATTTTTTCTTACCGTAGCTGTACCTTTCCTGACTTAATTATTCTAGTTCCTCTATTAGACCAAGAAAATCCACTATAAATAGAAGAAGTGGTTTTGTTTTCTTAGAGCATGAGTTTTAGGTAACAATTCAGATATGGTCATGAAGATCTTCTGTTTTTACATTTAGTGCTGATCATGACAGGCCTGAAATGAAGAAGTTGTTTTCCTGTTGATTTCCTGAAGCACATTTTCAATTTGTCTAAAAGAAAAATACTTTCTACAAAGCAGAAAAAGGGAAGAGGTGAAGGAACAGAAAAAAAACTCACACGAAACAAAACAAAATCTACAATCTTCCTATCACATAAGGATTTACAAGAATATATTTTAAAGAAAACTATAGGCTTTTATCTCATATATTGGCCTAATAAAGTGCTCAGACGTTATTCAGAACACATCAGATATGTAAGGCTACACAACTGTGTGAATTGTTCATGGCTCAGTTAACAGAATTAACGGGGGTTATTTTCTCTATACAGCAGGGACGGACTGGGACTAAAAAACGGCCAACAATGCGCTGATTCTTGATGTCTGTGTGTGAATAAATCTTGCAGGTCTTTTAAAGTGTTTAGTGTACATTGTATTTTTCAGATTTATTATTTTGATCTGGTTTACTCTTGTTACTCTAAAATAAATCCAGCTCAAAGTTAATCACATTTTTTTTCTTTTCTTTTAAAGCTCAGTGAATAAAGCCATAATATGATGACGATTATGTTCTGATCATCAAACAGCTGACAACAGCTAAACACTAGGGATGGGCAGATCGATGTGAACTATCGATATATCGATACTGACGTTGAGTATTGAAATTATCGATACTCAATTAAAATATCGATACTAAGGTGTTTTTTTTTTTTTACCAGTTATTTATTTACATAAATTTATGCATACAATATGTATTGAATTGGATAAATAACATATTTAGCGAATATTTGTTGTAGAATTATTTTCCTGCTTATCTGAACACGCAAATGCTGCAAGTCAGAACCAATCAATCACAGAGAGTGTTCGCTCACTGCCGACACTACATTCAAACAGCCTTTAGTATCATAAGAAACCATTGATGCTGCCTAGAACAATGCTTAGCCTAACAGAAGACCGAAAAATATAGTATTATTTATAGTAGTTTATTCACAATAAACAAATGAAATAGTTGCCTATAGTTTGTGTAATTACATTTATTTAAACTGAACGTTAAAAGTTCATATTGATGTTCTGTCAGAATACAAATGTTTCATTTTATGGGTGCAACAGTCGTCACGGCAGCTTATGAAATGAACCATTACTACTGTGACCATAGTTCAGCTAGGCATAGTAGGCTTATTTGTAGATTTTCCATGGTTTACCAAGTAAACATTTTCACCATGTGTAAACAAAATATAATCTAATAAACTGCAATTAAGGCAAAGTGAATGTTAAAATGCTATAATGTTAAGGGGTATCATAACCCATTGTACTCTTAATTATTCAATAAATGTCTAAAATTTTATAAACTCATATTAGAGATATGATCCCTACTAAACACATTATCTCTTGCTTTTCTTGCCATAGCAAATAGAAAGAACAGCCAAAAAAATACTAACACTAAAACAGTCAAGAGTCAAACTGCCTAACTGAAGTAAGCGCTGACCTCGATCACGGTGACATCAAACTAAACTTATTTTCAACAAATCATCAACATCTAAACCTCTGGTAATTCTCAATAACAACTTTTGTAGATGTATGTCAGAAATAAAGTCAATCTGGTTAGTAATACATGAAGCTGGTAATGCTGTTTGTGGAGATGTTTAATCAGATCTTGAGAAATTTAATGTCTTTTATCTTCAGTTGATTTCATCGAAGGCTGTGGCTGAAGTTGTAGTTCTTGTTGTTCCTCTGTCCTTCAGTGATTCTGCTTGTTATCATCTTATTATCTCATTAACTCCAGTATGTTTCTGTGTTACATTTAACAGCCTGTAGTGTGCACACTGAGCAGTGTTCATTTCATCTGGGCTAACCCATGTGGGGCCTCCATGGAAACTGTGGACAAAAATGTCTGGGCCCCAGTTAGTCAGCCCAGGTGACACCCATCTGGGCCCCACCATGCTGTGTTGGCTGGGTCTGTATATAAGAAGGAGCTCAGACGTTATTCTGGACACATCAGATCTGAGATCTTCAAGCTCTACAGATTCTTTCTGTCATTGTGAAGAAACATCTTGAAGAATGAGAAGCCTGATGTTCCTGCTGGTCCTGGTGATCTTCTGCTCTCTGCAGATGACTTCAAGCGGTGAGGACTCTTTGATTTTAATTAACATAAAATTAATTGTTTTTGTGGAAGGTTTAGTTTCATTTGTTGCATATAGTTTAAAGTAACTTTGGATCTAATTAAAAACTGTTGTCATATTGTTTGCATGAGCATGGTATAGATTTGTGATAGGCCTTTTTGTCTTCATATTTCAGCTACCATTGCAATTGATGCAGCAAATTCAAAGTGCTGTATGGAGTTCAGTGATGTGAAGATTCCCGTGAAACAGGTGAAGTCTTACTACTGGACCAGCAAATGTAAACATGCTATTGTGTGAGTGTCATCTTAGACATTATTATTTTATTTTAATACAGCAATGTCAATCTGAATGAGACACTCCATTAAAGAAACACTGATTTAATCTTGTTTTTTGTCCTTTTCCCCTCAGGTTTCAGACGTTTAAAGAGAGAGAGATCTGTGTAGAACCAGAGACCCTCTGGGTGAGCGGACATGTTGCTAAAGTGGACAAGAGAACAAAAGTCTAAAAGAAGCTACACTGATTCTATTTGAACTCTGCATTTCATATTGTATATTGTGCTGATGTATATAAAACTATTGTATTTACAGAATAATTTATGTAATTGGGTTCATTTGTTTTAATAAAATATAAATTATATTTTTATCATCATGGAGTATTGTTTTTATCCTCTGTTGCGCACATTTTGAAAATACATTTTTTATTTAAATTTAAGTCTATGTATCTGGTGGATCTATATATTAATAGATGTTAAGAAACAAACTATTTCTATTAAGTATCTAGTCAAACTAAGTTGTCTAAAACTGACTACTACACTGTAAACTGAGTTTACTTAGAAAGCTTAATTAAACTGTTTGGTTTACATAAAAACTTACTTAAATTTAGCAAGTTTTAACTCATCATTTTGAATTGATAAAACGCTACCACAGTAGTACTTAGAAATCTTGAGATTTCACTGTAAAATGTAATTAGTTGAGTTTACTTAGAAAGCAAACTTTTGGGTTTACATAAAAAACTTGAGAAAACCGAGGATTGATAATTCAATTTTACAAATGAGTACCTAATTCAGTCATGTTAAAAATCTTGTTCACATTATGTGGAAAATTTTTTTAACAATCAATGAAACTATAGCAACAGACAGAGCACTGTTGAAATCATATTTTTAATATGTTAGTCAAAAAACATTTTGGACTATATAGACACACACAGAGACATCAAGAATCAGTCTATACATCTCAACAACAGTGACATGTTCATGCTGCAAATGCATGCGGAGCCATGGATGAGTTTTATACTATGATGGCTCCCAGCATGCATTGCATGTCACCGTTGTTGAGATTTATACGCTGATTATTGATGTCCTGTGTGTCTAAAAAGTAGTCCAAAATGTTTTTTGCCAAATATAATATTAAAATATATGATCTCAACCATGCTTAGTGTCTCTGATCTAGTTTCAGCATAAAATATTCAATTGTTTATAGTAACAAAGCACACTTTTGATCAAGTACAAACCTTGGAATGAAATCTGTGGATTTTTGATGGTGACATTATAAGTACAGATCCAACAGATCAATCAAATCAAGAAACACTAATGTTAAAATTCAAGGTCAAGAGCCCAACTAAAGCAAACACTTTCCACCATGATGGTGACATCAAACTTTATTATTTTCAACAGTATCTCCAGTTTAATAAATACAAATAAATGTATGGTCCATTGTTGCAACTGAGTAAAAAATGCTTGAGAAATTTAAGGCAGTTTCTACATAATGTGAACAAGATTTTTAACATGACTGAACTAAGTACTCAATTTGTAAAATTGAATTACCAATCCTCAAGATTTCTAAGTACTCTGTACTGTGTGGTAGCTAAACCCAACAATTTAATTAAGCTTTCTAAGTAAACTCAACTAATTACATTTTACAGTGTACATTTCCCTTCTTGAAGAAGGAAAATGTGTTGTTAAACAGATTTGTTTTTAGTATATTTTTGGACAACTCAGTCGGAATGAGATACTTAATAATTTCCCTTCTTGTGTAAGTACCTACAATACTAAAATTAATAGAAAATTAAAATGAAATATCTACAGTAAATAGACTGGTTCTGTTCTGCAGTCTTTTACTGCCATTACTGGATCTTCAGAAATTTCCAGAGACGCGAAACATGAACACATGTTATATTGCACACTATAAACACAATCAAAGCTTCAAAAAACCACGAAAAACGGGACCTTTAAGGTTTGGGGGACGTTATTTGGTGGACCTTCACAGAACATTCAAGATATTCTCTGAACGTTTAGGGAAATATATTTTATTTGGAAATGTTCTCAGAACGTCCCTGCTGCCCTTGTCAAAAAGTTGAATTGAAAATTAGAGTTAAATTGACTAACAAATATTTTCTTAATATCCTACAAAAAAAAAAAAAATCTTTGCAGGTATTTCCTGGATTGTTATCATGAAACCTTTTCTTTAAAATGCAAATCACTTGCAGTAAATCATTAGCTGACAACACTTTAAAAGCGGTTAATAAACAGAACTGCACCGGTCTTGCGGAGGAACATTCTAGCCGGAGCTACTTTTCTCCGTGTATGTCTATGGCGAGTCACGCAGTTACTGTGATACTCTGCGGCGAGTCCTGTCTGGTCTGAAATAGTCCGAAAATAAACACTTATTATAAGTGTACCATAATGATTCAGCATAAGACAAAAACACGGTTTGGAAAATGGATTCATGTTGTATATTCTCATTATATAATTTTTGTAAATTTTTAACACAAAAAAAGTTGCGGACTGCAGCTTTAAATGAATCAACATGCAGCAGAACATCAGTGTTTCTGGATCATCACTGACTGAAGCACAGGCTCTACTCTCCAGCACAATGATAACCTCACAAAACTCAGATAACAGAAACAACATTAAACACTAACAGATCTCTCTAGATCTCAGCATCTTCACTTATTACAAACCACTCTGACTTTATTTCTTTCATTCAAAACTTCTTAATGAGGTGTTGTTTTATTAAAATTTATAAATGTTGAAGTCACCGTTATGGAGGTAAGCACTTGCTCCTGACTCTTGATGTTTTAACTTTATTTTAATTTTATTACAAAATAAATTCTGAGAAAAAACAATCTGATCAAATGATTGGTCATTTGCTTATTGTTGATGATTTTATAATTGTACGGTGCTCTTATTCAGTGATATCTGAATATTGCATTTCTTTCATGTTGTTGTAATATCATTATGTCTGCTGCACTCATGGTACGGCAGCAAAGTTCCTTGATTATTACGCCGGAATGAGATTATAGTTTCCAGCCATATTGGCCTAGAAAATCGCAACTTTTAATTTTCTGTCAGTCTTAGTACATGATGTAACTTCAGAAGAGTCAAGTTTTAAATAGGAAAAATATCGAAACTCTGTGATCATTTTTGAGCGAGATGCTAACGGTCTAATCAGATTCAATGAACTATGCTAAGCTATGCTAAAGTGGTAGCCAGAGCCGACCGGAGATCGGCTGAATGGATTCAAAAACGGTAAAACTCACCTTTTTAACTCTAGGGGAGTTGGAAAATGAGCCTATTTTCAAAAAAAGTGGAGTGTTCTTTTAAAGAAATTCATGCTTTTCAATAAATAATCTCTTTTTCTACATGAATGCCAAAGGTTTCAATGCCTCGAGGCAACAAACTTATAAAAAATAAATGAATTAAAAATTTATGAAAATGTTTATTAATATTGTTAAAGTGTCCAATTTTAAACAGGAAAAACAACACAAATATTTTTTTCCTCATTGATACCATATTGCGTACCATAGAGGAATCATCCCGTGGATGGATCTTCAGAAATTTCCAGAGACTCTCCTCCTTTCTTCTTTTAGTTGGAAAAGATAAATGTGTATTGCCTGAATAAATATAACATTTTAAAATGACTTTTAACTCCCAAGTAAATCACACCTTTTTTTCTTACTGTGAATACAAAAAAAAAAAAAAGCTTCCCTTTTTTTGTCATTCTGCATATATTTTATTTCTGTGAAGCAGTTTAACTGTTGCTTCTCTATTAAAGTTAACTAAACTAACTGTGAGTTTAACAATAGTGGATTTAGCAGCTTTAATCAAACACTCCTGAACCAGTTAATCAGGGTCTTTGGGTTTACTTTGGAAGAAAGGGCTCAAGGGCTCAAATATTAGGTTCTATCACCTAATATTTAGTGATAGAAAAAATCAAATTTGACCATAAAATCTTCATATTTAGTACAGTTAAAGGGGTAATGATGACATGAATTGTTTTATTGTTTTAATATGATCTTTAATATGATCTGAGGTTCACTTATAATGTTATTAAAGGGTTTTTTTTTTTGCATAAACATATATTTGCAGAAAAAACATAATTTACAGACAAAGCATTATGAAATCATTTAATGCAGCTGCTGTCAGATCAAATACAGTTGGCTGTTTCATCTCTCAACAAAAATTTGTTTGCGAACTCTCCATACTGTATCCATTGTAGAGAGCCACAGTGATTCTAATCTTCTATTTGCTTTTGACGAGACGCTCACATCAGTGTCAGCGAATGTCAGACGTCGTGACTGAACACCAGTGGGCGGGGCCTAATGTGTGACGATGTATAACTATTCATCAATGTCTTGTTCTGCTAATGTATTTGCAGAACAATGTTATTTTTTCATGTCATGACCACTTTAATGCTGAGCATAGCAGATCTAAAAAGAGGAAGCCTTGTGTTGATTTTCTGAAGCACATTTCAGTGAATCTGAAAGAAAAGTACTTTCCACTTTCATACATGAGCGACAAAGCAGAAAAAGGATGAAAACTAAAAAGGAAGAACTAAAAACAACTCGTATAATATTGATACTCAGAAATGGATTTACATGAAGGTCTTTAAGAGGAATTCCTCTCCAACTCTGAATATAAGAAGGAGCTCAGACATTATTCTGGACACATCAGATCTGAGATCTTCAAGCTCTACAGATTCTTTCTGTCATTGTGAAGAAACATCTTGAAGAATGAGAAGCCTGATGTTCCTGCTGGTCCTGGTGATCTTCTGCTCTCTGCAGATGACTTCAAGCGGTGAGGACTCTTTGATTTTTAATAAATATAAAATGAATTGTTTTCAGATGATTAATGTCAGGTTTTGTTTCATTTGTTGCATTAGGTGATTTAAAAATATAGATATAGCAACTTGGTAATAAGTTAGTAACAAAGGTGATTGAAAAATATCTTTGAATGAGCATGGTATATATTTATATGCCTATTTGTTTCCATATTTCAGCTCCACTTGCAGCTGATGTGTCAGACTGCTGTATGGAGTTCACTGATGTGAAGATTCCTGTGAAACAGGTGAAGTCTTACTACTGGACCAGCAGCAACTGTCCCAGACGAGCCGTTGTGTGAGTGTCATCTTAGACATTATTTTATTTTAATATTGCAATGTCAATCTGAATGAGACACTCCATTAAAGATCTAAATCTTGTTTTTGTCCTTTTCCTCTCAGGTTTCAGATGATTTCAGGGAAAGAGATCTGTGTAGATCCAGAGACCACCTGGTTGAGCGGACATGTTGCTAAAGTGGACCAGAGAAAAACATCTGCTACAACAACAACAACTGCTTCTACAGCAAAGACTCAGAGCCCCACAGTCTAAAAGAAGCTACACTGTTTCTGTTTGAACTCTACATTTCATATTGTATATTGTGCTGATGTGTATATAAAACTATTTTATTTACAGAATAATTTATGTGATTGGGTTCAGTTGTTTTAATAATAAAATATAAATAATAATTTTTATCATCATGCATCATGTTTTTATCCTTTGTTGCATTTTGAAAATAAACTTTTCATTTAAATTTAAGTCTATATTTCTGGTGGATCTCTCTCTCTCTCTCTCTCTCTCCTCTATATATATATATTTGTTTTAAGTATCTCAGTCAGACTGCATTGTCTAAAACTGACTATACTCTCTGAAACAAATCTGTTTAAACAACACATTTCCCTTCTTGTGTAAGTACTAAAATACTTGATATTAATAGAATTGACAAAAGGTGGAGGTTTCTAGTCTGATAGACTTTCAGTGAGAAAGATGTTAAAGGGTTAACATTAAATGTAAAATTTAAGATAATAAAACCTTATTATACTAAAACTCTTGCAACTGTTGCAAAACAAAATCTGTATCTGTAAGATTACAACTGTAAGATTACAATTTTCAGTGAACTGTTTGCTATGTAATTGTATCCTAAAACAAAAATCAGGAAAGAAAGAAAATGTACAGTAAGTTTCTGAGGAACTCAAGTTGTCTTGTGAATTCTTAAAAGCATCCCGTGGATCTAGAAATTCTTCTTTTAGTTGGAAAAGATAAATGTGTATTGTCTGAGTAAAAATAACATTTTAAAGTGACTTTTTAACTCCCAAGTAAATCACACCTTTTTTTCTTACTGTCCTTACACTCCTTTTCTTACTCTCCTGAACCAGTTAATCAGGGTCTTTGGGTTTACTTTGGATGAAAGGGGTCAAGGTTTAAAGGATTAGCTCACTTTCTAATAAAATTTCCTGATAATTTACTCACCCCCATGTCATCTAAGATGTTCATGTCTTTCTTTCTTCAGTCGAAAAGAAATTAAGGTTTTTGATGGAAACATTCCAGGATTTTTCTCCATATAGTGGACTTCAATGGAGCCCAAACAGTTGAAGGTCAAAATTACAGTTTACAGCGATCCCAGACGAGAAATAAGGGTCTTATCTAGAGAAACCATCGCTCATTTTCTAAAATAAATTGAAAATTTTATACGTTTTAACCATAAATGCTCTCTTCTTCTTCTTCTCTATTTGAATTCCGGCAGTGTAGACACTACTAAGTGTATTACTGCCCTCCACAGGTCAAGTTTGAACTACATTGTTCATATACAATATGCTAGTGCAAGTATATAACAATTATTCAAACTTTGACCTGTGGAGGGCAGTAATACACTTAGCAGTGTCTACACTGCCGGAATTCAAATAGAGAAGAAGAAGAAGAAGAGAGCTAGTTCAAGATGAGAGTTTATTGTTAAAACTTATATAATTAATTAATTATTATTTTATTTATTTATTTTTAAGAACATGAGTGATGGTTTCTCTAGATAAGACACTTATTCCTCGTCTGGGATCTTGTAGAACGCTTTGAAAGCTGCACTGAAACTGTAATTTTTGACCTTCAACCATCTGGAGGCCATTGAAGTCCACTATGGAGAAAAATCCTGGAATTTGTTTCATCAAAAACCTTAATTTCTTTTTCGACTGAAAAGAAGGACATGAACATTTGGATGACATGGGGGTGAGTAAATTATCAGGAAATTTTTATTTGAAAGTGAACTAATCCTTCAACACCTAATATTTAGTGATAGAAAAATTCAAATTTGACCATAAAATCTTCTGATTTAGTTAAAGGTGCTAAAGAGGATGTTTTGTTTTATACATTTTTGCAATATTACTTGAAACTGTCTTTACTAACTGATAAAAGACTATTTATTAGGTGCACTGAAAGGAATAATATTAATATACATCATCTGTGCACGAGGTAGGGCCTTAAAAACATCAGCCAATTGTTTACGCGATCATCGCCAACACGATTGGCCCTCTGGCTTGTCAATCACTGCCATTACGTTCCTTGTGAGAGACGAGCGCGGCTGCGCGCTCCAGTAACTTTCCACACTCCACAGGCGCCGCACGCAATGTTTTTGTCCGGAGACAGGAGTAACAACTGCAGATTATGAGTTACCTGCGGTGAGTCAGACATAATGAATCCACTAACACGACACAGCGAATGCCGGTGGTAAACACTCCTGTTCCAATACTCGTGCACGAGTTTTGGGAGGCATTCCCTCGAAAGGAGGGGGGGTTGTTCTTACACATGCGCTCATTTCAAAAACTCAGTAACAGTCTTTGGTTTCTCAGTCGACGAAAAGATCCTCTTTAGCACCTTCAAAGCTGTAATGACATGGATTGTTTTATTGTTTTAATATGAACTGTGATGTTCACTTATAATGTTATTAATCATATATATTTGCAGAAAAAACATAATTTACAGACAAAGCATTATGAAATCATTTAATGCAGCTGCTGTCAGATCTAATACAGTTGGCTGTTTCATCTCTCAACAAAAATTTGTTTGCGAACTCTCCATCCAGTGTAGAGAGACACAGTGATTCAAATCTTCTATTTGCTTTTGATGAGACACTCACATCAGTAGGTGAATGTCAGACGTCATGTGACTGAACACCAGTGGGTGGGGCCTATTGTGTGATGATGTATTCATCAGTGTCTTGTTCTGCTAATGTATTTGCCCATGTGACATCACAAAATGAGCTGCTTTTGGAGCTTGATTAAGTAAATGCTTTGTTTATAATGAGGAGGATGTTTTAAGCTATAAAACTTGCAGGATGTTTTAATGGTACAAAGACTTCAATATGTCAAAAGATCAAGGCAAGTTTGATTTCTCATGTCATGACCACTTTAATGCTGATCATGGAAGAA
Source organism: Culter alburnus (assembly GCA_028476615.1). NCBI lineage: Eukaryota > Metazoa > Chordata > Actinopteri > Cypriniformes > Xenocyprididae > Culter > Culter alburnus. Next base: position 784,888 of record JAOTNS010000966.1, on the reverse strand, counting down.
CTGAAAAGAGGAAGCCTTGTGTTGATTTTCTGAAGCACGTTTCAGTAAATCTGAAAGGAAAGTATCTTCCACTTTCATACATGAGCGACAAAGCAGAAAAAGGACGAGAAAAAGTAAGAGCTAAAAACAACTCGCATACTACAATATTGATACTCAGAAATGGATTTACATGAAGGTCTTAATCTCCTGCTCTGTGCAGATGACTTCAAGCGTTGAGGACTCTTTGATTTTAATTAAGATCAAATTAATTGATTTCAGATTTTTTGTGGAAGGTTTTGTTTCATTTGTTGCAATAGGTGATTTAAAAATATAGATAGAGCAACTTAGGGTCTATTTCTAAGAACTTTTGTCTTATTTTTTGCATGAGCATGGTATAGACTTGTGATAGGCCTTTTTGTCTTCAGATTTCAGCTCCCAGCAGTTGATGCAGCACATTGAAAGTGTTGTATGGAGTTCACTGATGTGAAGATTCCTGTGAAACAGGTGAAGTCTTACTACTGGACCAGCAGCAACTGTCCCAGACGAGCCATTGTGTGAGTGTCATCTTAGACATTATTATTTTATTTTAATATTGCAATGTCAATCTGAATGAGACACTCCATTAAAGATCTAAATCTTGTTTTTGTCCTTTTCCTCTCAGGTTTCAGATGATTTCAGGGAAAGAGTTCTGTGTAGATCTGTAAAGTGTAAAGTGGACAAGAGAACAAAAGTCTAAAAGAAGCTACACTGTTCAACTGTGCATATTGTATATTGTGCTGATGTATATATAAAACTAGTTTATTTACAGAATAATTTATGTGATTGGATTTAGTTGTTTTAATAAAATATAAATGATGACTTTTATCGTCCTGGAGTATTGTTTTTATCCTCTGTTGCACACATTTTGAAAATAAACTTTTCATTTAAATTTAAAGGGGTCATGTAATGCCACTTTTACAAGATGTAAAATAAGTCTCTGATGTCCCCAGAGTGTATATGTTAAGTTTTAGCTCAAAATACCCCACAGATCATTTTTTATAGCATGTTAAATTTGTCATTTTTTTGAGGGTGAGCAAAAACACTCCGTTTGTGTGTGTCCCTTTAAATGCAAATAAGTAACTGCTCTCAAGAAGAGGGCGGGGTTTCAAGAGCTCGTGTTAAGTGTTAAGCAGCGCCGATTACCTCACGAAGACTCACTGAAAATGTCAGAAACTGTTCAGCCTTTTATGTTCAAACTGAAGTCAGACAATGATGGAGAGACTCAAGAAGAAGTGACAACATGTAGAATGCGACAGGACATTTCTGAATGGTTAGTTACTTAATTTTAGCTGATGTGGGATATCTTAGAGTCATTGATTAGAATATTATCGTATTCTGTCATGATAATCTATAAATCACTCGTTTGGAAACTGTTGTATAGCCCAGAGAATATATGCTGCATGAAGACAGAACAGGTATAGTTTAGTTTAATTACAGTTATAACTCCTGTTGTCATTTTGCTTTTATGCTATTGCATTTGTGTTACATACTGTATTGCAATAACATGGCCTCACCCCCTTTGTTTCGTGTTCTCGGAGGCAGGGTTTATGTATTTTAGGGTTAGTGATGTTACTAACCCGGGAAGAAGCTTGTTGTAGTCCCTACCAGCCGTTTGTTGTAGTCCTTAAACAGAAAATATCTCCCTTTGCATTGAACTTTGAGCATTGTAACTTTGCAGATGTTGTTTATGCTCAAACAGCAACATTACACACTAACTAAAGTTAAAAAAGTGAAATCATAATCACCCTCTCCTTTAAGTCTGTATATCTGGTGGATCTATATATTAATAGATGTTAAGAAAACAAACTATTTCTATTAAGTATCTCAGTCAGACTGAATTTTGTAAAACTGACTACTATCTAAAAACAAATCTGTTTAAACAATACATTCCGCTTCTTGTTTAAGTACTAAAATACTTCATATTTGATATTAATAGAATCAACAAAATTAAATATCTGCAATAAGTAGATATACCGTGTCCTTCCTGGTGCTGCTCTGAGTCTTTTACTGCCATTTTATGGAGGTTTTTAGTCTGATAGGCTTTCAGTGAGAAAGAACTAGGCTACATTAAATATTATGTAAAGTTTTCACAAAATATTGTAGATAATAAAACCATATTAAAAATCTTGCCAACTTGTTGCTAAAACCGAAATCTGTATCTGTAAGATTACAATTCACAATGAACTGTTTGCGATATTATTGTATTCTTAAACAAAAATATTGTGAATCTTTAAAAGCATCCCGTGAATCTCCTAATGGATCTTCAGAAATTTCCAGAGACTCTCCTCCTTTCTTGTTTTAGTTGGAAAAGATAAATTAATGTTTTAGTCTGAAAAAAATAATAATAACATTTTAAAAATACTTTTTAACTCCCAATTAAATCCCACCTTATTGTCAATAGCAGAAACGCTTCCCTTTTCTTGTCCTTACGCAGGCATATTTTAGTTCTGTGAAGCAGTTTAACTGTTGCTTCTCTATTAAAGTTAACAAAACAGTAGTTTAGTGCTAACTGTGAGTTTAACAACAGTGGATTTAATTACTTTAATCAAACACTCCTGAACCAGTTAATCAGGGTCTTTGGGTTTACTTTGGCTGAAAGGGGTCAAGGTTTAACACCTAATATTTAGTGATAGCAAAATTCAAATTTGATCATAAAATCTTCAGATTTAGTACAGTTAAAGGGGTAATGATGACGTGAATTGTTTTATTGTTTTAATGTGATCTGAGGATCACTTATAATGTTATTAAAGTTTTTTTTTTTGCACAAAACATATTTGCAGAAAAAAACATCATTTACAGACAAAGCATTACGAAATCTTTTGATGCAGCTGCTGTCAGATCAAATAGTTGGCTGCTTCATCTCTCAAAAAAAGTTTTCTTTGTGAACTCTCCATAACACAATGCTCTGAACAAACATATAATCCTTCAACGTGCCATTAAAATAAACCATTCACTTGTTTATAATGCTGGGATCCTTTTGAAGTCTGTACAGAGACACAAACTAGCGGTTTAAACTGGACGCTTCAAAGCGAATGTTCTTTCACTCTTACATTTGTCCTGTTGTCGACAGACTCACATGTGGAGTACGTCAAAAACTAAACGGGCATCTGTAAACTGTATCCAGTGTAGACAGCGTCAGTGATTATAATGGGTTCTATTTGCATTTGACGCAACGCTCACATCCAGTGTAGATGAATGTCAGCCGCTTTCTGACTGAACACCAGTGGGCGGGGCTTATTGTGTGATGATGTATAACTAGTCATCAGTGTCTTGCTCTGGAGAAATGCATATGCAAATATAAGGAGCTTGATTAAGTAAATGCTTTGTTTATAATGAGGAGGATGGTTTAAACTATAAAACTTGCAGGATGTTTTAATGGTACAAATACCTCAATATGTCAAAAGATCAAGGCAAGTATAATTTCTCATGTCATGACCACTTTAATGCTGAGCACGGCAGATCTAAAAAGAGGAAGACGTGTGTTGATTTTCTGAAGCACGTTTCAGTGAATCTGAAAGAAAAGTACCTTCCACTTTCATACATGAACGACAAACAGAAAAAGGATGAGGAAAAGGAAGAGCTAAAAACAACTCGCATACTACAATATTGATACTCAGAAATGGATTTACATGAAGGTCTTTAAGAGGAATTCCTCTCCAACTCTGTATATAAGAAGGAGCTCAGACGTTATTCTGGACACATCAGATCTGAGATCTTCAAGCTCTACAGATTCTTTCTGTCATTGTGAAGAAACATCTTGAAGAATGAGAAGCCTGATGTTCCTGCTGGTCCTGGTGATCTTCTGCTCTCTGCAGATGACTTCAAGCGGTGAGGACTCTTTGATTTTTAATAAACATAAAATGTATTGTTTTCAGATGATTAATGTCAGGTTTTGTTTCATTTGTTGCATTAGGTGATTTAAAAATATAGATATAGCAACTAGGTAATAAGTTAGTAACAAAGGTGATTGAAAAATATCTTTGCATGAGCACGGTATATATTTATATGCCTATTTGTTTCCATATTTCAGCTCCACTTGCAGCTGATGTGTCAGACTGCTGTATGGAGTTCACTGATGTGAAGATTCCTGTGAAACAGGTGAAGTCTTACTACTGGACCAGCAGCAACTGTCCCAGACGAGCCGTTGTGTGAGTGTCATCTTAGACATTATTATTTTATTTTAATATTGCAATGTCAATCTGAATGAGACACTCCATTAAAGAAACTCTTTGATCTAAATCTTTGTTTTTGTCCTTTTCCCCTCAGGTTTCAGATGATTTCAGGGAGAAAGATCTGTGTAGATCCAGAGACCACCTGGTTGAGCGGACATGTTGCTAAAGTGGACCAGAGAAAAACATCTGCTACAACAACAACAACTGCTTCTACAGCAAAGACTCAGAGCCCCACAGTCTAAAAGAAGCTACACTGTTTATATTTGAACTCTACATTTCATATTGTATATTTTGCTGATGTGTATATAAAACTATTTTATTTACAGAATCTTTTATGTAATTGGGTTTAGTTGTTTTAATAAAATATAAATGATAATTTTTATTGTCATGCAGTTTTTATCCTTTGTTGCACACATTTTGAAAATAAACTTTTAATTTAAACTTAAGTCTATATTTCTGGTGGATCTATATCTATATATTAATAGATGTTAAGAAACAAAGTATATGTTTTAAGTATCTTAGTCAGACTGCATTGTCTAAAACTGACTATACCATCTGAAACAAATCTGTTTAAACAACACACCTCTTCTTGTTTATGTACTAAAGTATACATATTGATATTAATAGAATAAACAAAATTAAGTATCTAATAGACTGTGTCCTTCCTGGTGCTGTTCTGCAGTCTTTTACTGCCATTCAGTAGAGGTTTTTTGTCTGATGGACTTTCAGTGAGAAAGATGATAGAACTAGGCTACATCAAAGACTATAGAATAACACAAGACGTGTCACTCGTATCGTTTTGAATGGGAGAAAGTGTAACGCGCAAATATGGCGGAATAAGTCCCGCCTTCTAAACAAAGTCCCTTTAAGACAAGTCATTTCACTCAGCGGCCATCTTTGAAATGCCTCTCGGGCATCCTGGGCATCATGCAATCTCTTTGAATGGGAAACATCCAAAAACTGTTCGCCAACCTTACGATTAAATTTCATATTTGAAATCACCAATGAAATCAAACAACAACCGGCTCATAAATTTAGTTTCTAAACGCTCAAATCATGACAAAAAAACTGTATTTTTCAGGCTGGATCAAGCTAATGCGCACGCGCAGACCTAAATGCGCGTCTCTTCGGAGGCGCGCCTGACTGTTTCTATAGAAACCGGTGATTCTAACGGCCGCTGAAGTGACGCGATGACTTTACCAGTCGGCGATTGGCTCTTATTTAGAAGGCGGGACTTATTCCGCCATATTGCGCGTTACACTTTCTCCCATTCAAAACAATACGAGTGACACGTCTTGTGTTATTCTATAGTCTTTGGTTAGACGCACTGGTTTCTATAGAAACAGTCAGACGCGCGCCTCTGAAATGAGGCACAAGAGATGCGCATTTAGGTCTGCGCATGCGCATTAGCTTGATCCAGCATAAAAATACAGTTTTTTTGTCATGATTCGAGCGTTTGGAAAAAACAATTATGAGACAGTTGTTGTCAGATTTCATTGGTGATTTCAAATATGAAATTTAATCGAAAGCTTGGCAAACAGCTTTGGAGCTGCATGATGGATGCCCGAGAGGCGTTTCAAAGATGGCCGCCGAGTGAAATGACTTGTCTTAAAGGGACTTTGGCTACATTAAATATTATGTAAAGTTTCCTCAAAGTATTACAGATAATAAAACCATACTAAAAATCTTGTCAACTGTTATTAAAACTAAAATCTATCTGTAAGATTACAAGGATTACAACTGTAAGATTACAATTTGCAATGAACTGTTTGCTATGTAATTGTATCCTAAAACAAAAATCAGGTAAGAAAGAAAATGTACATTAAGTTTCTGAGGAACTCAAGTTGTCTTGTGAATCCTTAAAAGTATTCCGTGGCTCTCTGGATGGATCTTTAGACATGTGCAGAGACTCTCCTCCTTTCTTGTTTTAGTTAGAAAGATAAATGTGTATTGTCTGAGTAAAAATAACATTTTAAAGTGAATTTTTAACTCCCACCTTTTTTTCTTACTGTCAATATCAGAAATGCTTCCCTTTTCTTGTCATTACGCAGGCATATTTTAATTCTGTGAAGCAGTTTAACTGTTGCTTCTCTATTAAAGTTAACTAAACAATAGTTTATTGCTAACTGTGAGTTTAACAATAGTGGATTTAGCAGCTTTAATCAAACACTCCTGAACCAGTTAGTCAGGGTCTTTGGGTTTACTTTGGATGAAAGGGCTCAAGGTTTAACATCTAATATTTAGTGATAGCAAAATTCAAATTTGATCATAAAATCTTCATATTTAGTACAGTTAAAGGGGTAATGATGACATGAATTGTTTTATTGTTTTAATATGATCTTTAATATGATCTGAGGTTCACATAATGTTATTAAAGGTTTTTTTTTTGCATAAAACATATATTTGCAGAAAAACAATTTACAGACAAAGCATTATGAAATCATTTAATGCAGCTGCTGTCAGATCTAATACAGTTGGCTGTTTCATCTCTCAACAAAAATTTGTTTGCGAACTCTCCATACTGTATCCATTGTAGAGAGACACAGTGATTCTAATCTTCTATTTGCTTTTGACGAGACGCTCACATCAGTGTCGGCGAATGTCAGACGTCATGTGACTGAACACCAGTGGGCGGGGCCTATTGTGTGATGATGTAGTCATCAGTGTCTTGCTCTGCTAATGTATTTGCTCATGTGACATCACAAAATGAGCTGCTTTTGGAGCTTGATTAAATAAATGCTTTGTTTATAATGAGGAGGATGGTTTAAACTATGAACTTGCAGGATGTTTTAATGGTACAAAGACCTCAATACGTCAAAAGATCAAGGCAAGTTTGATTTCTCATGTCATGACCACTTTAATGCTGAGCACAGCAGATCTAAAAAGAGGAAGCCTTGTGTTGATTTTCTGAAGCACGTTTCAGTGAATCTGAAAGAAAAGTACCTTCCACTTTCAGACATGAGCGACAAAGCAGAAAAAGGATGACTCAACTCGTATACTACAATATTGATACTTAGAACTGGATTTACATGAAGGTCTTTATGAAGAATTCCTCTTCTGCTCTCTGCAGATGACTTCAAGCGGTGAGGACTCTTTGATTTTAATTAAGATAAAATGAATTGATTTCAGATTTTTATGGAAGGTTTAGTTTAATTTGTTGCAATAGGTGATTTAAAAATATAGATAGAGCATTTTAGGATCAAATTCTAAGAACTTTTGTCTTATTTTTTGGTATTTTATGGTATAGATTTGTGATAGGCCTTTTTGTCTTAATATTTCAGCTCCCAGCAGTTGATGCAGCACATTGAAAGTGCTGTATGGAGTTCATTAATATGAAGATTCCTGTGAAACAGGTGAAGTCTTACTACTGGACCAACAACGACTGTCCCAGATGAGCCATTGTGTGAGTGTCATCTTAGATGCTTTGTTTATAATAAGGAGGATGGTTTAAACTATAAAACTTACAGGATGTTTTAATGGTACAAAGACCTCAATATGTCAAAAGATCAAGGCAAGTTTAATCTCTCATGTCATGACCACTTTAATGCTGAGCACGGCAGACCTGAAAAGAGGAAGACGTGTGTTGATTTTCTGAAGCACGTTTCAGTGAATCTAAAGGAAAAGTACCTTCCACTTTCAGACATGAGCAAAGAAAAAGGACGAGGAAAAGGAAGAACTAAAAACAACTCGCATACTACAGTATTGATACTCAGAAATGGATTTACATGAAGGTCTTTACGAGGAATTCCTCTCCAACTCTGTATATAAGAAGGAGCTCAGACGTTATTCTGGACACATCAGATCTGAGATCTTCAAGCTCTACAGATTCTTTCTGTCATTGTGAAGAAACATCTTGAAGAATGAGAAGCCTGATGTTCCTGCTGGTCCTGGTGATCTTCTGCTCTCTGCAGATGACTTCAAGCGGTGAGGACTCTTTGAATTTAATTAACATATATATATATATATATATATATATATTACATATAATATATATATATATATATATATATTTTTTTTTTTTTTTCAGATTTTTGTGGAAGGTTTAGTTTAATTTGTTGCAGTAGGTAATTTAAAAACATAGATAGAGCAACTTGAAAACATTTGTCTTATTTTTTGCATTGGCATGGTATTGACTTGTGATAGGCCTTTTGAACTTTTGTCTTAAAACCTTTGTCTTTTGTCTTAAAAAATAAGAACTTTTGTCTTATTTTTTGCATTGGAATGGTATAGATTTGTGATGAGCCTTTTTGTCTTCATATTTCAGCTCCCATTGCACTTGATGCAGCAAATTCAAAGTGTTGTATGGAGTTCATTAATATGAAGATTCCTGTGAGACTGGTGAAGTCTTACTCCTGGACCACCAGCGACTGTCCCAGACGAGCCATTGTGTGAGTGTCATCTTAGACATTATTTCATTTTCAAACTCCATTAAAGAAACACTTTGATCTAAATTTTGTTTTTGTCCTTTTCCCCTCAGGTTTCATATGATTTCAGGGAAAGAGTTCTGTGTAGATCCAGAGACCACCTGGGTAAACAGCCATGTTGCTAAAGTGGACCAGAGAAAAACATCTGCTGCAACAACAACAACAACAACTGCTTCTACAGCAAAGACTCAGAGCCCCACAGTCTAAAAGAAGCTACACTGTTTCTGTTTGAACTTTACATTTCATATTGTATATTTTGCTGATGTGTATATAAAACTATTTTATTTACAGAATAATTTATGTGATTGGAATTAGTTTTTTTAATAAAAATAAATTATCATTTTTATCATCATGGAGTATTGTTTTATCCTCTGTTGCACACATTTTGAAAATAAAAATTTTATTTAAGTCTATGTATCTGGTGTAGAGATAGATAGATAGATAGATAGATAGATTCTAAGAAATGTGAGATATGAACTCGAATTTGTGAGAGAAAAAAAAATCAGAATTGTGAGATATTAGCTCGAAATTAAACTTTTCATTCTTTTATTCCATGACTTCCATAGACTGCTACTGCAGAACTGTCATTTTCTGCAACCAGGTAGGCTCCGCCCACAAAAAAAACCGTCATTGCTGTTTGCAAACACATAATGGGTCTATAGAATTAACAAAATTAAATATATAACTGTGTTGTTCCTGGCACTACACTGCAGTCTTTTACTGCCATTTCATGGTGGAGGTTTCTAGTCTGATATACTTTTAATGAGAAAGATGATAAAAGGCTACATTAAATATTAAAGTTGTCTCAAAACATTATAGATAATAAAACCATAGGCTACTAAAAATCTTGTCAACTATTGCTGAAACTGAAATCTGTATCTTTAAAATTACAATTTGCAATGAATTGTTTGCTAAGCAATTGTATCCTAAAACAAAAATCAGGAAAGAAAGAAAATGTACATGAAGTTTCTGAGGAACACAAGTTGTCTTGTGAATTCTTAAAAGCATCCCGCGGATCTCTAATGGATCTTTAGATATTTCCAGAGACTCTCCTCCTTTCTTGTTTTAGTTGGAAAAGATAAATTAACATTTTAGTCTGAATAAAAATAGCATTTTAAAGTGAATGTTTAACTCAGAAGCACCTATTTTTTAATGTGAGTAAAAGAAATCCTGCCCTTTTCTTGTCATTACATTTACATATTTTAGTTCTCTGAAGGAGTTTAACTGTTGCTTCTCTATTAGACTTTTAGTCTAATGTGATTGGGTGGTACAAATACCATTCAAAATAAACCTTAGGAATGCTAAGGGGTTAAAATAAACCATCCACTTGTTTCTGACACTGGGATTCTTCTGAAGTCTGTATATAAAGAGCTGTTTAAACTGGATGCTTCAAAGCAAACTTTCTTTTACTCTTCCATCCTGTTGTTGACAGACACAAGTGCATGGAGTACATCAGAAACTGAATGGGCATCTGTATACTGTATCCAGTGTAGAGAGCATGGGCGGCGCTAGGGAGGAGCTGGCAGGTGCTTCAGCAGCCCGAAGAAAGGCTGCTCTAACTGTTTGTTAAGACAAGAAAAACAAGAGACAATATGGTCAGCTGCTAAGAATATAATCATCATTTAGGGGCTTAATTCACTGGTCTAATGACTGAGCTTTTTATGAGCAAAATGTGTTTAACTTTGTGCTGGATCTCTTCTAGAATCATAAAACCGTTATAATCAGAAAATTTGAAAAACACATTGTTCACTAAACACTAAACCTCCTGCAAGGTTTACTTACACACAGACATCAAGAATCAGCGTATGAATCTCAACAATGGTGGCATGCTTCATGTCGCAATGCATTCTGTTAGTTTTGTATGAAGCACCCAGAATGCATTGCGGCATGAAGCATGTCACCGTTGTTGAGATTCATGCGCTGATTCTTGATGTCTGTGTGTGAATAAATCTTGCAGGTCTTTTAAAGTGTTTAGTGTACATTGTATTTTTCAGATTTATTATTTTGATTTGGTTTACTCTTGTTACTCTAGAATAGATCCAGCTCAAAGTTAATCACATTTTTTTTTTTTTCTTTTAAAGCTCAGTGAATAATAGGGATGGGCGATACCATTTTTTCTTTCCGATCCGATACCAAGTATTTCAAGACAAGTATCGTCGATATCGATACCGATACCGATACTCCAATGAAATATTTTCATGTGAGTGATTTTATATAGTTTTTTGATAGCCATCATTATTAATATTAAATAAACTGCAATGGACATTATTCTTTTTTTTTTTTATTAAAAAATACTTAACATTATTAATTAAATGAACAACGATATCACTGTAGGCTAACAACAAAATATAACAAATATAACAAAAATGTAAATGTGTCTCACAAACCTTTTCTCAATAATTGTCACATAATGTTTCTACATTTCTTCCCTTTATATGTTTCTGAGATGAAACAAAGTGAATGTTGACATTCTCCCCTTCAGCCTGTTTTTCTTTGACTGATCAAAATCTCTTGCTTTTGAAAAAAGTGTGGCATATTGTTTTTTGACAAACGTCACACGAAGCTTCGTCATTCTTAACTGGAGTGTAACAACTCCAAATTAAACTTCTTTTTCTTTCAGTCATGACTGCAGCCACGCACTCGACTCCCTTTAAAATCCTGCGCTGTACGTGCATCCTTGTCTTTGGCAGAGTGAGCGAATACTGTCTCGACAAGCGGAGATACAGCGGAAGAAGATGTAGTTCCCATTGCCGTTCCTATTTAAGTAAATATTGCAATAATATACGGCGTACTACTATTATTAAATATACCATAATCACAAAAAAACAAAAACAAAAATAGATAGGATCGATACTTCTATTTGAGAATCGATCTTTTTGATACAAAGCCAGTATCGAAAGTATCGATACTTTAGGATCGATCCGCCCATCCCAAGTGAATAAAGCCATAATATGATGACGATTATGTTCTGATCATCAAACAGCTGACAATAGCTAAACACTAGGGATGGGCAGATCGATATGAAGTATCGATATATCGATACTGACGTTGAGTATTGAAAGTATCAATACTCAAATTAAAATATCGATACTAAGGTGTTTTTTTTTTACCAGTTATTTTATTTAACGATAAATTTAATGCATACAATATGTATTGAATTGGATAAATAACATATGTTAGCGAATAATTTGTTGTAGAAGTATTTTCCTGCTCATCTGAACACGCAAATGCTGCAAGTCAGAACCAATCAATCACAGAGAGTGTTCGCTCACTGCCGACACTACATTCAAACAGCCTTTAGTATCATAAGAAACCATTGATGCTGCCTAGAACAATGCTTAGCCTAACAGAAGACCGAAAAATATAGTATTATTATTAGTAGTAGTTATTTCACAATAAACAAAATGAAATAGTTGCCTATAGTTTGTGCAATTACATTTATTTAAACTGAACGTTAAAAGTTCATATTGATGTTCTGTCAGAATACAAATGTTTCATTTTATGGGTGCAACAGTCTGTCACTGGCAGCTTATGAAAATGAACCATGTGACCATAGTTCAGCTAGGCATAGTAGGCTTATTTGTAGATTTTCCATGGTTTACCAAGTAAACATTTTCACCATGTGTAAACAAAATATAATCTAATAAACTGCAATTAAGGCAAATTGAATGTTAGAATGTTATAATATTAAGTGGGTATCATAACCCATTATACTCTTAATAATTCAATAAATGTTTATATTATTTCATAAGTGAATTAAGTAAGCACTACAATTGAGAGGTAGAGGTATCATATCAGAGATATTGGCTTTGAAAGTATTGGTATCGAAAACAAAATAAGTGGTTTTGCCCATCCCTACTAAACACCTTGTCTCTTGCCTTTCTTGCCATAGCAAGAAAAATACTAACACTAAAAACAGGCAAGAGTCAAACTGCCTAACTGAAGTAAGCGCTGACCTCGATCACGGTGACATCAAACTAAACTTATTTTCAACAAATCATCAACATCTAAACCTCTGGTAATTCTCAATAACAACTTTTGTAGATGTATGTCAGAAATAAAGTCAGTCTGGTTAGTAATAAGTGAAGCTGGTAATGCTGTTTGTGGAGATGTTTAATCAGATCTTGAGAGATTTAATGTCTTTTATCTTCAGTTGATTTCATCGAAGGCTGTGGCTGAAGTTGTAGTTCTTGTTGTTCCTCTGTCCTTCAGTGATTCTGCTCGTTATCATCTTATTATCTCATTAACTCCAGTATGTTTCTGTGTTACATTTAACAGCCTGTAGTGTGCACACTGAGCAGTGTTCATTTCATCTGGGCTAACCCATGTGGGGCCTCCATGGAAACCTTAGACAAAAATGTCTGGGACCCAGTTAGGCTGCCCAGGTGACACCCATCTGGGCCCCACCATGCTGTGCTGGCTGGGTTGTTGTCTGTCATATTGCAAAGTGAACTGAAAAGAGGAAGCCATGTGTTGATTTTCTGAAGCACATTTCAGTGAATCTAAAGGAAAAGTACCTTCCACTTTCATACATGAGCAACAAAGCAGAAAAAGGACAAGGTAAAGGAAGTTGTATACTACAATATTGATACTCAGAAATGGATTTACGCGGAATTCCTCTCTAACTCTGTATATAAGAAGGAGCTCAGACGTTATTCTGGACACATCAGATCTGAGATCTTCAAGCTCTACAGATTCTTTCTGTCATTGTGAAGAAACATCTTGAAGAATGAGAAGCCTGATGTTCCTGCTGGTCCTGGTGATCTTCTGCTCTCTGCAGATGACTTCAAACGGTGAGGACTCTTTGATTTTAATTAACATAAAATAAATTGTTTTCAGATTTCTTTGTGGAAAGTTTAGTTTCATTTGTTGCAATAGGTGATTTAAAAAAATAGAGCAACTTAGGATCTAATTGAAAACTTTTGTCTTATTTTTAGCATGAGCATGGTATAGATTTGTGATAGACCTTTTTGTCTTCATATTTCAGCTACCAGTGCAATTGATGCAGCAAATTCAAAGTGCTGTATGGAGTTCACTGATGTGAAGATCCCTGTGAGACAGGTGAAGTCTTACTACTGGACCAGCAAATGCAAACATGCTATTGTGTGAGTGTCATCTTAGACATTATTTCCTTTTCAAACTCTACAGTCGATCTGAATGAGACAATCCATTAAAGAAACACTTTGATCTAAATCTTGTTTTTGTCCTTTTCCCCTCAGGTTTCGGACATTTAAAGAGAAAGACATCTGTGTAGATCCAGAGACCCCCTGGGTGAACAGCCATGTTGCTATAGTGGACAAGAGAACAAGAGTCTAAAACAAGCTACACTGTTTCTGTTTGAACTCTGCATTTCACATTGTATATCTGACAACTATTTCTCATGTGTATATGAATATTTTTTTAATAAAGTACGTTATTTTTTTTATGTAAAATATGTGATATGTGATTTTTAATAAAATATAAATGATTATATGAGATGTTTTTTTTTAAAACAATCTTTTTTATCCAAATGGAATTTAATCTTATTTTTGTTTAAAAGTCAGAAATAAAAGTAAATGGGTAATACAAATAAAATCTTGATACAATACAGCTTTTAGTATTCACAGAAATTCATTTTGCATCCATAAGGTCAGCTTCATCACGTATTACCAACACAATTTACGTATATAAAGACATTGGCTACTGTTCATATACAATAAACTCTCATTTATCACATCACTGTTCCTGGTTAAGCAGCAAAAATGACTGAGGCAAGGAGTTTTAATTAAACTGATGGCTCTAAAATGCTTATTTGATGTTAGAAGTTGTTACTCACTATAATACGTGCGGGATCAGAAGCACAAGCCAGTCTGATCATATTTTTGTTGTGAACTATCTGAAAAGACTCTTCCAGCATTAAGCCAATGATCTTTGCACAAATGCAAATTTCATTAAATAACTTACAGACAAACTGTCTTTCTTTAAACTGGTAAGACATATCTGACTTCATCCACAGTAATGACAATCCTGTCTGCACTATAGGTGTTAAGTACTGTAAATCTGCACATTTCCCAACACCATCACCAGTATCAAAACAAGAGATAAGCAATTTAACTTATTTGCATATACTAGGTTTGTGTATGAAGTTGACATTCCTGTCACCTTCTTTTGGCCACCTCTTTTAGTGATAGCTATATAGGGCTTACATCCTTGCATATACTGCATCCATATCGGCAAGTTGCTTCTAAACAACAGTGACAAAGCAATACCTCATAACATTTATATGACTGAAAATGTTTTAAAAAGACATTGAAAAACAATGTTTACTGTGTGTCAACCTTTCATTATTAATCATTTTATTGCAATCATGTGATGGAAATTGGTTTGTTACTCTGAGGGTATATGTTTACACGACAACAATGTACTAAAAATAGAAAAGTTTTTTCCTTTGAAAACTTTCATATACAGACGAAACATTGTCAAAATTATCCCCGTTCATATGGATCTGCGAAAACAACTAAAATGCTGTATTCTGCTGCCAGGCTAGAAGTTGGCGATGTCACTTTGTAATGAATCAAAGAGAATTGTTGTTTTAACTTTAAAAAGTAAGTTGGTTGGTTACCTTAAAATTTTGGTTGGTTGGTTACCTTAAACCTGGTTACCTTAAAATTTTTAGTTCATTGAAATTAAATATTTGAGTTAATACAATGAAGGCGATTCTTGGGATTTGGCCCAAACTCCCCGTATTCCTATATTGGTTACTCCGAATGAAATTCATTTTTCCAGACATTGTTTCTCATAACAAAGCAACGACTTCTACACATAATTTTAATACCATTTTGTACTATGTTGATATATGATGTTATAAAATCATGCCAGAATAAAAAATATATACATTTATTACATTTTAAGATATTTTAATCACAAATGAAATGGCTGTATTGGTCTTTGGACGGTTAAACCGAATGACCTTTTGACACTTCAAAAAATTTAACATTCGTTTATATGTAGCAAAATATAATTAAACGTAATTTGGATTCAATCGAAGAGATCTAGTTGGATGTCATACTTTGGATATTGTTTTTTTATTATTAAGGCCTTTGGACAAAAAAATGACCCGTCACTTCATTGACACATATGTATTAGATCATTGATAGATCATTTGCACGTGCTCCTCCCAAACTTTGTTAATAAAACATCATTTGATGTTTAATGCTCAGTGTTTAAAATTTACCTTTAATTTGAGACTAGCAAGGCCGATCTTGAGCAAAATGTTCAGTCTGTTGCAGTCAGATAATACAGAGTACAGAATACGCAATACAATACAGAGCTGCAATTGTGACATAATACGAAGCAGTGAAAGAATGTAAGAAAATGCTGAGGAGGTGATTTTAAAACCACGTAACACGACGCAACACCATGTATTCACAGGAAATCTGCTTCCTTCTTTCTTCTCAGTATAGTGCCAGCATGTAAAAACAGTCAGGGTCAAAAGCATGTTTTGTTTTTACGTAGAAATTATTTTCACAGCTGAGGAGAAGTGGAGTTAGTTTTGCTTTTCCAAAGTTTTGCTTTTCCCCTGAGAAACTTTACATTTGCTTGCAAAATGCAAAAGCATTGACACACAATTTTTCCTCCCATCTCATATTGTTTTCCTTCACCATGTCCCTTTGGGGGCACAGTAGTAAAGAGATTAAGCAATAGGGAAAGTCAAGTCTAAAACATGAATGATGCAAAAACACCATTTTCTATACATGTGAATGTCTGGTGGACATCCTCTCTTTCTCAGAATATTTGCCCCTGTGAAATATTCAAACAAATAATGCTGAGTAAGGCCACTTGAAGAAAGCATGAATTGGGCCCTTTCTTATAACACTGAGAAAAAACTGAAGTAGAAAGAGGATGAGGAATGGAAACAGCTCAAACCATGTTATGTTGATCCTCAGAAATGCATTTACTTGAACATCTATTGGAGGAATATCTCTCATATACTCAGTAGGCTATATAATGAGAACAAGTAGCTCTCTGCATGCCACTCTGAAATATTTTCTCTGAATATTTGACTTTGTGGTAGATAAAATGATACTTCAACTAAAAACCAAAACTGTGTGATTATTTACTCACCGAAATGTCTTTCAAAACCTGTATGAGTTTCTTTCTACTGTGGATCACAAAAAGTAAAATTAATTGCAGAATGTTCAAGATGCCCTTTTCTTAAAATGTAAGTCAATTGTGACCATGACT
The DNA here is from genome assembly GCA_028476615.1 of Culter alburnus. Classification (NCBI taxonomy): domain Eukaryota; kingdom Metazoa; phylum Chordata; class Actinopteri; order Cypriniformes; family Xenocyprididae; genus Culter; species Culter alburnus. The sequence goes on along the minus strand of JAOTNS010000966.1, from coordinate 768,051 downwards.
ATAATAAAGTAAGGCAAGATTTCTAATGAATAATGACTTTCGTTCTGTTCCTCACATTTCTTCAGATGTTTTGAAATATGCAGACAGGTTTTATGATGCTTTATGCTGCTTTTTTATACAGACTTGGATGCATAAACAAAGCCATTATGTTAAAGGTGCTAAAGAGGATCTTTTCATCGACTGAGAAACCAAAGACTGTTACTGAGTTTTTGAAATGAGCGCATGCGTAAGAACAACCCCCCTCCTTCGAAGGAACGCCTCCCAAAACTCGTAAACACTCGTATTGGAACACGAATGTTTACCACCGGCATTCGCTGTGTTGTGTTAGTGGATTCATTATGTCGGACTCACCGCAGGTAACTCATAATCTGCAGTTGTTACTCCTGTCTCCTGACAAAAACATTGCATGCGGCGCCTGTGGAGTGTGGAAAGTTACTGGAGCGCGCAGCCGCGCTCGTCTCTCACAAGGAACGTCACGGCAGTGATTGACAAGCCAGAGGGCCAATCATTTACGCGATGATCGCGTAAACGATTGGCTGATGTTTTTAAGGCCCTACCTCGTGCACAGATGATGTATATTAATATTATTCCTTTCAGTGCACCTAATAAATAGTCTTTTATCAGTTAGTAAAGACAGTTTCAAGTAATATTGCAAAAATGTATAAAACAAAACATCCTCTTTAGCACCTTTAAGAAGGATTAGTTCACTTTCAAATGAAAATTATCCCAAGCTTTACTCACCCTCAAGCCATCCTCAGTGTATTTGACTATCTTCTTTCTGATGAACACAATCGGAGAAATATTAATAAATATCCCGATGCATCTGAGCTTTATAATGGCAATAAGCGATACCAAACGAGTATGAGCTGAAGAAAATGCCTCCATCCACATCCATCCATCATAAACATACTCCACACGGCTCCGGGGTTTAAAATGTCTTCTGAAGTGAAATGATGCATTTGTGTAAAAAAAATAAAAAAATCCATATTTAACAAGTTATGAAGTAAAATATCTAGCTTCCACCAGACCACCTCCCGTATTCAACTGAAGAAAAAAAGTGTAAAATTCTCGCAGTTCAAAAAGCTTACGCTTCGTCCTACGCCTTCCCTATTAAACTTACTGAAAAAGTATAACTGACTTTCTTGCCAGTTTACACTTTCTTCATAACATAAGATGTGAAATAAGAAGTGAAATTCTTCAGAATATCATATTTGTGTTCAACAAAAGAAAGAAACTCATAAAGTAAAGGATGGCAGAATTTTTATTTTTGGTGAATTATTCCTTTTCATTCTGTGTATAACGTTTAATTAATTTGCATTTAATCATTTGAGTTTATTATTATTATTAAATTTAATTATATTAAATCTGCATTATTTTGACCTGCTCTCTGGATATCATGTCAGCATCGGCCATTGAAAACAATGTCAGTTGACCACACTTTTAAAAATAGATGCCATTTGTGGTTCCATTAATAACCTTTAATAATCCATGGAACATTTCCATTGCACAAAAGTATATATATATATTATATATATATACAAAAGTAATATATTATATATATATATATATATATATATATATATATATATATATATATATATATATATATATATATATGACATCAAATTTTATCCATTACAAAGTTATTTGCAGAAATTCTTTAGTAAACAATATATTCTGTATGCAAAACCCCTTATTTTATGCCTGACAAGGTTGCCTTTACAAGAAAAACATTATTTTCCCAAAGCCAAATAAGAAAAAAATAAATTTGAGAAAGACAAGGAACAGACAAAAAAAAAAAAAAGGATCCTCATTCAATGTCAATTCTTTGAAACAGAGTTCTGTAAATGTCTAGTCAATGAATGCCTATTTCCTTCAATATATAATGGGACATAGACAAGTCATTCAGTACACACTTTAATACCAGACTCATAGATCACTAAGGGCTGAAACGTGTGAGCAGATACTGCTGAAGAATGAGGAATCTGATGTCTCTGCTCCTGCTGTTCTTCTGCTCTATTCAACTGACTTCAAGTGGTGGGTAGAGATCTGACATTATTTACTAATAAAAGTTATTTGTGCTATTATAATGCAATCCTTTCCAACAGTCATTTATTCCACCAGCATATTTACACGCCTGTAAATGCATTTACTTTATGCTTATTAAGTTTAAAGGTGAAACCTTTAAAAATGTTCATCAGTGACATATGTAATAATACACATTGTATTCTTTCAGGTCCTGTAGCACTTGAAACACTATCAACATGCTGTTTCCAGTTCTCAGCTATCAAAATTCCTCTAAACCGAGTGGTGTCTTATTACAGGACCAGAAGCAGCTGTCCCAAACCAGCTATTGTGTAAGTGTCCTCTCAGTATTTCCAGAGCCAAACTGAATGATTCAGTCTGATCAAATCTTTTACTTGAGTGTTGTTTTGATGTTTTTTGGCCTCAGGTTTCAGACTGTTATTGGAAGGGAAATCTGTGTACGTCCAACAACGCCATGGGTGAACGACTATATTGCTAAAGTGAACAAGAGAACCAGAACAACAGCAAAGACTCTGAGCACTACAGTCTAAATATACTGTTTGGTATTTAAATGGAGAAAAATGTTCATACTTATTGTTCTATTATTTTCTTTACAGAGATTATTTATAATGCTTTTTATTACTCTAGAATAAATTGTATTATATTTATTTTGTTTAAATTATCACCAGCTGCATTAAAACCGTTTTCTCTATTTATACAAATGTGAAGTTGGATTGTAGAGAGTTTTGTGGACATTAAAATGACTTTTTATAATAAAAGTGAATGTCTAAAGGTGTCTTCTGATGGTGATCCTTCATAATAATACATAATAAATGTATTGGGTATTTTAATGTAAGTTACAAGGAACTGCAAGGGAGAACCTGTTAGAATCAGTGATAAGAAAAGAAAAGTCATTTTCAGTTACATCAGCATGCTAAAGTCACGCCCCCCAGTGGTGAACCATTGAAATTTCAAAACACTTATGACGTAAGGAAGCCTCGTTTACTGAAATCACGTGACTTTCACGCTCCACTGATTCAAAACAAAAGATTTGTAAAATGTTTTGAAAGCACCCATCACTAAATATTGTTGAATAAAGTCATTATTTTGTTTTTTTTGGCATACAAAAAAAATCTAGTTGCTTTATGACATTAAAGTTGAACCACTGTAGTCACATGAACTGTTTTAAATACGTCTTTAGTAGTTTTCTGGGCATCTGAAAGTGTTAATTATCTTGCTGTGCCTCACCTCACTTTTTTTTTTTTTTTTAAATTTTAATTTGTGTTCTGAAGATGAACGAAGGTCTTACAGGTGTGGAACGACATGAGGGTGAGTAATTAATGACAGAAATTTCATTTTTGGGTGAACTAACCCTTTAAGGTATAGAGGGTATGCATAGACGTCACTTTCCCGCCGGAACGCGCTCCCTCAGCTGGACTGAGTGGCAAAAGAACCTGCTGCGTGACTGGATTTAATAGGGGAAACTGTGAAAACGCGAGTAAAACAAATTATTACACTAAAGGTTGGGCTCGAAAGTGTTCTTTATGACATGTCAAAGAAACCTAATCCATGGATATTGACATGCAGCCAGGAATCGTGTTTCCTGACACTTATATGTACCTGATTTCAACGCCAGGGAAATACATAAAGCAAATCTGCCTGTGAACGCTTTATATAACTACAATATAGGTAGGTCTAAATCGGAGTGATCACTTATATCAATGTTATATATTTCGTCATATCGTCTAGCCCTAAAACTTGTATAGTTTTTGTCAGTGTTCATTTAAAAACTCCCAATTATGCAGAATATAAGATGGTAAATATTTAATTGATGACTTGTCAACACAATATATAACAATACAATATATAGGGTATGATTTTACCCCAAAATCCAACATTTTGACACAAAATGATAACTGCAAATCCATGTTTCTCTGCTGGAGTCCAGCTGTTTCTGTGAATTGCAGTGATCCTTTTGCTTCTTTTTTTCTGTAGCTTTCAGCAGTCTGTAAAAATATACCTCAGATTTTGTGTCAAAGCTATTTGTACAGTCAGTCGCAAAGCTCTTTCCCGTTTTGGATGTGTTTTGTGTGTTTTTCGCGGCATTCACGCTGAAAACCAATGCTGCTGCTCAGTCTTTTCCACTCAGTGGGCGTGACCGCAGTCATAACGGTCGCCGGTGACGTCACGCGCATACCCTCTATACAAAGCACTAGAGCAAAGTCCCTTTAAGACAAGTCATTTCACTCGGCGGCCATCTTTGAAACGCCTCTCGGGCATCCTGGGCATCATGCAATCTCTTTGAATGGGGAAACATCAAATTCTCCAAAACTGTTCGCCAACCTTACGATTAAATTTCATATTTGAAATCACCAATGAAATCTAACAACAACCGACTCATACATTTAGTTTCTAAACGCTCGAATCATGACAAAAAAACTGTATTTTTTTCAGGCTGGATCAAGCTAATGCGCATGCGCAGACCTAAATGCGCGTCTCTTCGGAGAGGCGCGAGTCTGACTGTTTCTATAGAAACCGGTGATTCTAACGGCCGCTGAAGTGACGCTAACACTTTACCAGTCGGCGATTGGCTCTTGGCTTTAGAAGGCGGGACTTATTCCGCCATATTGCGCGTTACACTTTCTCCCATTCAGTGACACGTCTTGTGTTATTCTATAGTCTTTGACTAGAGCCAGCAGCAAAGAAAAGAGGTAACATATGCAAAACTCACTGATTTAAGAATTACGCATACATTAATTATTATTGTAATAATAAGTTTAACCTAAGATGACCATAATGCAGCCCTGAATATCAGCGAAGACTATGACTGCCTATGAAGACCTCGTCGATACAACAGCCATCGCCACAGATCCTCAGCAAAGACACGAGAACCAGACAAGTCCTCTGCACAGACCCAAAGGCCAGCTTCAGTTCCCCTCCCATCAAATGCTAGCATGATCTATCCCAATTTTCAAGCAGAAGGAGCTGAATGAAATACTCTAAATGATATCAATCCACAGTCTTACTTGTGATGTAGCCTGGAATCATAACCACACCATGTTTGTTCATTTGGCCAGAGGACTGGTCCCCCAAATGAGCCAGATTTTAATGTATATTATAGTGTATTTGTTCATTGTTAATACATGTTTATATTAAAGTGTATTTGTTAATTTTATAATTAAAACCCCTTCATCTTTTTAAATGGTTTCTGGGCCACATCTGGCCCGAGGATCATGACATCTCTCAGCCAGATCTGTCTTACAGTGGCTGGGCCAGAACTGGGTCACATTAAACAATTTAAGTTTTCAGTGTGCCACCCAGATCTGGGCAATATTAATAAATAAGAGTCATTATACTGGGTGTGGGACACATCTGGGCGGAGGATACTTTTTTGTGTCCATTTTCAGTGTGTGGGCTAGTTTTGGGACAGGGACCCAGCCAGAACTGAAGCAAGGATGAGGCCCTAAGGTGATATCTGGGACTGTAACACCATTCATCAAAACGTATTAGCATATTTTTTCTATTTAATTTGTTTGCTGTTGTTGTTTTAGTTAAAGCCTTTTATATGATGAACACCAAGAAGTATTGTCATATTTGATCCCATATGCAGCACAACTGCCCTCCCTGTTATATAAGAAACACTCTGCAAATGGTTTCCAGTATCTTATACCAACTGTCAGGCATACAGGCAGGTTATTGAAACTATACAGAATAATGATAATAATCACATACAAAGCATGTACAATTACAAATCTTCAAATACATATATAAAGATACATATCAAAAACAAGTCAGACAACATAAGAATTTAAAGAATGTAAATATTTACACTCACTGACATATTTGCAATAAAGTACATTGGCCCAAACAATCCCATTGTTTTTATATTAGAAGTCTTCCTCATAGATAGACATTTACAAGTTCAGAAATGTTTCACTCATCTGTGGGGCCTCCTGTTTGTGTTTTATGTGTTGATGTTGTTTCATAACTGTCTTCAGATGCTGAAAACAAAATAATGTTCATTTAAATTTTAATTAGTTAGCAGAATTAGTGAGCATTTTAAGATAAATAAAATTTAAAATCAAATACTCACTAGAAGCAGCTGAATAATCACTTTTAGATGAAGCTAGAACATCAAAGAAAGTAAAAAAAACAACAAAAAAAACAGCAGAATTATTAATGTCAATCAAGCATTGTATCATAAATAAAGAAATTACTTAGGATTTATCTAATGCATCACATCTATACTAAATGGATCATTTTTATTTTGTAGATGCTACCTGCTCGTCTCCTCTTGCATTTATATATGAGGACTCCAGTTCCAAACGCCAACATCAGAGCCAAAACTATCAGCACTGAGGGAATCACTGATTTAAATGGTTCACCAGGATCAAATTCTGAAAAATCAAAAATGTTGTAAAGGTCACAAACAGGTTAAAAATACATTTGCAATTTGTTTTGTTTTACACCTGATTACCCAAAGTGACGTCCAGTTTGTTGTCCAGACTGAGGTGTGTGGCAGAGCAGGTGTATTTGTGTTTGTTAGCACTGATCTCCAGACTCTTCCTCATCTGGTACGTCCCGTCACCATTGGGCAGCAGATCTCCTCCAGTGATCTTATGATCAGACAGGCTGTCCATCTCTGAACAGGGTCAGGTTGATGTGACGAGGGTAAAATCCTGTCGCCAAACAGCTCACACGAAATCCTCCAGAATCTGAGTTTGCTTTCTGAATGAGTCTGACTCGCGGTTTCACTGTGGAAAGCATGAATAATGAATATGGGAATACACTCCTTTGTATCATATGATACAATTTAATACTAGCATTCTATAGAAGACCTAAAATTATGACAATCAAGAAATAATTTCCTTCAGCACTCTCTCTCTACAACATTTCTACAAAATTACAACATCAAATTTGTACATTGTAATATTTAGGTTTAACTCCTGACCTTGATTAACATCTTGTGAAGGTTAAGCGCATGCCCAAGAAGGCAACGTTCTCAGGATCTTGCGCAATGTTCCCTAAAAGTTCTCAAAAGGTGACGACAATTCCGAACCTTTACAGACCATTCGGGATGTTCCTAAAATGTCCTCTTTTGGTAATGAAAGTGCTGCAGTTCAAGTTTCCTTATATGACTTTAGGGGGACGTTCCATTTTGGTTATCACATAAGAACGTTACAAAGAGGATATTTGGGATATTAACAGAATGTTCCCACATGGTCCTCTGTTGGTCATTTAGTAACGTTTAACGTTGAGTTTAGGGGGACTTTCTATTTTGGTTATTTTATGGTCGTGCGAGAATGTTACAAAGAGGACATTTGGGACGTTAACAGAACGTCCTATAGTAATAGTCCCCTAAACATTCCCAGAACGTCCTGAATGTTCCCTGAAGGTCCACCAAATAACGTTCCACAAACCTTAAAAGAACTCCACATCATGACCATCTCTGAACATTCTGGGAATGTTACTAGGTGCCAGGTTACCCCGCTAGAAATTTTACATTCCCAGAACAATCTCAGAACGTCCAAGGACGTTGTCTAGTAACATTCTTAGAACGTTCAGAGATGGTCACAATATGGAGTTCTTTTAAGGTTTGGGGAACGAAATTTGGTGGAAAAAGAACTCCTTAAAAGAACTCCACATTGTGACTGTCTCTGAACGTACTGGGAACATTACTAGACAATGTCCTTAACACCAGTGGGGATGTTTTGAGAATGTTCTGGGAATGTAAAATTTCTAGCGGGGTGTTCACTCATTGAAAAAGAAACAAGTGAGATTTCATTTTTATGCTCATTTTCAGATTCCATTTTGTCTTTATCTTTTTGTGTGCCTTTCCTTATATCTTTTACTCAAAAAATCACACATACTAGATGATGTGAAAAAAATGGAATTGCTTTTCTGACAGTGCATATAAAGGCAGGAGAGAAAACAGTGGAAAAGTACCTCTCCTCTTCCCTTGAGTTCCTCTCTTTTTAAGGTAACTCCTGAGATTCGTTGTGCAGCGTGGGTAACAAATATTTACATGCCGCCATTTGTATATCTCCATAAGTAGTGTTGATGGTTTTTCTATGCCTTGATATGTTAAAACACAGTTCTTCTGTAGTAGAGCCTTCAAAAGCATACTTAGTGATCATTTGCCCGAGTTTGTCATTGTCCAACACTTCACACAGCCTCAGTATCTGAAAAACTACAGGACCTGTTTAGATTGAGAAGAATATCAGATGTCAAAACAAACTCCAACATCTTGTTTCATGTCTCACTGACCTCATGACTCCCAGGATCAGTGCTTTAAAAGCTTAGATCTGACTTTTTGTGTCAGTTGTATTTTCTTTCCAAATAAACTTACCTTCTGTTTTGTTATAAAATGTTCCTGTTAGTTTTCCTGAAATAAAAGGATGCAAATATTTAATTATACTATAATTTATAAAATCAACTTCCTCATCTTCATTTGTAGTATTTCCTCTTGGAATGAAGCTGTTTGACTCTGAATCATAATATCCAACTATAATGTCATCCAACATAAATAGGACACTAAGTGTAGGAAATGGTGTCTCTCCTTCAATGTAAGTTACGAGAAACTGAAAGGAGTGAGAACCTGTGAGAGAAGGTAACACACAAAGACATTTTCATTTGTATTCATACAGAAACAGTCAGTATATTGAGATCCTACACAAAACTGAAGCAATAATAACATTTTGTAGATGTTTAAAATACATGTGTACAAATTAAATTACACAACACCTGAATTCACCTGATTTTAAGGCAAATCTAATGAAATCCTACCTGTAAAAACAGCTGTTGGAAATGACAACACACAGAAGAAGAAAACTAATAATTTCATGTTGTTCTCAAAGTGAAAACATGTCTTTCTCTACAGACATTTTCAGTATATGTCAGGTAACAAAGTTTGGAACAAGTTAAACAAGTTCTTCTTGGAACCACCTCAGTTAACATAAAAGTTACATCAGGTTTTTTTTTTTAAGTTACACACTGTTTCACTTTTGAAACATAGCTATGTACAAATTGTGGCAATCACAATTTTATTTAAATCTCAGATGTATTCTTTTAGCACAGTGGGATAATTGTGGAGGAAGGATTGAAGTAACTGAGAAAATACACAGTCATTTTTAATAGCAAAGTTTAAAACATCATAATCTAAAAACTAGGTGCGATGTTTTATGAATACTCCACTCTTCAGGGATTTGACAAATACAGTGATTTATTTTACATGGAGTGAGTCATCTCATGTTGAGATCATATGACTAGTCTGGTTATGAGATCTCAATGACGGTCAGTTTTATTCGGTTACGAGATCTCAATGATGGTCGGTTTTGCTCAGTTTTATTCAGTTGTATTCAGTTACGAAATCTCAATGATGGTCAGTTTTATTTGTTTACAAGATCTCGATGACAGTTGGTTTTATTCGGATTTATGTTTTGTCAATTTTACGAGATTTTACTGGCGGTTGTTTTTATTTGGTTATGAGATCTTAATGATGGTCGGTTTTGCTGGGTTGTGAGACCTCAATGACAGTCAGTTTTATTTGGTCACGAGATCTCAATGATGGTTGGTTTTGCTGGAGTTACGAGATCTCAATGACGGTCGGTTTTATTCGGTTACGAGATCTCAACGACTGTCAGTATTGCGGGAAATGGTCGGATACAAGATCTCAATGACGGTTGTTTTCATTCAGTTACGAGATCTCAATGATGGTCGGTTTTGCTGGGTTACGAGATCTCAATGACGGTCGGTTTTATTCAGTTACAAGATCTCAATGACGGTCCATTTTTTTCCGTTACGAGATCTCGATGATGGTCGGTTTTGCTGGGTTGGTTTTGTTGGGTTACAAGGTCTCAATGATGATCAGTTTAATTCAGTTACGATGTCTCAGTAACGGTTGCTTTTGCTTGGTTATGAGATCTCAATGACAGTTAGTTTTGTTGGGTTACGAGGTCTCAATGGCAAGCTCCAGCTTCGTGTGAACATCGATTCAGTTTTGTTGGGTTATAAGATCTCAATGACGGTAGGTTTTATTTGGTCACGCGATCTCAATGACGGTTGGTTTAGCTGGGTTATGAGATTTCAATATGGGTCGATTTTATACCGTTACGAGATCTCAGTGACTGTCAGTATTGCAGGAAACAGTTGGTTACGAGATCTCAGTACAGTATTTTTTGTCCTTTTACAAGTTTTTACGACAGTTGGTTTTTTTGCCATGATGGTTGGTTTCATTCGGTTACGAGATATCAATGATGGTTGGTTTTATTTGGTTACGAGATCTGATGGTCAGTTTTGCTGGGTTATGAGATCTCAATGACAGTTGGTTTCATTCAGTTACGAGATCTCAATGACGGATGGTTTTGCTGGGTTACGAGATCTCAATATCAGTTGGTTTCATTTAGTTATGAGATGTCAATGACTGCGGTTTTATTTGGTTACGAGATCTTATCCCAGATAGCAACTTTCTGTCAGCCCAGATCCGGCCCACATCTGGCACACGGATATATTATATATTATTTATAGCATCATCTCAGCATTAAGTTATCAGGCAGAATCACTGAAAGTAAGAAGAAATAAACAGATGAGCAGAAACACAAAAACTACAGCTGACTTCAGCCACAGCCTTAAAGAGAATCAATTGAACATAAAAGATGTGAAGTAGGGATTATTTTTGCCCCAGGGTTACACCCCTTATTGTGTGGGGTTTATTTTAACCCTTTATTCAGTACAGTTTATGGTGACTGTACTGGGGCGTTGGGGGGTATGTGAGATGTTGTATGGGCTATTTTACACCAGGGTGACACCCTTTATACAGTACAGCTTATTGTGACCATACTGGGGCATTAGAACCCACACAGGCCACAGGTTGATCAGACCCACTGGCCTTTCTAACACCACTTCCTGCAGCTACCCAGTCTACCAGGAGGTCTCCCATCCATATATAGACTGAGCTCAACCCTGCTTAGCTTCAGTGGGCGTGCAAATTAAAGCTTCAGGTTAATCACTGCAAGGCTGCGCAAGGGTCTTTTCAACCAGACCCTCTTATGTAGAAATATAAATCTCAACAATGGTGACATGCCTCATGCCGCAATACATTGTAAAACAGACTATTATTAAGCTGAATTAATAAATTGAAATTAAGTGCATTACGTCCATGATCAAAAAAAAAAAAAAGATTAGATAAGATTAGACCACTAGATGCTTAAGTAAAATGACAAGAAAAATGGGGTAAGAAAAATAATCTTGTTTTTGTTTGGGACAGTTTTTAAGTTACCATCATCGAGGTCAGGGTTTGTTTTAGTTGAGCTCTTGACCCTTGAATTATAAATATTAGATTTTGCTTGGGCAGTTTTAACTGTATTAAAACCAACCAGACATGCAAACTTGACAGATGATCAGGTGGTGTTGGTTATGTTTTCGCAAAATCATAATTTGATCTGAACTCATTTAGAGCCCAGTCTCTGAGTGATTCTACAGCAGAAGATCAACTTTATCAATACAAATTTTTTTTGAAAGTTATCCTTATCACAAAAAAAATGATTTATTTTAGGCACACACAGACATCAAGAATCAGCGTAGGAATCTCAACGACGGTGACAAGCAACATACTCTGATAAACAGATCAACTCTGAACACTAGAAAACAAGCTACTAAAAAGTCACAGAAAAACAGCAAAATTTAAATAGTGAGAATAAAGAAAATGACTAAGACAATTCACCTCATAATTTTATTCATGCAGCAATGCATGATGGGAAGCATGGGTGAATTTTGATTGGTGGCACCCAGAATGCATTGCAACATGCTTTATTACTCTCACCACTGTTGAGATTCACAGACTGATTCTTGATGTCTCTATGTTTAAATAAATGTTTTGTTTTTTTAAATCAGAACTTTAAAAAATACATACTTTTGTATTGTAAAAGTTGCTTTTTAGATTCACAAATACTGCTTCAAACAAAATCTAATATTAAAAGTCAAGGGTCAAGAGCTCAACTAAAACAAACCCTGACCTCGATGATGGTAACTTAAAAATAGTGATTTTCTCCTTTGGTGATTCTGCTTGTTAACATCAGGTGTCTTCAATAATGGTCAATCATCACTCAATTAAACACTTATTTATCTCATTAATGCTTCAGTGGGTGGAATAAAAATATGGCAGGACTTTTTACTTTCTGACCCCTGGACTCCCTGGACTTCCCACCTCTGTTTGGGACAGAAACAAGAAACACAGCAACTTTCTGTCAGCCCAGATCCGGCCCACATCTGGCACACGGATATATTATATATTATTTATAGCATCATCTCAGCATTACGTTATCAAGCAGAATCACTGAAGGTAAGAAGAAATAAACAGATGAGCAGAAACACAAGAACTGCAACTGATTTCAGCCACAGCCTTAGAGGGAATCAATTGAACATAAAAAATGTAAAGAAGGGATTATTTTTGCCCCAGGGTTACACCCCTTATTGTGTGGGGTTTATTTTAACCCTTTATTCAGTACAGTTTATGGTGACTGTACTGGGGCGTTGGGGGGGTATGTGAGGTGTTGTATGGGCTATTTTACACCAGGGTGACACCCTTTATACAGTACAGCTTATTGCAACCATACTGGGGCGTTAGAACCCACACAGGCCACAGGTTGATCAGACCCACTGGCCTTTCTAACACCACTTCCTGCAGCTACCCAGTCTACCAGGAGGTTTCCCATCCATATATAGACTGAGCTCAACCCTGCTTAGCTTCAGTGGGTGTGCAAGTTAAAGCTTCAGGTTGATCACTGCAAGGCTGTGATTGGGGGTCTTTTCAACCAGACCCTCTTATGTAGAAATATAAATCTCAACAATGGTGACATGCCTCATGCCGCAATACATTGTATAACCGACTATTATTAAGCTCAGTTAATAAATTGAAATTAACTGCATTACGTCCATGATCAAAAACACTGTGTAAGATTAGACCACTAGATGCTTTTACTAGCTAAGTAAAATGACAAGAAAAATGGGGTAAGAAAAATAATCTTGTTTCTGTCCCAAACACACTGCAAAAAAATGCCTTTCTTAATTAAGATTTTTTTATCTTGTTTCCAGTCCAAATTAGCCTGACTTCGTCATACTCATATTCTAGGCAGAATGTGAGTCTGATACTGCTCCATTGCACTTGAATTATGGGGCGTGTCTTAACCGAACCAGTAAAAAAAACAAACTCTGCACTCAATTGGATAGACCTACAACCAATCAGAGCAACGCAGTAAGTGACGTATGTTGAACTTGTACTTAAACTTTTGCCGAATCCCGTTGGAAGGACGGCAAACACATCTTTCCCATCGACAAATGCCTTGATTGCGGTTCTTTGTTCGTCTTTTAAAATTAATGCGCTGTCGATTTCTTTTATTACAGACGTGATAGCGGAATCTAAACATCTTACTTCTCCAGCTGCAGTCATCGTTGGTGAAAACCAATTCAATCCAAGCGCTCTTTGATGACGTGGGGTGGTTACGTAACCGCAGATAGCCTGTCCATCATCGATTAAAGCCCGCCCTGGCAATTTGATTGGCTCGGCCTTCTGGGAGCCGAGCATAATTACTCCACAATGGATCGAGTCCAGACCGAACTTCCCGTCCAAAAAATGTTGTGGGCGGGGTTCGGGCTGGCACAAATAGTCCAAATATCTAAAAATTCTTAAATCAAGAAGCATTTTCTAGAGAAGTAAAAATTATTGTATTGTTTTCAGAATAAATAAGTAAAAATTAAGTGTTTTTTTCCTTAAAACAAGAAAAATAATCTTATTTCAAACCAAAAACAGGATTATTTTTCTTGTTTTCGGTTGTCACCATTATTAAGATTCATATGCTGATTGCTCATATCTGTGTTTGTCATTGCATCTTTTTTCTTTCTGCTCATGATTTTAGTTTTCAGTCTTCTAACTGACTTTCTCATACAGTGATATGCTGCAGTAAAACAGGGATTGCAACTTAAAGGTATTAAGAGCAAAACACAAATTTATTTTCCTCTCAGAATGATCATTAAATCATCATCTGATCTTGTTTGACAAACACGCTACCACAGCAGCCATAAAAAAACAAACCTATTATAAGAGTTAAGAGCCCAAATAATTGAAACACCAATCACAATTATGGTGACTTCAAATGAAACATTAGTGTTAAACTTCTGTTAATGAATGACAGGAATAAAGTTAATCTGGTTAGTAATATGTGAAGCTTTAATGCTGTTTGTGGAGTTGTTTAATCCTCCTTTACTGAGATCTGGAGAAATGTAATGTCTTCTTTTATCTTCAGTTGATTTCATCTAAGGCTGTGGCTGAGGTCAGTTGTAGCTCTTGTGTTTCTGTTTGTCTCTTTTTTTCTGTTCTATTTCCTTCAGTGATTCTGCTTGTTAACAGACGTGTTAATGCTAAGATTATTCTATAAATAATATATAAAGATTTCATTGCTCAGATAAGGTCCAGTTTTTTGCTCTTGGCTGACATGTGGCATTGCTGTGGCCTGCTTATGGCTCAGATCCAGAGGTGTATAGTCCAGGGGTCAAAGAGTAAAAGTCCTGCCATATTTTTATTCCACCCACTGAAGCATTAATGAGATAAATAAGTGTTTAATTGAGTGATGATTGACCATTATTGAAGACACCTGATGATAACAAGCAGAATCGCCAAAGGAGAAACTCACTATTTTTAAGTTACCATCATCGAGGTCAGGGTTTGATTTAGTTGAGCTCTTGACCCTTGACTTTTAAATGTTAGATTTTGTTTGGGCAGTTTTACCTTTTACAGCAGCACTGTGAGATCAACTTTATCAATACAATTTTTTTTTTTAAAGTTACGAAATATCAATGATGGTTGGTTTCATTCAGTTACAAGATCTCAATGACAGTTGGTTTTATTTGGTTACAAGATCTCATTGATGGTTGTTTTTGTTGGTTTATGAGGTCTCAATGACGGTCAGTTTAATTTTGATGAGATCTCAATGACTGTCAGTATTGCAGGTAACGGTCTGTAATGCGATCTCAATACAGTATGTTTTGTCCTTTTATGCGATTTTAATGACAGTTGTTTTTTTTTCGGTTATGAGATCTCAATGAGGGTTGGTTTTTATTTGGTCACGAGATCTCAATGACGGTTGGTTTTGCTGGGTTACGAGATCTCAACATCAGTCGGTTTTATTCGGTTACGAGATCTTATCCCAGATAGCAACTTTCTGTCAGCCCAGATCCGGCCCACATCTGGCACACGGATATATTATATATTATTTATAGCATCATCTCAGCATTAAGTTGTAAAGCAGAATCACTGAAGGTAAGAAGAAATAAACAGATAAGTAGAAACACAAGAACTACAGCTGACTGTAAGATGTAAAAAAAAAGATGTAAAACACCAACTTTGCTTTTCTGGTTGGTTTTAATGCAGTTTCAAACAAAAACTAATGTTTAAAAGTCAAGGGTCAAGCGCTCAACTAAAACAAACCCTGACCTCGATGATGGTAACTTAAAAATAGTGATTTTCTCCTTTGGTGATTCTGCTTGTTATCATCAGGTGTCTTCAATAATGGTCAATCATCACTCAATTAAACACTTATTTATCTCATTAATGCTTCAGTGGGTGGAATAAAAATATGGCAGGACTTTTACTCTTTGACCCCTGGACTTCCCACCTCTGGTACAATATTTTGCGGCAAGAAGCATGTCACCATTGTTGAGATTTATATTTCTACATAAGAGGGTCTGGTTGAAAAGACCCTTGCGCAGCCTTGCAGTGATCAACCTGAAGCTTTAACTTGCACACCCACTGAAGCTAAGCAGGGTTGAACCCAGTCTACATATGGATGGGAAACCTCCTGGTAGACTGGGTAGCTGCGGGAAGTGGTGTTAGAAAGGCCAGTGGGTCTGATCAACCTGTGGCCTGTGTGGGTTCTAATGCCCCAGTATGGTTGCAATAAGCTGTACTGTATAAAGGGTGTCACCCTGGTGTAAAATAGCCCATACAACACTTCACACACCCCCCAACGCCCCAGTACAGTCACCATAAACTGTACTGAATAAAGGGTTAAAATAAACCCCACACAATAAGGGGTGTAACCCTGGGGCAAAAATAATCCCTTCCTTACATTTTTTAAGTTCAATTGCTTCCCTCTAAGGCTGTGGCTGAAGTCAGCTGTAGTTCTTGTGTTTCTGCTCATCTGTTTATTTCTTCTTACCTTCAGTGATTCTGCTTGATAACTTAGTGCTGAGATGATGCTATAAATAATATATAATATATCCGTGGGCCGGATCTGGGCCGACAGAAAGTTGCTATCTGGGATAAGATCTCGTAACCGAATAAAACCGACTGATATTGAGATCTCGTAACCCAGCAAAACCAACCGTCATTGAGATCTCGTGACCAAATAAAAACCAACCGTCATGGAGATCTCATAACTGAATAAAACCGCAGTCATTGAGATCTCATAACCAAATGAAACCAACGTTCACTAAGATCTCTTAACTGGATAAAAAAAAAAAACGACCATCATTGAGAACTTGTAAAGGAATAAAACTGACTGTCATTGAGATCTCGTAACTGAAAAAAACAAAAAACAACTGTCATTAAAATCGCATAAAAGGACAAAAACATACTGTATTAAGATCTCATTACAGACCGTTACCTGCATTACTGACAGTCATTGAGATTGTTTTAGTTGAGCTCTTGACCCTTGACTTTTTTTATAATATTAGATTTTATTTGGGCATTTTTAACTGAGTTAAAACCAACCAGAGAAGCAAAGAGAAAAGATGATCAGGTAGTGTTGGTTATGTTTTCACATGATCATTATTTGATCTGATTCACTGAACTCATTTAGAGCCCAATCTTAGTTAGATTTACATTATTGATTACAGCAGCACTGTGATTCTACAGCAGAAGATCAACTTTATCAACACAAAAATATATATATATTTTTAAAGACTGATTTAATAAAAAGTAGTTTTATTTAAACACACAGACATCAAGAATCAGTCTGTGAATCTCAACAGTGGTGAGAATAATAAAGCATGTTGCAATGCATTCTGGGTGCCACCAATCAAAATTCATCCATGGCTCCCATCATGCATTGCTGCATGAATAAATTATGAGCTGAATTGTCTTAGTAATTTTCTTTATTCTCACTATTTAAATTTTGCTGTTTTTCTGTGACTTTTTAGTAGCTTGTTTTCTAATGTTCAGAGTTGATCTGTTTATCAGAATATGTTGCTTGTCATCGTTGTTGAGAGTCATACGCTGATTCTTGATGTCTGTGTGTGCCTAAAATAAAAATGTGATAAAAAAAAATAAATAAATAAATTTGGTATTGATAAAGCTGATCTTCTCCTGTAGAATCACAGTGCTGCTGTAATCAATAATGTAAATCTAACTCAGAGTTTGGGCTCTAAATGAGTTCAGTGAATCAGATAATAATAATAAAACATAATTCAATAATGATTATGTGAAAACATAACCAACACCACCTGATCATCTTTTAACTTTGCTTGTCTGGTTGGTTATAATAAATTATATAAATTATAACACTTAAAAATCAATGGTCAAGAGCTCAACTAAATCAAACCCTGACCTCGATGATGGTAACTTAAAAATAGTGATTTTCTCCTTTGGTGATTCTGCTTGTTATCATCAGGTGTCTTCAATAATGGTCAATCATCACTCAATTAAACACTTATTTATCTCATTAATGCTTCAGTGGGTGGAATAAAAATATGGCAGGACTTTTACTCTCTGACCCCTGGACTTCCCACCTCTGACATTGTATAACAGACTATTATTAAGCTGAATTAATAAATTGAAATTAACTGCATTACGTCCATGATCAAAAAAAAAAAAAAAAAACACTGTGTAAGATTAGACCACTAGATGCTTTTACTAGCTAAGTAAAATGGCAAGAAAAATGGGGTAAGAAAAATAATCTTGTTTCTGTTTGGGACAGAAACAAGAAAAAAATGCCTTTCTTACTTAAGATTTTTTGTCTTGTTTCCAGTCCAAATATCTAAAAATTCTTAAATCAAGAAGCATTTTCTAGACAAGTAAAAATTATTGTATTGTTTTCAGAATAAATAAGTCAAAATTAATGATTTTTTCCTTAAAACAAGAAAAATAATCTTATTTCAAACCAAAAACAGGATTATTTTTCTTGTTTTCGGTTGTCACCATTATTGAGATTCATATGCTGATTGCTCATATCTGTGTTTGTCATTGCATCTCACTTTTTTCTGCTCATGATTTTAGTTTTCAGTCTTCTAACTGATTTTCTCATACAGTGATATGCTGCATGCTGCAGTAAAACAGGGATACTTAAAGGTATTAAGAGCAAAGCACAATTTTATTTTCATCTCACAATGATCATTAAATCATCATCTGATCTTGTTTGACAAACACACTACCACAGCAGCCATAAAAAAAATAGACCTATTATAAGAGTTAAGAGCCCAACTAATTGAAACACCAATCACAATTATGGTGACTTCAAATGAAACAAACATTAGTGTTAAACTTCTGTTAATGAATGACAGGAATAAAGTTAATCTGGTTAGTAATATGTGAAGCTGTAATGCTGTTTGTGGAGTTGTTTAATCCTCCTTTACTGCAAAGAACGCAACGATATCGTAGACAAACTCCCATTGCGATGTTCATCACGACGCCGATTAATATCCATATATCCATAAAAATGTATTTTGAATTTGATGTGAGTAGGTAACAATAGCTGGATTGTGGTATAACCATACCCAGATAGCAAGCAATGATCGAAACAATGTTAATGTGTCAACATTAATCGCATTGAATCAATATCACTTTTGCACCCGCAATTAATGTTGAAAGAATTATGAAATTTCAACAAAAATTCAATGGTAATGGCATTGAATAATGTTACAATGTGATGTTGGTTCAACATCATGCTTGCACTCTCAGAAAATGAAACACAACTACAACTGACGTAAAGCCACACAGCCTGAAATCAACTGAAGATAAAAGAAGACACCACATCTCTCAAGATCTCAGCAGAAGTTATTTTTGAGAATGACTAGATGTTGATGTTTTATTGAAAATGTTTGGTCACCATTTTGGTGGTCAGTGGTTCCTTTAGTTGGGCAGTTTGATTTGTTTTTTCATGGTCTTTTTGACAGTGTTTACCAAAACACATAATTTGTTGCAAAAAAAGTAGTGATGTTGCGTTCTGTGCCGAGGCTTCGGAGCGTGTGTCGAGGCTTGTATCGCTTTAGATCAATGATGTCACTGATGACCTTCGAAGCCTCGCTTCTGCCTGACTGGTTCAGGATGCAGTTTAAATCTTGGCGCGACATTTTGACAGATATATAAATCATGGGATCCCCTCAGAATTTGTGGTTTTAGAAGAATAATATCGCCGCTCCTGCCTGTTATGACCAAAGAATTTATTTACACACATTTGATAGCCCCATTCATTTGAAGCCAATATGTTTATTACACAGTTATGTTAAACAGTCATTATATACAACCAGAAAATACACATTATATTCAAATAAATATATTAGTCTATGTGTAAATTGATTTTTTTTCTTCACCGTTATTTCTAAGCCTTAACTGGCGCAAAATAAAGTGTATCACAGGTCACATCAGGTCATCTGTAATGTATCTGCTTGTTTTACACTCTTTGACCACCAGGTGGTATTGTGAGCAAATAAAGCCTCGAGAAAATAACCCTTTTGCGAACCACTTGGCTGAAAAGCTTCAATGCTTCATCTCACCATCACTAAAAAAAAAGCCAGAAGCAAAATTGATTGAGTGATATTGTTTTCTGCCTCATAAAGGAGAGTAGTTTAACTTTGTTTCTGACCAAAAGTGTTTACTTTTTTATTAAAACATTATAGTCAACAGATGCTTTTTTTTTTTTTTTTTTTTTTTTTTTGACACAAAATGACACAGACATGAAGAATCAGCATATGAATCTCAACAATGGTAACATCCTTAATGCCGCAATGCATGCTGGGGAGCCACCATAGTATACAACTCATGACTCCCAGCATGCATTGCGGCATGAAGCATGTCACCATTGTTGAGATTCATATGCTGATTCTTCATGTCTGTGTGTCTTAAACCTTTTAAAAAAAAAAAAAAAAAAAAAAAAAAAAAAGTCAAGATTCAGAATGATCTGTAGCAAGAAAGAATTGTTAGTGGACATAACCTATTAAAAACAAATATACACTTTTGGACAGGAGTACAATTAGTAAATGGTTTTGCTTTATGATGATGAAAGCTATTTCATCTGATCGTCATTGTTTCTGGTTTCTTTGCAACAAATTATGTGTTTTGGTTAACACTGTTACAAAGACCACAAACAGGCTGTGTGACTTTAAGTCAGTTGTAGTTGTGTTTCATTTTCTGAGAGTGCAAGCATGATGTTGAACCAACATCACATTGTAACATTATTCAATGCCATTACCATTCAACATTTTCAACATTAATTGCGGGTGCAAAAGTGATATTGATTCAATGCGATTAATGTCGACACATTAACATTGATTTAACATTGTTTCGATCATTGCTTGCTATCTGGGTACTTATTAGTGAATAATCAGAATAAAGAAAATTGTATGTAGGCCTAAACTGAGACAACAGATTGAAAATTGTAATAGCAATAATTGTGAAGATCAGAGCATAGAGGAAGATGGACCTAAAATAAGTAAGATATTTGTAGAATAAAAAGAGAGGTAGAAGAGAAGAAGCAGAAGTGAAGAATAAAATAAAAGCAAAGAATATATGCAGGAAACTTACATCTTTCTTAACTTGTGTTTTGGTCTGATATGAAAAGGTCAGATGTATATGTCATCAGAATACCATAATGAAGGTGAACTAATGCAAATGAGGAACTCCTACATCAGTTACAATTTGGAGAGAAAAATGTATTGTTTATCTTCACTATTGCTCTTCTGTTGTGAGAAACACATTATGGAGTTATACTGTAGCTGTAAATGAATTATAT
The DNA here is from genome assembly GCA_028476615.1 of Culter alburnus. Classification (NCBI taxonomy): domain Eukaryota; kingdom Metazoa; phylum Chordata; class Actinopteri; order Cypriniformes; family Xenocyprididae; genus Culter; species Culter alburnus. Next base: position 747,028 of record JAOTNS010000966.1, on the reverse strand, counting down.
TTCTCACCAATAAATCCAAGCTGCTGAAAATAAAAGAAAATTTTATTTTTATGTAGTATAGCTCAGAAGTGCAATAGCTGCATCATTTTAAGGAATCTGTAGGACGTCATTTGAATTGAATGAGGGTATTTACGTGAAATGCACTGCATTGTATTTGCTCATATGCATTTTTAGCACATATAACAGCTTCAAGAAAAGAGGAAGAGGGTTCAGAGACAGTATACTTAGAAAAGGCTGCGTCACTGGTCCATAGAATCAACATAGGGGATTTCTTTCAAAACAAAAATTAGTTCGCCGTCTCTATATAATGGACTGCTGACAATACACCACATACATTCACTCTCTCTTATGTGGTTTATTATACCTGAAGAATGATGACTGTATTAAAGACTGCAATACTGCTTCTGATGCTGTGCTGTGCTGTGCAACTTACCTCAGCTGGTGAGTCTCTGAGCTCTCTTTCTTAGGATGTAAATCGTTTTAAGGCTCAAATTTCAAAGGAAACCTTATTTAAACAATGTAAAGCAGTTTTTCAGTTACCTGGAGAATAAAAATGTACTGTTTAAAAATGTGTTGAATCACATTTACTAGTGAACCTTATCATTTTTTCAGGTCTTGCAAATGATTTGGCAAAAAGTATCTGTTGCTTTAGTGAAAACAATATGAGAATTCCTAAGAAAAAGCTCGAGTCTTATCATTGGACAAGTAACATTTGCCCAGTCAGATACATTGTGTGAGTATCCTCTCGATATGTACACCAATATTGCTACTAACATTTAGAATTCACTCATATTCGTGTTGTTTTAACGCTTTTGCCTGTAATCTGCTATAGGTTCAAAACAGTTGAGAAGAGACAATTCTGTATGAACCCTGAAAATAGCTGGGCCAAGCTGAACAAAAACCACATAGACAAGAAAAGGGCTTCAAAATCACCAAAATGAAACTTGGAAGAAATTTTCTACATGTACACACACACATACACCCCCATAATTGTAAAATAAACCTGTAATATTGAATTGTAACATAATTTAATATTATTTAAATGTTTTGATCTCATTATCTGCGTCAAAAATAAACATACTGATATGAACTTTAAATAAGCTGTATTAGTAATATTAGAGAATAGTCCATTGTCATATGTTAAGATTTTCTTCATTGTCCATTATTAAATTATCTGCATTTTTATTTAGTATTTGCTTATGTACTGTACTTAAGAGTTTAGTTTAGTTTAGATTCTGTCAGTTAGTTTTGCTAAAATGTACTACAAATATTTAAATAAATAAAAAAAAAAAAACATGTATTTTGATTTTTAAAAATCTTGGATTTATTTCTTTCCATTGATGCCAGTGTTGTCTTCAAGTAAAATTTCTAAAAAAGCATCCTGCAGATGATTAATTTTTAATTTTATGAGACATTTTATTTATGGAACATTTTAACATTCATTTTCTAAAGGTAATAGAATATCCTATAATTATTATAAATAGGACACATTACAACTGCTATTGAATATTTCACTAGAGGGCATCATTAGACTACAGATCATTTCAATCACCAGACCTCTATAATAAATACAATGGTGGAAAAGGCAGAGATTCACTGGGTGGACCCTATAATTGGGGATATATTTTAGATTTTTAAACCATAGATGCAGAAAATCCCACTATATTTATGTATGAAATTTGCAAAGTGCATGGAGGCTATTAGGTGGATAAACATGCAAATCATCTACATTTTGAACTGGAACTCCATCCTCCCTTGAAATTCACTCCCTGGACTAAATCTAATCCTACCCAATTTATCCGTAAAATCAGAGGGAAATGATATGGGTGAATAAGAATGGTGTAGAAGCCCTTAACCCTGGTTGTAAGCCTATACTTAACTTAACTGTTAACCTATCTCTTAAATCTGATTGGTTGGTTGGAATATTGTTCCAGGATCAACAAGAATGTTGACCAAAGTACAAGTTCTACTTAGTTAAATCACATTCACCATGCATGCTCCATATGCTATTTCAAATTGCACCCATGTTAACATAGCTGATGTCTGAGGTGCTGCGAGGACACACACTGATAGAGACTATAGAAACACATTCTCATTGGCTGTATTCTGGTCATTCACAAAAGTTAACATTGTGCAACCACAGACGCAACCCTCTACATTTATGTGAGGAACTTGAATAGCATTCCTAAACTGTTGAGTGTATATATAGAAATCATTTTAATTTCCCTAAAAAATGTAACTGTAACTGAAAAATGTTTACTTTATACTCACTTTCCAGTCGCTTCTGGAAGCTTTAGACAACATAAATAATATTATACCAAGTGTAAAAGAACTTCTATCTTTAAATAATCAGTATCACATAAACCATAGAGCTGCCAAATGTTTTAGTTATGATAATAGTTAGAATTCCAGAGCATGTATTTTTACTTGCATGATCCAAACAGATGCTAATGAATGAACAGTAGCTTTTTAAAGGAATTTTAAAGGAATAGTTCACCCAAAAAATGATTTTTTTTCTTCTCCTGAACACAAAAGAAGATATTTTGAAGTCTTATCACTGGACAAGTAGCATTTCTTGCAAGTCCTCTATGGAAGTCAACAGGGCCTATCAACTGTTTGGTTACCCATATTCTTCAAAATATCTTCTTTTGGGATCAGCTGAAGAAATTAATACAGGTTTGCAACAACTTGAGGGTGAGTAAATGATGACAGAATTTTCATTTTTGGGTGAACTATCGCTTTAAGATGCTTAAGAGGAGATAGAATTAGGGTATTTCCTGTGTGAAATACACTACTAAGCAGCATTTTTTCATTCATTTTAGCTCCTTGTAACAACACCAAATTAAGAGGAAGGGTTCTGAGAAAGGTTGTTGAAGAAAAGATTGTGTTTCTGGTTCAGAGACTCAACAAGGTGGGTTCTTTCAACACAAAAACTAATTCACCAATGATAGAGTTCACCAAGTAATAAAAACAATGTGGTTTAACACTTGGATACAATCCAAAACTGCTGTTCCACAGAATATATTGTGCAGATATTGTAAAATCTTCTGTTTCTGAAGCACAGTCTTGTATTTGAGTATTTCTAAGCTGAATAATCTCTAAATTACAGGATTCTGCTCAGACTAATGTAACATTTTATCTCGCCAACAGCTCAAGCTCTTCCAGTCTTTCAAAGGTGTTGTTTAATTTCCAATTCCACATAATTTTAACATGTTTATTAGCCTATGGCAGCACTTTAAACAAACATTTCAAATGTGAACATTTTTCCCTCAGAATTACGACCCCTAAAGGCCAGTTTTGTGTGAAACCAGATAAAGAGAAAAATGTGAGCTTCGCCACTGAAAATGAAGCAACAATTATGCTGTTTATACTTCTAAACCACTCTCGTTTTTTTAATAAACACATTTTTGTTATATCTCCTCATTAACAGAGGTGGCGTGACAACACAAGCTCCCAAACACCATCATAACACTTCTTTATTCAACAAAACCTGAATGAAAACATAATGTTGGACGGACATTGGTAACATTTAGGCTTACTATTACTATTAGGCTCACTAGAGGGCACACTTCCAGATCATAAACTCCTCATAATCTGCTCTGTTGATAGCCTAATTAAAAGTGTTTGTCCTTTTTTATTTTCCTGTCTGAGATCTCGACGTAATTTGTTTTTAAAATATTTTATTTTGTTTTGAAGAATTTCTCATGCATCTGCCGAGTAAAGTCACATGCTGCATCTTTTCCACTCTTCCTGCGTCCACGTGCTTGCCACTACAAATACCACAATCCATTGTAAAAATCCAGTGAGCCAATGAAATGCGAGAGTGGGCGGAAACTATGACATCACTACAAGTGGCCAGTCGCTGACCAATAGGGGTTGAATTCTCCAGGAGGAGGACAATCGCCTTTCATGCTCGCAGCATTGTAACGTTTTTCCCTGGCCGATGCTCGCATGCTTGTTTTTGTCCCGTGCACGTTTACCTCCCCTAAAGATCTGCTCATTTAGTCCAAATCAGAATCAGCTGTAAGAGTTCATCATCGCTTCTGCACTCGACCCTTTCTGAGTCGACTCATCTTTTTATGCCTGATCTATTGGGATTCAGAGTGGGTGTTGCCACCACAGGACGATGATCGAGAGACCCGACTCAGCTGTTTCCAGCGTTGCAGTGAGTACAATATTCATACATTTATCTAAATCTCTACAGAAAATACATTTAAAGCACATCTGGCTCATTGATTCATGGATTTGCATGGTGGTGGGCGAATTGATTCCTCGTGTGACTGTCCCCTAATCAGCATCTGATATGGCAAGCCGTTTTCACATTTATTGCTTAAAACTAACTAGCGTCTATTTTTGATTTATTTAATTTCACCAATAACTATTCAATAGATATTTTCCAGTGTTATGTTATCCAGTACATATTCAATTAGTAACCAGTGATGCAAAAACTTGAGGCAATGAGATCCAGGCAGTCCAGCAATTATCAAATTTGAATAAGGAATAACAAATTTAGTAATTAAAAAATTATAGAGACAAATTAATTAAATAATTAATAGTTAATAATAAAATCCAGAGTATTGTATCTAATAGATGAAGATAAAGATCAGAATATAGAGAAAGAAGGAACAAAATTAAGTAGGGCTGTCAAACGATTAATCGCGATTAATCACATACAAAATAAAGGTTTGAGTTTGCATAATATATGTGGGTGTACTGTGTGTAATTATTATGTATATATAAATGCACACAAATTAATGTATATATTTAAGAGAAAGTTATGTACAAAATATTTTTATTTATATATAATATAAATTATATAAAAATATAAATAAATACATATACTTGTAAATATTTCTCAAATATATACATGAATGTGTTTGTATTTATATATACATAATAATTACACACAGTACACCCACATATATTAGGCAAACTCAAACTTTTATTTTATATGCGATTAATCGCAATTAATCGTTTGACAGCCCTAAAATTAAGACATTTGCAGAATGAAATGAGAGGTAGAAGAAGCCGAAGAGATAAGAGAACCAAAAAAAGCTAAACTATCAAAGACACGGTCCGTTTTATACCATAAGCAGAGGAAAACTTACATCCCACTCAAACTTATGTTTTGGTCTAATAAGAAAAGGTCAAACAGACATCCATTATGTCTTAGTTGCAGAAATGAAAACAGACATATTTTCATACAAAAGGTACATTAGTTTCAAATGAGCAAGTAATTCAGTACTTGGTAGGCGTCCAATATCTAACCACAAACGTGTCAACATGACCTGTCACATTGGAACACTTGAAGACCAATTGAATATAGCAAGCATACATACTCTTAAAGATACAATAAGAATAACCATAAAGGGGTACATTAAAGAGTAAATACTTGAAAATATGATGAGGATTAATATATGGAATAGGAGTACATGAATATATGAAATCAAAAGTAATATTGATAAATCATAAGCCATAAATGATTAAAGGGTTAGTTCACCCAAAAATGAAAATAATGTCATTTATTACTCACCCTCATGTCGTTCCACACCCGTAAGACCTTCGTTAATCTTCGGAACACAAATTAAGATATTTTGTTGAAATCCGATGGCTCAGTGAGGCCTCCATAGGGAGCAATGACATTTCCTCTTTCTTTCCATAAAGGTCCTAAAAACATATTTAAATCGGTTAATGCGAGTACAGTTGTTCAATATTAATATTATAAAGCGACAAGAATATTTTGGTGCGCCAAAAAAAAGCAAAATAACGACTTATTTAGTGATGGCCGATTTCAAAACACTGCTTCATGAAGCATCGGAGCACAAATGAATCAGTGTATCGAATCAGCGGTTCGGAGCGCCAAAGTAACGTGATTTCTGCCATTGGCAGTTTCGAATCATGATTCGATACGCTGATTCATTTGTGCTCCGATGCTTCATGAAGCAGTGTTTTGAAATCGGCCATCACTAAATAAGTCGTTATTTTGTTTTGTTTTTTGGCACACCAAAAATATTCTCGTCGCTTTATAATATTAATATTGAACCACTGTACTCGCATGAACCGATTTAAATAGTTTTCAGTACCTTTATGGATCTTGAGAGAGGAAACGTCATTGCTCTCTATGGAGGCCTCACGGAGTCATCGGATTTCAACTAAAATATCTTAATTTGTGTTCTGAAGATTAACAAAGGTCTTACGGGTGTGAACGGCATGAGGGGGTAATAATAAATGACAATTTTCATTTTTGGGTGAACTAACCCTTTAACATGAAATATGAATGCATGAATATGAATATTGACCATTTTGGATCCACCAATTACATACAACTGTTTATTTATTTGTAACTATTTCTTTGTTATAGGTAGCAAATTGCAAATTCTGTGGTGATTTGTGCTTCAGGTATCAGCTATTAGTATTAGGCTACTAGTAAAAATGCTATTGGTAACAACAACAGTTGGAATACAGTGAATAGCTGATATCTGAACCACAGATCCCCATAGAATTCAATGGCAAATGTTTAAATATCAGTAAAGAAATGGTAATATTATGTTTAGTACTAGAATTTAAAACAATTCTAGTCACTATTAGATTACTTTTTAAATAAACATTTACTATAGTGGGATTTTCGTACAAATAAGTACTAAATAATAAAAAAAGATGTTACTTGTTTTATAGAACTGAATGTTAAAATAGCTTACCATAATCTGGGGTTCCTTGATTTGATCAAAAGCTCACTGGTTCTTGTGTATTATTGATAAAGTGAATTATGCCACATGCTTATGTAGTAAAACATTGTATTTTCATCCAAACCATAAAAGAACTAAGATACAAACTCTTCAGAATCTACATTTTAAGTATGTGTTACATTATCACTTATTAACACCATTAAACAAGATGAGGTCAAAAATGGCTTCCAAATTACCATGCCATGCTGTAGGCATGTGTGAAGATGTGAATTTTAAAAGTGAACCTAATTTTTTAAGGCCATGTTTTTATTGTTGTGTCAGACCATACACACACATATGTTGAATATGTTGATTACCGTTGTTCATTGACCTCAAAACAGATGATCGTGATTCCAGATGCATACAAATGTGTTTTTAGAGTAAATAGTTGGGCTTAATAGCTGTTTGGAGAAGCAAATGAGAATGACAGGCTCTAAGTGTGATGCCTAGATCTCTTGTGGAGAGCAGTGAGTGGAGATGCATTTCAATAGGGTTAGAGAGAGAAGAGCAGCCAAAAACTGTCACCGAGCATATATCACAATCCCGTCTGTGTGAACTTCACTTCCAATATCCACTTTAAATCAACATGGAGCCATTTGGGTAAAAATGAGTGCTCATGAAAGTGAAGTTAGTTACGAGAAGAGGTCTGGCATCATGTGTTTGCAGATGCCAGTTGATATTTTTGGTATTTTGTTTTCTAATGCTTCAGTGCTTTTTGGGCGCCAGTATATTTAAGGTCCTCTTATCAGCTGTGTTATACATCCTTCAAAGGATGAATGAACTGCACAAATGTTAAACCTAGTCTGAAGCTTGTGAACACTTACCTACGCATTTGCATCCTTCACTCTAACATGGAGAGGGGTTCAATAATAATTAATGATTTGATTCACTCATCTGGTCAGATGTTGTGTTGTTTGCCATGTTGGGCCATGACATCAATCTTACAGTTACGTAAGAGCGCTTCAAGAGCGAAAGCATGGAAAATGCCCTGAGCTGTTCACAGAGCATGGCTATTTATAGACTGGTGTATGAATTATATAGTATGAATTTGAAGAAGATGCAATTGTGTTGTGGGATGCGAGTGTCCATTAACTGTCAGAGGTTTCGTATCAAATCCATTTTGATATATTGTTCTTTTAAAGGGATAGTTCACACAAAATTCTGTCAAATTTATGCATGTCATTCCAAAGCGGTATGATTTTTAGCAATGCACTGATATTCAAATTCTGTCTGATGATTATTTACTCATGCCCGATGATTATTTTCTGATCATTTTAATTATGTTATGTCCGATAACCTGTACATTTCTTTATATAAAAATATGGTTATTTCGCCTTTTTAAATTGTCGACATTAACTGATAAGTTTTTCTGTTTGGCTGTCAAGTGTCAGAAGCACTTTTATTTTGACAGCACTAAGAACCCGAGCATCTGAGCGCGGATGTGAGCGTAAAATTAATGTTACCATTTCTTTATTTGAGAAAATATTATTCCCAGTGTAATATTATTCCCAATTTTACAAGATTACTGAGTGCACCGTTGGTTACAGTGTTTACTACCTTTTTATTCATGTTTTTAAACTATTTCATATTTGTGAAAAATACAACAATAGGATTACAGATACAAGATGTTGCCAAAGCATAAATCTTTTTAGTTTTACTTTTTATATTCATTCATTTTACAGTTAATTATTTAGAATTTAGAATTATTTAGAATTTAGAATTATTTGTCATATAAATCTAAATTTCATTGCAGCAATTGTAATGCATGTAATAGCGTAATATCATATACATCAACTTTATATCGTTTATTGGCCAACTTTTAATATAACAACCTCTTTAATATAATATATAATATTATTTAATATCATATAATATATTTTGTTAAAATGAAAAATCTAAAATCAATAATTTTAAATGCTACAAGTGAAGTTTGTCATTTAAACATGATGTATAATATAAAAAATATTTTGCTTAATATTGCATTTAACACTTCAATTATTTATTTATTATTTATTAAATTAATAGTGTTATTAATTATTAAGTGAGCATCAAGTGACGACAGTTAATCTAAATGTAAAATACCGATAAATTAGAATAATTATTGGCTAATAACCAGTATGGTACCAATGTAACATGCATCCCCAACGATTTTCTTTCTTCCAAAATTTACATTTTTGCATGAACCATGGTTTCCCAAAAGATCTGTTGGCTTAGTTGTGATATTTGTGGTCATAGTCATTCATTCAGGCCAAAAAGAGTTAACTCGCCCCGGTGATCGTAGCCCTCCCCGTTCAAACTCTCTGTCTCTCTCTAAAATGATCTGCATGGCCCCTAATAGTTAGTTTTCCATTGGCCTACCATGCATGAGAAGCTCAGTGGAGCCAAAGCAGAGCGATCAATTGTGTTTGCCTTGCCTAGCGTGTGCTTCAGCGCTGTGCTTCCGAGAGCATGAGATTACAAGAGAAGGAAAGTGACGGAGAGAAAGGGATGGAGGAGCTTGAGAAGGAGAACTTGCATCTGGACAAGGCGCTGGCTGTGATCTGGAGTGAAATTCACTGTCTCCATGACGACATTGAGTTCATGATGGATTTGATACGAAACGTAAATGAGCATGTGAAACAGGCTTCACCTCATGTCTGTTTGTCACAAGATCCCATGTGTCCTCCCTTCCCCAGCCTCTTGGTTTCCAAAAGTTGTGTTTGGGCTAGCAGTTTTGGTGTGTTACTTTCATACGTGCTTAACGCAGATCTGTTTACTTATCCTCAAATTAGCAAAATTCCATGTTATCCTTTGTTGTGGTATCCCTGCATGTTAGATTAGGAGATTGACTGTGCCAAGTCATTATCCACTGTAACTAATGTTAATGTTAGCATAGCCTTTAATATCTTTCCTCTGAAGTCTTCTTGAGCCCTGTTTTGAGAGGGATAACAGTAATGGAGGAGCCGTTCTGCTCTCTAATCAGTGGAATGTGGAGTAAAGCTGTGTTCTCTTCCAGCAGAGGAATCTGGAGGGTTATGTCGGCTTCGCCAACCTCCCCAACCAGGTGTACAGGAAGTCCGTGAAGAGGGGGTTTGAGTTCACTCTCATGGTTGTCGGTAAGTCGCAAAATTCTCTTGCTCACCTCTGAGAATGTCATTCTGTAAATGGGTGCCTGTTCCAGTTTTTTTTTTTTTTTTTTTTTTGTTGAGTATATTTTTGTAAGATTTTAGACATTATTTCAGATTAAAAAAAGTGGGTCAGTCAGTTGCGTTGTAAGGACCCTGCACATGACAGACATAAAATATGTATATTGTGGCCACAAATTAACAATTCGTTCCCATGACTTAGTAATCCTTCAGGAAACATTTAGGAAACGTTCAGGAAATGTTCAGGAAATGCTCAGTTAATGCTTACAGGGTTGACAGGTTTACAGTTCAATTTGACATTGCAAGTCTTGTGCTCAAGGTTGTGAAACTAGAATACATTACTGAGAAAATGAATGATGAAGTTTTATAAACAGTTAACCGTTTTTTTTACTGTATAATCATGGTAACAGGGTTGACATTTGAAGATGCTACTGACATCAAACATGAGGGTTTAAGTTCTTTCACAGTCATGTCTTGAATGATGATGATCATGATCATCACACATCATGATAATTACTAAAAAATCAACAACATGGGTTGATTGATTTTTTACATTGTCATTAAAACTAATGAACTAAAATAACCCCCCCCCCATATAGATAGAACAACGAAATGTGAGATTTTATTTCCATACATATTTTCATACAAATTTGCATATTTGCTCACATATTAAGAAACGTATGGAAGCTTGTTTCCGCCACTGAAAAAAAATAAGACGGTCATTGTGACTTATTTCACAATTCTGACTTTTTTCTCACAATTTCGAGTTTACATCTCGCAATTCTGAGAAAAAAGTCAGAATTGCGAGATGTAAACTCGAAATGTGAGAAATAAAGTCGAATTGCAAGATATAAAGTCCGAATTGCGGGATATAAAGTCGGAATTGCATGAGATAAAGTTAGAATTGAGAGTTATAAAGTCCGAATTGCAAGATATAAAATCCGAAGCGGGATATAAGTCCGAATTGCGGGATATAAAAATGAGATAAAGTCGAATTGCGTGAGATAAAGTCCGAATTGCGTGAGATAAAGTCCGAATTGCGTGAGATAAAGTCCGAATTGCGTGAGATTTCGAAAGTGAGTTATTAAAGTTCGAATTGCGAGTTATGAAGTCCGAATTGTGAGTTATGAAGTCCGAATTGTGAGTTATAAGTCCGAATTGCGTGTAAGTCCGAATTGCGTGAGCGAATTGCTGAGATAAATCGAATTGCGTGAGATAAAGTGCGTGAGATGAATTGCGTGAGATAAAGTCCGAAGCGAGTTATGAAGTCCGAATTGTGAGTGAGTGTAAGTCCGAATTGTGAGTTATGAAGTCCGAATGTGAGTATGAAGTCTGAATTGCGTGTGAAAGTCCGATTGCATGAGATAAAGTCCGAATTGCATGAGATAAAGTCTGAATTGCGTGAGATAAGTCCAAGATTGTCCAATTGATAAAGTCTGAATTGCGAGATATAAATTGCGAGTTTATAGCTCTCAATTCTGACTTTTTCTAAGAATTGTTAGTTTATATCTTGCAATTCTGAGAAAATTGCAATTCTTTTTTTTCTCAGAATGGACTTTATAACTTGCAATAAAAAAAATAAAATAAAAAAAAGCGGGTCAATCAATTGTGTTGTGAGGACGCCGCACATGAGACACAGGAAAAAATATGTATATTGTGGCCACAAATTAACAATTCGTTCCCATGACTTACTAATCCTTCAGGAAACATTAAAGAAACGTTCAGGAAACGTTCAGGAAATGTTCAGGAAATGTTCAGGAAATGCTCAGGAAGTTAATGCTAACAGGGTTGACAGGTTTACAGTTCAATTTGACATTGCAGTCTTGTGCTCAAGGTTGTGAAACTAGAATACATTACTGATAAAATGAATGATGAAGTTTTATAAACAGTTATCTGTTTTTTTACTATATAACTATATAATCTTTTACTATATAATTGAATTGCGAGTTATGAAGTCCGAATTGCGTGAGATAAAGTCCGAATTGCGTGAGATAGTCCGAATTGAGAGTTATAAAGCCTGAATTGTGTGAGATAATGTCCAAATTGAGTTATAAAGTCTGAATTGCGAGATATAAATTGCTTAAATATAAAAGTTTATAGCTCTCAATTCTGACTTTTTTCTACGAATTGTGAGTTTATATCTTGCAATTCTGAGAAAATTGCAATTCTTTTTTCCCTCAGAATTGGACTTTATATCACACAATTCTGACTTTATAATTCACAATTGTGACTTTATATTACGCTATTGTGAGGAAAAAAGTCACAATTGTGAGATAAAAAGTTGCAATTATCTTTTTTTTTGGTTTGTTCTGTGGCAGAAACAAGCTTCCATAGAAACAGGAGTGAGAACAGGCCTACAAATTCATAAAAATAAAATGCGAATGAAAAATGTTAAAGAATGTCTTTAACACAGTAAAGATGACAATGATAATTGATAGTCGTATTTTGCATACATTAGAACCACAAATGGCACTCGTTTTGTAGAATGGCATCAAATGAGCTTTCTGTTTATTGGGTTTTTACTTTAAGTGAATAATCTGTGATTTTGAATAAAAGTTGTTGTTTTTTTGCTGCTGAACGAATGAGTTTATTCCCACATACAAGAGTAGATGGATGATGAGTGTTTAGTTGATCAATACTCTCTGTGGTTTGGATGCTGTTACTAAAGACATATTGGAAATATGGATCTCTGTGACATAACTGCTGTGGAGCGCCTCACCATAGTAACCGAGTGTGTGTCTGTTAGCGCTTGCATTGGGTTTACTTTCGAGCTCTGGTGCAAAATATCCTCTTTAGTTCTCTCTTCCTCAATTCCTCTTCCAAGTTGTTACTCATGTTGTGTCTGTCAACTCATTCCCTACCTCTGTTTATAGGCTAGTTGTCTAGTTTGGGGTTTCCTGTTTGATAAAGCGGCCTATTGAGATGCTTGTAGGCTACTGGTGTCAGGAGACAAGGCACAGCAGTCTTATTTACTTAGAAAGCAGCTTTCTGTTGGTCAGCATGGCGAATTTGAATTACCAGGTTGAACACAAGCGAAATCTGCGAAAAATCTTTCCACCCGAATGTGGATTCCAATTGAAATGACTGGATAATGTACACGAAAAATCTTGCCAAACAACACAGTAAATGGGACCACGCCTAAACTATTATTCAAACTCTTTTGTAGTTAATTTCAATTTAGTTGGGCTATTTATTGTTTTTGTGAACATCATGCTTTAAGAAATGTCAGATTACAGTTTGAAAATGTAAATATTTTGTATACGGAATTGCAATTGGTCTTTTTATTTACATATATGTGCATAGTGAATGGGGGTTAGTCTTATCTTTTACTATATTTGCATACTGAATACTGATTGGTCACATTTCACATACTGCATGCAGTACCATTGAAAAGTTTGTGGGCAGTAAGATTTTTAAATGTTTTTAAAAATTAGTCTCACCAAGTCTGCATTTATTTGAACAATACAGTAAAGACAGTAATGTTGTGAAATATTTCAATTTGTATAATAAATATTAAAGGTGCCCTAGAATTAAAAATTGAATTGATCTTGGCATAGTTAAATAACAAGAGTTCAGTACATGGAAATGACATACAGTGAGTCTCAAACACCATTGTTGTGTTTCATAAACACAACTTCATTCTTTATAAATCTCTCCAACAGTGTGTAATGTTAGCTTTAGCCACGGAGCACCATCAAATTCATTCAGAATCAAATGTAAACATCCAAATAAATACCATACTTACGCGATTAGACATGCTGCATGACGAACACTTTGTAAAGATCCATTTTGAGGGTTATATTAGCTGTGTGAACTTTATGCTGTTTAAGGCAAGCGCGATCTCCGTGGGCGGGGAGCGTGAGCAATTAAAGGGGCCGCAGCCTAAATCGGCTCATATTTAATGATGCCCCAAAATAGGCAGTTAAAAAAATTAGTAAAAAAAAATCTATGGGGTATTTGGAGCTGAAACTTCATAGACACATTCAGGGGACACCTTAGACTTATATTACATCTTTTAAAAAGACGTTCTACAGCACCTTTTAAATATAATTATTTTAAAATGTAATTTGTTCCTGTGATGACAAAGCTTAATTTTCAGCATCATTACTCCAGTCTTCAGTGTTACATGATCCTTCAGAAATCATTCTAATATGCTGATTTGCTGCTCATTTCATATTATTATCAGTGTTGTGTGGCTTAATATTTCTGATGTTATTCAAACCATTTTGTTTTTCAGGATTCTTTGATAAATAGAAAGTTTTATGCATTTATGGAAAGAAACAGCATTTATTTGAAATGTAAATCTTTTGTATCATGTCTTTACTGTCACCTTGATCAATTTAATTAATCCTTGCTGAATAAAAGTATTAATTACTTTTTTTTTTTAAATGTTACTTACCGAAAACATTTGAAAGTGTATTTTTTACACTAAATAATAACACTGCAAAGTATTAATATTTGTCTTTCTGTTAACAGTGTTGCATTCTCAAATAAAAAAATGCACTTCTGCCACATTTTACCTCTGAAGCAAGATTGCACCTCCATAAATTCTCTCCTAACATGCGGAATTTGCTGTAATGTCATCTTGACTATCTCAGTGTCTAATACAGCTAGCTGGGTTTTCTCTCTACTTAAAACTGTCCATTCAATGGCCTTTTAAAGAACAAAACTGAAAACTATCGTCTTGTTCTCTTGTCACTCATCCTGACAGACACTACAGGGCTTTGGCTGTCGACTCCAATTTTCCCTCCAAAATTTCAGGGAGGAAAAAATCTGTTTCCTGTCTTTTCTCTCGCTCTCGCTCTCCCTTGTGTTTTTTTTCCACAAGCATTTCCTTTCTTGAGCTTTCCCTCTCAAACCAGCTGGCAAAATGTTTCTTCAGGGAGAAAGCGTTGGAAAATGTGAAGAGATGTTGAGATTCGTTTTTTTTTTTTTTTCAAATTGAATTATCTAAAGCTTGTTGGAGGTGGTAAAGCAGGCCTTGAAGATTCTAGTCCTGTTAAAAATATGGTTTTCTTTTTACAGTCTCTTTTAATAGCAATTATTCAAGCTTTTTCCCCTTACTCAAGCTGTGTGGGAGAATCCACACCTGTACAAGCAACGAATAGAAAAAAATAACAATTTCACGCATGTTTTCGTTAATTGCGCTCTTTGCATTCCTTCACAATAACTACTCCGACAGCTGTGTTTGGACAAAACTTGAGATGTTTTAAAGTGATCGGTAAATGGTAGCTGAAGTCTTCAGACATGACATGTTGTTGAATTCCATGTCATTCACAGATATTTTCTACAACACGGCAGCAATTTGTCTAGTGTGGCTGTGTTAGCGTAGCTACCGCTATAGGAGCTGCTACTTTTCTCGTACATTACCATGCTGTAGGTCTATTTGAAAGGTCCCTGGCTGAAACACAGAAACACACAGGGAGGATATTTAATCCCTGGATTATGAAGCCAAAGCTTCCCCTCTCTGGCCTGCCAACAGGTCATCTAACAACCCGGTCATGGAGCTAAGCCTGTCAGACGGACTTAGCCGACACATGCTAATGTATCCGCCAATGCACAAACACAAACACTAGCGTATCTTTGGGTTTTCAAACAAACTTTAAAAGAAAGTTTCATTCAAGTTGAATATGAGAATATTTTGAATTTGTTTTTGTCTTTGTTTTCTGTCAGACTTATTCTTAACTCTCAACAGCTATGAGTCTATGAAGTAGAGTAACACCATTATGCCATTCTTCTCTGACTCTACGGAAGCCATTGAGTTTCGTTGTGTTGGACAGATTTGTGTTTAGATGGGGTTTTAGAAACAAATAATTAGGGATTTGGCAGTATTAAAAATTATAAGTAGTTAAGATTTTGCTATTCTATTTCCACTGCAGTCGGCTTTGCTATATCAATACAATCCAACTCAGAAAAACTGTAAAGCAACATTTCACCACGGTCACATTTTGGGAAGTGACGTGTTTAAACGAACTGTGTCATTTCAACCACAGGTTTCAGATCCATAATGAGAACATACAAAAGGTGCTTTAGGTCACTGAAATTCTAGTGTAGATTATTGGAAATCTTGTTTGGACCTTCTAAGAAATGACCAGCCCACTAATATCATGTGTAAGGTGTATCTTACCCTACTTTTATTTGTGTGAAGACCGCTATGAATGAGAACAATGCCATTTGGAGAACTAATATTCTAACAGTTGAAGCATTTCTTATTGTTTTATTAAAGCTGTGTGTATAATATTACAGGTTCAGAACAGAAAACAAGAAAATGATGCACATCGCAGAAACATAGACTGTAGCTTAAAGGATTAGTCCACTTTTAAATACACTTTTCCTGATAATTTACTCACCCCCATGTCATCCAAGATGTTCATGTCTTTCTTTCATCAGTTGAAAAGAAATGAAGGTTTTTGAGGAAAACATTCCAGGATTATTCTCCTTATAGTGGATGTCAGTGGCTACCAACAGGTTAAAGGTCCAAATTGCAGTTTCAATGCAGCTTCAAAGGGCTTTAAACAATACCAGACGAGGAACAAGGGTCTTATCTAGCGAAACGATCGGTAATTTTCCAAAAAAATACAACCGTTTATGCTTTATAAACAAAATATCGCCTCAAACGTACTTTCCGTTTCCGCATTCTTCAAAATGCTTACGCTGAATGTTCTACGCCTTCCCTATTCTATTTACGGAACGAACGCGGCGCCAGTTTCATTTTTTTTCCGTAAGTAGAATAGGGAAGGTGTAGAACATTCAGCGTAAGCGTTTTGAAGAATGCGGAAACGGAAAGTACGTTCAAGGCGATATTTTGTTTATAAAGCATAAATGGTTTTTTTTTTTTTTTTCGAAATCGTTTAAAGCCCTTTGAAGCTGCATTGAAACTGCAATTGTGACCTTCAACCTGTTGGTAGCCATTGACATCCACTATAAGGAGAATAATCCTGGAATGTTTTCCTCAAAAACCTTCATTTCTTTTCGACTGACGAAAGAAAGACATGAACATCTTGGATGACATGGGGGTGAGTAAATTTATCAGGAAAAGTGTATTTAAAAGTGGACTAATCCTTTAAGGCAGAAGATGCAATGCAAGCAACCCCAGCTGTGTATGTGGAGGATTCGCATTGCCGTTAGGGAACGTCTAACCCGCTTCCACCATATCTGTATCTGAGGCTTCATTACTCTGGATACATTTGATGGTGTTTCCATTTCAAAATGCTTTTCATACACAATAGCGTTTTCAAGCTTTTTCCAAAAACACTGAAACATCAAAAAATCTTACTGTGTGTGTGTAAAACATAATAACTGAAATGATACCAAGAGACCAGACATAATAAAGTTTTCACACTATTCTTCTGGAATGATCATATTATTAGCAGAGTATCCCATGTCCAGGTCGCACTCAATCGCCATTTAATTTATGGTCAACAACGCAATTTGCCTCATGTATTGCCGCAGGACAGAAATTGCGAGTAAATTTTCTGTCATCTTTGCAGGAATGTATGCATCACGTGACTAAACGTGGCTCATCGTTTTCAAATACTTACGTTTTCACAATCCACACCACAAAACAAATTTGGCATTTTCAAATTGCTCCACTTGGGAGAGCATCTTCAAAGCTCAATTTTCGCAGGAAAAACTATTCCTTCTCCTTGTGGATGGAAACCAAAAATGTAGACCAGTGCTTCTCAACCCTGGTCCCTTGAAGTTTCTACTAATGAGCTGATGACCTAAATCACGTGTTTGGTTAGGGAGACATTAGGGGCACCAGGACCAGGATGAAGAACCACTGGTGTAGATGTAGCATGAGTTGATATAGAGCAGGGGTGTCAAACTCAGTTTGTGGAGGGCCACTGTGCTGCAGAGTTTAGCTCCAACCCTAATTAAACACACTTGAACAAGCTAATCAAGGTCTTCTAGGAACTTTCTGACAGGTATTTTGGAGCTGGTTGGAGCTATACCCTGCAGGACAGTGCCCATCCAGGAGTGAAGTTTGACACAGAGTGTGTATGTTGATTGCGCACATGCACTGCGTAACATCAAACGTGTCACCTCATAGATCTAATTTTCTATGTAGGACAGATTGATTTTCCTGTTTGGGTGACTTTTGTGTGTGTGTGTCCATGGGAGTTTTTACAGAGCATTGCTGATTGTTATCTCAGGCTGTTCGGAGATGAACTCTGACCTTTGTTGCCGAACAATGGATCTTATCACTACAGGAGCCCCTCTCTGCAAACCAGTTAAACACACACACTTATTACCATACATGCATTCTCACGTCCTTTAAAATCAGTAACTGTATTAAGTACTTGATCCGTGTGTTTTCCAAAGCTCTAGTTTTTTTTTTAAATAGTTTAAATTTAGTAGTTTGCCCTGTTGTTCTCTGCACCAGGAGTTTGACTGTGTTTAAGTGTTGGGGGTAGTGGGCCTCTCTTTCGCTCTCTTTCTGCTATCTGTTTGTTAAAGAGTTAAGCAACTGTATGGCAATTGTACTAGAGCCCCTTTTATGAGGGGGAAAAAGAGTGAGTGAGGAAGGGAAGGGATAGCTGGGATTAGATGGGGGCAGGGCAGTGGAAAAGGGGCGGAGGTGGGGATTGTCAGGATATCTGAGCCCAGTAATGGGCCCTGGGGTGCTTTCTGGCCCATAGCATGATGACAGGAAGAGGTAAAAAGATGAAAGTCAAGAAGAATGTGTGGAATCTCCTGGAAAGTTTGTCTATTTGTCCCAGTCCTCCCATCCACCCATCCATTCAGGGTAGCAGTAATTAATAAGAGTAGGACATTTTTTGTTTTTCTCCAAATCTGAATAGGGCTAAATTGATAAATTGATTGTCATACATTTTTGAAAGTCCATTTAAAGGACTTTTCCAAATTATTGCTTGCCCAAAAATAAAAATTCTGTCATCATTTACTTATGCTGTTCAAAACCTGTATGACTTTCTTTCTAGATATTTTGAAGAACATTTGGGAACCAAACAACATTGCAGCCCATTGACTTCCATTGTATGAAAACAAAACAAAACAAAAAAAACACTGAGATATTTTTCAAAATATCATATTTTATGTTCAGCATAAGAAAGAATGTCATACAGCTTTGACCAGTATTATTTTAGTATTATTTATATACTATTATAGTATTTATTCATATTTTAATTTTTATATTTTCAGTTTAATTTTAGTGTATGTTAGTCATTTTATGTGCTTTGCTTTTTATTATCTTTGAAATATTTCTACTTAATTTTGTATCAATTAGTTCTATTTTCTAATTTTCATTTAAGCTTCATTTAAGTTTTTCATCTTTATAATTTTTCAACTAATAAAAGCGACTTTTAATAGTTTTACTTAGAAACAACATGAGGTTGAGTAAATTACAGAATTTTCATTTTTGAGTGAACTATCTTTTTAAATGTCATGTAATGCTAATTTGACACCACAAGCACTGCTAGCTACACTATCTAAAATATGTTTAATGATGTTTTTGATATATAAATCTGTAATAAAATGAAACATTATGATGGTACTGGACTTTATCATCATACTACACAAAACACTGGTTATTCAAATGCTTTTGAATACCATTTGCCCCATTTTTTTTTTTTTTTTTTTTTTTTCAAGCTAAACGCTAACCGTGTCAAACTGGGTCAGGAAGTGATGCTAGCATGAGCTTTTTATTTGGAAATGTCTGTTTCCCTGGTAGCCTGTCTGGGTCTGGTTCAATATAAAGCCAGTGGAAAAAGGGTCTATTTATCCGCGCTATGAGGTTGTGCCAGTCTATTAGCACTACTATAGACTTTTTCCTCAATTTAATGGTTTTCCAGTGTCTCTGTTTGTTCCCGCTGAAGAGGCACATGTGCTGTAGTAGTAAAAGACAGATGATAGAGGGACCAAAATGAGATGGGGAGGCGAGTTCACTCCATTCATCCATGGGTCTGATAAAGGTCAGCCAACTGTGAACTAGACCTGGATCCTTGCTGTGTGACTGAAGTGTCTCGTTTTCAGAGATCATGCGGACCGATATTTAATTAAAAGAGGGGATGAGGCTAATTGGGTCTGGCTTTACCCTGAGGGGGTAAAAGGGAAAAAGAGGGAGAAACAGGGCATTAGAGATAGCTGGAGCTGGAGATGCTTGTTAATCTACTCATTCTCATCCATTAAAGCAGTGGTATCAGGATTTCATGAACAAATTCTGCTGCGTGTTCCTGTAAAGCACAAGCTAACCTCTGGAAATGGTTTGCGTATTTTAGGTATGTTTTCACAAGTTTTATGTGATTTTAACCAATCAGCTATGTAATGAAAAGTAAACTACAACAATTAAAATAATAATAATAATAATTATTATTATTATGACTATTATTAACTCTTGTAGGGAAAATTGCATCTTGCATATATTAGCAGAAGAGAAGAGAAGATGCTTTTCCCCCATGGTCTTTCTTATGTGTTGGTACATGGCTTCCATTAAAATGCCAGTGTAAGTGCAGACAGACCAAACAACACTCTGTCTCTCTTTATCTTTCTTTCCTCCCCCCTTTACTTCTCTTCCACTGGTCGCTGATGTCCTCCCACCCCATCCCACACACATATACATAAATGCTTTCACAGTCCAGTCACTGTCTTTTTTAGGTCCTGTTTACACCTGGTATTAAAGGATTAGTCCACTTTCAAATAAAATTTTCCTGATAATTTACTCACCCCCATGTCATCCAAGATGTTCATGTCTTTCTTTCATCAGTTGAAAAGAAATTAAGGTTTTTGATTTCGTTTTTTTCCGTAAGTAGAATAGGGAAGGCGTAGGACATACGGTGTAAGCTTTTTGAAGAATACAGAAAGCGGAAGCACGTGCAAGGTGATAATTTGTGTTTATAAAGCATATACAGTTGTATTTTTTTCGAAAATGACCGATCATTTCGCTAAATACATTGTAAACAGGCTCTAAAATGATTTGGGATTGCCCACTTTCGACCACATCCAGAGGTAGTTGAAAACGAATTCGACTGGATTGCTTTCGGAGTGTGGATGCTCATGTGGTCAAATGCACTCAAACAGCCACAAAAGACCACCCTACTCTCCACCTACTAACTTAATGCGTAAACATTATGGGAAGTGCACTCGCCAGATGGGATTTACTTTGTCGGCTGAAGACCCAAGTTTGGTTTGAAGATGAAAAACGTACCAAGCACAATTTTCTCTCACCTTTCCTGATTTCATATGTAAATTGTGCAAGCCTATTTTGTCCATTAGATTGAAAGATCTGAAAAAAAACCCATACATTTACCCGCCCATAGACCCTCCCCTCGAAGAAATCAGGAGAGAAGTGGTTGAAAGTGGACAAAAGAGACACCAGGTGTAAACAGGTATGTGTCTGTTTCGTCTACTTGTGATCCGATCGACCAAAATGCATCTTAATATCAGGTGTAAACAGGGTCTTTATCTGTCTTTCCTCCCCCTTTACTTCTCTTTCACTGGTCGCTGATGTCCTCCCACAACACCACCAACCCCCATACACACATACACATAGATGCTTTTACAGTCCAGTCACTCTGTCTTGTTTAGGTAAGTCAACGTAGCCTGGGGCAAGGAGAAGTAAATTTACTTAGCAGACAGAGGGTGGGTTTGGTGTCTGTGTGTCATCTCTGGCATAGCACAGAGAATCTTTAAGTGTGTGTGTAGATTTTTGAACTGGTTTGGCTCCATAGGACATGGTGGGAACTGCTTCTGCTTTGGCAAAGAGAGGGAGAGGGTCCAAATGAGGGGTTCAGGGTCAGGGTCGAAGGTTAACTCTCAACTGATATCATGGGGGCATTGGGTCATCTGGGTCTCATTTTCCAGTTTAACTGCATTTTGTTACTTTCTAAATTGCATTGCGTGATAAGCTTGAACACAACAAGAAATCAAAATTATGATCAATTGTATTTCTAAATACATGAGACTGGCATTTTTAGGCCTGGTGTGGTAAATGAATAAGACAAGAATTGGAAGCTCAGAAGCTGAGGACTGTGGGAAGATTGTTTATTGAGAGAAGGAGCTTTCAACACCCCCTCTTGAAGCCTAGGATCAAGCTTGTGTCAAAAACATGGAGTGAGAATGTGTATTTGAGTGGGTGAAGATGGTATACACTTCAGTGATGCATTGGTGGTCTGCTCTGCCAGATGAGCCCAAGTGTTCCCTTCCCCCAACTCAAGAGATGTTCCAAATGACACTGCCTAATGCTCATCAGTTGTAAAGAGAAATGTGGAGTTGGCTAGAAAGAATGGAGCAAGCAATGTTTTATTCCTTCAGAATAAAAGAGCTTTCTCTCTCTCTCACTCTTCCTTTTTGTCCTCAACATTTTCCCAATATACCCATGAATCCGCTGTCTTTCGATTGCTGTCCTCAGGAAGAAACTATTGAATTTCTGGCCAGGGTCCCACATGTGCCATTGGTTGGCTCAAAAACAACAAACTAATTGTGTGTTTCTGTGTGGGTGGATGAATGTGAGAAAGCTTTTGAGGATCTGTGGAGAATCTCATATTCATCACCTCCTGTTTTTAAGTATGGATGTCTCAGTCTCTTGCATGTGGCATTTCATCCTCTCCCTCTTTTTTGCTTATATTAGTGCATTTCATGACACTAGTCGAGCATGGCAACTTAACATTTTTTATAACACAACTTTGTTTGCCACTTTTCTAGGTGAGTCTGGACTGGGCAAATCCACGCTCATCAATTCCCTCTTTCTGACAGACCTGTACTCCAAAGACTACCCTGGCCCATCTCAGAGGATCAAGAAGACTGTTCAGGTATGTCCTCTTTAGCTGACCTTTAACTCCTGCTACTGATACTGATACTGATACGTGACATCCCTAGCCTTGTTCTCTTTCTTCCCTTACTTTTGACCCTTTATCTCTAGCCACCATTATCTTCCTCTGCCTTGCAGCCAAATGTGATGTAGAGAAGCCACGTGGGAGGTTTTTTATTCTTATTATGATTTATCATCCTTACCTTGGACCAGGATTTGGCAACCTTTTTTAATAATCAAAGTGCACCATTCGAGAGAAACTGTATAAGTAAATCGATACCTAACTGACCAGTTCAGTTGAGCATACTTTTGGATAGCATAAAATATAGATCTGTTTTCTTGAGTGCCCCCACTGTTGTGCTGCAGGAATCAATTTGTGGTCTGTCCATGGTGAACGTTTTGTCAAAAATGGTCTACATGGTGCTTTAAGCAAGCTGTGCAGGTAAACAAATCCACTCTGTGTTATCCAGGGGTTGCACAGACAATTGGGACCACCACCCGCCACACCCCCTGCTGAGTAACAAAGTTTTGTAACATTTTTAAAGTGCTTAGCTTCTTATGCAGCTCATTAGATTACCTGCATGACCATAAGGAAGGATCCTTGGGCCTTATCACATTAATCACACTCATGCACTCAATGTTGTTTTTTGCCTCTTCAAGTCATAGTCAGCCAACCCCTGAATGCATTCAGACAGCTGGAGTACCAGTCAGGCTCAAGCAATCACAAACAGATTGCTGCCTTTTGAGAGTTCCAGGCCAGAGCAAATGCTCCAAGACTCACCAGAGGAAAGAGACAGCAGAGTTTTGACCTTATATGGATTTGATAAACAGGTTGAGAACAGATGCTGAGGCTGGAACATCATAAATGGGGGAGTATACACTGCAAAGAGCTTGCGGTATGATGGAGTGACTCAATTGGAGTGTTTTTTAAAGAGGATAGGAGGGGCAATATGAAGGGGTCTAGATTCCTCTGGAGGCTTGTAGGGTTCAGTAGGAGGTCAAGAATTTTCCCACGAAACCCAACACCCAGCATTGACTTTCCCACCACCCTAGAGATGGGACGTGTTCTGAGGTGGCCCAGCCCTTTCTGGTATTTAAGTACAGCCACTCTCGTTCCTCTTTCATAATGATGAACAAACAATCTCTGTGTCTTTGCTGCACTCAAGACAAAGTTCACAGTTAAGGTTCAGATCAAAGTTGTTTTGAACCTTGGTTGTGCTTGGATGACATGGCAAGTCTACTGACTTGGTGGCAATCTTGAAAAAATCTTCCCAGGCATGCAAGTACAGCTCCAGTCTACTTGAATGGGGAAAGATCCAGATTTTAAGAACTTTGCAGTAAAACAGGGATGTCAAATTCTGCTTCTAGAGGGCTATACTATACTGCAAGGTCTACTAGAAACTTCCAGGAAAGTGTGTTAGAGCTAAACTCTGCATGACATTGGCCCTCCAGGAGCAGGATTGGGCACCCCTGCAATAACATGTCAAATGCACCAAAAAAATCTGACTGGTATCATACATTTTTCCTCTTTTGCTCAAATTAGGGTGGTCAAATTCATGTGTGTCCTGCAGCCGTCATGTCAAACCCTGCCTCCCCAAGTCCTTGGGGTCCTTCTCCAAGTCCACACTTTGGTGACATAATGCCACATAGACTGTTGGGTAGAAGTCTGCTGTGGAGACAGCATCAGTGAAGGCCCATGAGCACCCTTCTGAAACCTAAAATGACAAATGAGACACTCTACAGCCTCATAGACTTCACATACACAGTGACTATTGCAAGACCGCAAGTACACATTAAGTGTGCAATTTTGGGAATTAACTATTGTGGCAGGAGGAGCAAATGACAGACACAATGGGTGTGGCGTCAGGCCTCGGAGAGGTGTTAATTAACATAAAAAGAAACATAAACTGTCCAAAAAGGAGAATATAGTGTCCAAGGGTATAAAAGTATCCAAATAAACAGGGGATCTGGTGACCTCGCAGTGCTGGGAATCGTGAAGGAAAGGTAGTGTTCAGATGGGTTGGTCCAGGTAAAGAGGACCAGGTCACGGAAGCCGGACGCACTGCCCTCTTTGGTTAGGGAAGCGAGGGGCGGCGGCTTCTCCAGCGGCTCATCTTCCCAAGGGCCGCGGCGCTTGAGTGGCAAGGCAGCACAGCCATTCTTAACCTGACGGTGGTGACGCGTGCATCGCAGCACAGGCAAATGATTCCGGCGGCTCTGTGTACTGTGGGAATCTCTCCCCACTCACCTCCTGGACCTGCAAGGACACCAGCATGCAGGCATGGTGAAACAGATTGTTCCCCCGAGGAGAGGCACTCTTAGCGTTTTAACAGCGCCGGTGACGAGGCTTCATTATCTTCAGGTGTGCCTCATCACACGGCACCAGTCCTTGTTGTTACCATGCCCCTCCTCTCTCTCACCTACTCCAGTTGGGAACCTGGCGAAGGCTGGTGATTTAAGGGATGGGGTAGTGCTGATAATAAGGAGGAGGTATTTCTTTCCACTCATTTTTTTTGAATGAGTAGCCTGTGTTCTCATCGTACTATATGTGTACGCATCGATTATAATTTGTTGGGATCTTTGTTTAGGGTTATTTGCCTTTCTCAGCACTGTGCAGAAACCAACCAAACACAACCTTCACATCATCTTACAGTTTGAATGCAACTGTGGCATCTGTCACCCAACATCTAAACAAATTCATTCTCGTTTGGATAGATGATCTAAAACCAAAGGGGCTTTGCTTGCTCCCACTGGAACTCAATGGAAGATTCATCCAAGGCACCACCTCTCTGTTTTTACCACAAACAACTTAAGTTTTAGAGATTTTAGATTTCATCTTACTTGGACTTCACATTCCCTACATCACTACTTTCACAGATGAAATCTCTCTGACATTTTAACATTTCTCATGTCCATGCTTTTCTCTTGATTCCCAATTTAACCTTCTCTGGCACTCTCCTGGGTGGCAGGATGCCTTTGTGTGATGCACTTTGTCTGAGCTGTTCCACCATGAATGCCCGTGGTATAAATTTGTCAGCCTGGCCAAAGGCCATGTTGTGATGTGTGGCTGTCTAGTCCTCTGTGGTCAGTTCAGGCAGGACACAGAGACAGCGGTGAAAGTATTTATATTCCAAAACAATCTGCAATGTTTGTGATAGCAGCCACACAAGGGCCACTCTGGTTGCATCAAATGAAAGTCTTGACATTTTTGTGGCTTTGTGTTTCTACATTTTCATTTATTTCTTTTTCTATGTTGTTGCAAACTGAAGTGGCCCGATGTGCCTCATAAACATTCTAGCATGAGCAGGAATGGAAGAGCTTTATTAAGGTTCACTCCTCTTCTCTTTCCTCCAATTCCCTCGTTTTCTCTTTCTAACACTTTTTTTTCTCCTTAAGTCTCTTCTGTCTCACCCTCTCTCTCTTCTTTTTGAAGAACTAAGAAAGGTTGTGGTTGTTTTTGTTAGCGAGAAAGTTGCGCATGTGTGAATGCGAGTGCAGTTTTAGAAAAAGAGGGTCAGCCAAAAATAACCAGGCCTGTGAGAATAAGCGTTTTTACTGAAAGCAGCTGAAATAACTTCAGGAGATGATGAAGCTGAATCATAGTGACATCGGAGATGACTATTTCAGTGTCTCATCTCAACTCGATGTCTCATGCATAGCCTAACCTACAATGAAAACTAATGCACATTGTTGCCTGAATTACTCTGACTAATTGGAAGACGAATTGGATACTGACTACTTGTTTTTAATGTTGGACAATTTTTAACTTGACATTATTTTAAAACATAAATGTGTATGTCTGTAGCAGCAGTGAATTTAAAGATGGAACTTTTAATAAAATAAACTAGTCAATGCCAATATTTGTGTGACAACTAGTTGACCATTATGGCCTATCTCTTGTTAAAGGGTTAGTTCACACAAAAAATGAAAATTCTGTCATTGATTACTTACTCTCATGTCGTTCCAAACCCGAAAGACTTTTGTTCATCTTCGGAACACAAATTGCAATGAAATCCCAGAGCTTTCTGACCTCCGATAGACTGCAACGTTATTACCACTGTCAAGGCCCAGAAAGGTAGTAAAGATATTGTTAAATTAGTCCACGTGACTACAGTGGATCAACCTTAATGTTATGAAGCAACGAGAATACTTTTTGTACACAAAAAAACAAACAAAAATAATGACTTTATTCAACAATTTCTTCTCTTCCTTCTGACATAGAACCCGGAAGCGCTGCACTGTGTTTACTATGTGATCAGCATAGGAAGAGAAGAAATTGTTGTATAAAGTTGTTATTTTTGTTAGTTTTTGATGCACAAAAAGTATTCTTGTTGCTTCATAACATTAAGCTTGAACCACTGTAGTCACATGGACTATTTTAACAATGTCTATACTACCTTTCTGTGCCTTAAAAGTGGTAATAATGTTGCATTGTATCGGAGGCCAGAAAGCTCATGGATTTCATCAAAAAATATTGAAGATAAGCAAAGGTCTTATGGGTTTGGAAAGATATAAGGGTGAGTAATTAATGACAGAATTTTTACTTTTGGGTGAACTAACTTTTTAAGGCCAATTTGTCATTAGCTCCTTTTGTATAAGCTGAATGGCTATAGTGTTCTTTAATGTTTATGTTCTAAAGTCATCTATGACCTTTGTAGGCTCACGTTTGGTTTGATGCAAATGCAAAGGTAGAAACTCTTATGCACAAACTGTATTAACCAAAATCTCCACTCACATGAATATCTGTGGCTTAGGGTTAGTTAGTATTGATGTTCTGTCAATCACATGAATCTGGAACAAACAGGCAAGGTTGCTGTCTCAGGCTTAGTCACGTATCCTGTTGTGACAATTCTGGTCCTTCTTTCAGGTGGAACAGTCCAAAGTGCTCATAAAGGAGGGGGGTGTTCAGCTCACGCTCACCATCGTCGACACACCAGGCTTTGGAGATGCGGTGGACAACAGCAACTGGTGAGTTTAATTTTAAGGGCCTTTAGATGCTTAGACCCTGTCAGAGACATAAACTCCATTATAGTCAAAAGATAAAATAATTTTTTATGCAGGATGCTATATATGATGGTGATGCAACGACTTCTCAATCTTTGCCTCTGACTTTCCCTTTCATCTCTCCGCCTCCCCTTTTTCAGCTGGCAGCCAGTCATCAACTACATCGACAGTAAGTTTGAAGACTTCCTGAATGCTGAATCTCGTGTTAACAGGAGGCAGATGCCTGACAACAGGGTGCACTGCTGCTTGTACTTCATCGCCCCCTCTGGTCACGGGTAGGTACTGCACCCTCTACAAATGAAGCTTGGCATGAATCAACCAGCTTAAAATAGAAGCACCACACACACATGTCCTGATTTACACATCTTGCACTTTGTTCAGGAGTGGGATGATGTTGGAATTTTGTACATGAATACTATACGACTGTGGTACAATGAAGGCATCAGAACATGTGACTGTGCACTGATTTAAATGCATTAACGAGTGAAATGGAGAGACGGAGGACGTATGAGCACAGATGGAGATGCACGCTACCCACACCGTATCTAAAAGCATTACATAATGCCTGCTAAACTGGGCCTGACGTATGATAGGCGTTGACTTGTTTATTTTTGAAAATTATTAGCTTGTTTGGCTTAGTTTTACTAAGGAAAAAGAACAGTTATGACAGAAATAAGATTTGTGGTTAAAATATGACATATTTCTTGTGATACTTGGGGAGTATTTATCACAGGATCTTTCTGTACATCATTGAATCATAGTCTTTAATTTTGTTTTTTTATTCATCTTTATTTATTTTTTCATTGCAGTTGTCCGTTGTTTTGTGATTTAAAGGCATTAACATGTGGGAAAATCCTCTATAATCCTTTAGTGTATAGTTCATCATCTACAGTCTCTGAATAGAAAAAACAAAGCACTGTTTACTTACAAATTTACATTCAGTGACCCCGCGGTCTTGTGTGTTCAAACAGCCCTACACATTTTCTTGTGTGCCCTTTTTGAGACGCCACTATGAGGCAACATTCATATCTCGGTGACCTTTGTGTTGCATCTTCAGTCTCGACATTCCTGAAATGTATAAACAGCCCCTCAGCTGGCCCCCAAAGCCACATAAACACACACAAACCCAGCTCAGTGTAAAGAACAGCCTCTTTGTTTGGAATCCCAAATGAAAGTGATGCAAAGAGAGACAGAGTGAAGCCCTCATTCCCTCTATGACATAATTTTTTCTGGTTTGGAAGGAAATGATGAGAAAACGGTCAGTGTTGTGTGGTGGCTCTGTGCTGACAGTGGCCTCTCTGCTCTGGTCTGTTTATTCATCCCCGTTTCTGGTGCCTGACTTGTTTTTAGTTCTATTGCATCACTGCAAAGGACATTTTTGTATTTGTTTTATTTAACCTTAAAGGGTTAGTTCACCCAAAAATGAAAATTCTGTCATTAATTACTCACCCTCATGTCGTTCAACACCTGTAAGACCTTCGTTCATCTTCGGAGCACAAATGAAGATATTTTTCATAAAATCCGATGGCTCAGTGAGGCCTGCATTGACAGCAAGATAATTAACACTTTCAGATGCCCAGAAAAGCTACTAAAAACAATTCATGTTAGTACAGTGGTTCAACCTTAATGTTATAAAGCGACGAGAATACTTTTTGTACACCAAAAAAAACAAAATAATGACTTTTCAACAATATTTAGTGATGGGCGATTTCAAAACACTGCTTCATGAAGCTTAGAAGATTTACGAATCTTTTGTTTCGAATCAGTGGTTCGGAGCGCCAAAGTCACGTGATTTCAGTAAATGAGGCTTTGCTATATCATAAGTGTTTCGCAATTTCAATAGTTCACGTGGCTTTGGCAGTTTGATGCGCGATCTGAACCACTGATTCGAAACAAAAGATTTGTAAAGCTTTGAAGCTTCAGCTTCAATTGGCCATCACTAGATATAGTTGAAAAAAAAAGTTATTTTGTTTTTTTGGAGTACTGTATTGTACTATATTATTTAGATGACTAAATTATTGTATAACAAGATAATGTATTGGCACCACAAGCAACTTCACAAAACAAATTAAAATGTTAGATGCAATTCAATTGTTTTTTGAATCTTTTTTCAGACTGAAGCCTCTTGATATCGAGTTCATGAAGCGTCTACATGACAAAGTCAATGTCATTCCCCTCATCGCCAAGGCCGACACTCTCACGCCAGAAGAGTGCCAGCTTTTCAAGAAACAGGTGTGTGTTAATGTGTGATTTTACATTTCAATGCTGATCATTTACATTTTACCATTTTTCTCAAGTATACTACTATTCTCTCATCATTAGATTATGAAGGAGATCCAGGAGCACAAAATCAAGATCTATGAGTTTCCCGACACAGAGGACGATGAGGACAGCAAACTGATCCGAAAGATAAAGGTAAAGATTCAGTCCATTAACATCAGTCAAAGAAACATTGTACTAAACTTTAAGTAAAATGATTAAACCAGGAGTGCAGCAGATAATTACAGATAACATTAGTTAATGCATTATGAACTAAAAATGAATAAAAGTATATTTATAAAATTAAACAAGGTTTCCCTGACCGTGAGATCCCTGAGTTTTGGTTAATGTTAATTTACAAATATACTATGCATTTGTTTTCTCTTTTTTTAATCATAATTTAATGACTCATAATTTCATGACTTTATTCTCAACATTTTATCTCGACTTTTCTCGAAATTTAACGACATTTTTCTCATAATTTAACGAATTTGTCTCGTAATTTAACGACTTTTTTCTCGTAATTTAATGACTTTATTCTCAACATTTTATCTCGACTTTTTTCTCATAATTTAATGACTTTATTCTCATAATTTAGTGACTTTATTCTCAACATTTTGTCTCGACTTTTCTCGAAATTTAACAACTTTTTCTCATAATTAATGAGTTTTTATTCTCAACATTTTTCTCGACTTTTTTCTCAAAATTTAACAACTTTTTTCTCATAATTTAATGAGTTTATTCTCAACATTTTATCTCGACTTTTTTTCTCTTAAAATATTTAACGACATTTTTCTCATAATTTAACGAATTGTTCTCGTAATTTACGACTTTTTCTCGTAATTTAATGACTTTATTCTCAACATTTTGTCTCGACTTTTTTTCTCGAAATTAACAACTTTTTTCTCATAATTTAATGAGTTTATTCTCAACATTTTATCTCGACTTTTTTCTCGAAATTTAACGACATTTTTCTCATAATTTAACGACATTTTTCTCTAATTAACGAATTTGTTCTCGTAATTTAACGATTTTTTCTCGATTTTGTCTCGTTTTTCTCGAAATTTAACGAGTTTTTTCTCGTAATTTAACGATTTATTCTCAACATTTTATCTCGAATTTTTCTCGAATTTAACAACTTTAATCTCGAGATGGCTTTATTTTTTTGTTATTGCTTGGCCCTAATCCTCTTCCATAGTTTTGATATGAGGTTTCCGCCTGGAAGTGACAATATGTAATTGTATAAAAATTTCACACAACTGGAAAAGTCTAACTGTGGAAAAGTCATGAAACTCATTCAGTGAGAATCTTGAAAATCTCCTCATGCATTAACTAATGTTAACATATACAGTGTTACCTACATTTTTAAATTTTAATTTCACAATGCAAAAACAATGATGAATGCAAAGTCTTTATTTTTCCCAACAGCATCCACAATGTTGTTTGTTTCTCTAGGTCAGCTTGAGGTTATTATTGACTAGAACTAATTTAGTTGTCTGATCTGGCCTGATCTGGATCTAAAGTTCAATGTGATCCTAAGTCAGACCCCCTGCATCCGTTCACTCTCCCTGTGTGTGGTCGATACCGACTCTGTAATTAACTGTGGTTTGTACCGACAGGAGAAGATGCCTCTGGCCGTGGTAGGTAGCAACGTGGTGATCGAAGTCAATGGCAGGAAGGTCAGAGGTCGCCAATACCCCTGGGGTGTGGCAGAAGGTATGTCCTTTGACATGAGGACTGGACCATTTTTAATGGAATAGGGGTATTCCAGTGCGTACAAAACAAATGTATGCGCTTGCTGAACGATCTCCCTCCCAGCTGAGGGATTCTGGAAAAGGGAGGACGACGAGGTACAAGGTTTTCCAGAGAGAAAAACTGTCACCCCTTCTTTTCATCATTGGCCACAAATGACTTGTTGTTGTGGTTTTACTTTCCCCACATTTCTTTCTTTACAAAGCGCTCTCCTCCCTGCGAAACGTTTTCATTTGGAATTGTTGTTGTGTTGGTGAGCGAGTGTCTTTTTTCCTCGGTTGTTTATGTGTCATTGTTTCTTTTCTCTTTTTTTCTTTCTGTCTGCTCTTTTCCATGACTGACAGAGGGCATTATTGGTAAACAAAACCATTTTTCATTTCTCCTCTCTTCGTTAAGGCCTCCCCCTCCTTCCACTTTCACCTTTTTGCTGCTCTGAAACTTTGCTGATTGTCAGATATGTGCTCTATAAATAGTCATGGAGAAACCTGTTAGCTGCAGTCCCCATAGAATATAGAGCAGCGCTGCTCTCTAACATGTTTATATGTTCTTAATTACTCTCTATGTAGGGCTGGACGATATAGCATGCTTCAGAAATCATTCTAATATGCTATTCAAGAAACTTTTCTTATTATTGTCTGTTGAAAACAGTTGTGATTGGGGCCTAAATAACTTTTTGCCACACCTGCCAGTGGCCGGTAACTTAGAAAATTTACTGGCCATAAATATTTTTTACCTGCCATGAAAACAAAAATATTTAACAAAAATATTACAAAAAAATATTATATACCAGTGAAATTCACAATTTTACCACAGCTAAAACTACTAGCCTAAATTTAAAACATTATTAAAGTCAAGTAAATAGTCAGTATTAAAAAAAAAAAAAAAAAAAAAAAAAAATATATATATATATATATATCTATATATATAATTAAAAATACAGTAAAAAACAGTATATTATGAAATTTATTACAATTTAAAATAACTGTTTTCTATTTGAATATTTCACAAAGTAATTTATTCCTGTGATGGCAAAGCTGAATTTTCAGCATCATTACTCCAGTCTTCAGTGTCACATGATCCTTCAGAAATCATTCTAATATGCTGATCTGCTGCTCAAGAAACATTTAATGTGTACAATTGTACAAAATATTTGTGTACATTTTTTTTTTCAGGATTATTTGATGAATAGAAAGTTCAAAAGAACAGTGTTTATCTGAAATCTAAACTTTTGTAACATTATAAATGTCTTTACTGCCACTTTTGATTGATTTAATGCCTTGCTGAATAAAAGTATTCATTTCTTTATTTCTTTTCAAAAAATAAAAATAAAATTCTTACTGACCCCAAACTTTTGAACGGTAGTGTGTAATGCTACAGAAGCTTTGTATTTCAGATAAATGCTGTTCTTTTGAACTTTCTATTCATCAAGGAATCCTGAAAAAAAAAGTACACAACTGTTTTCAACATTGAAAAAATCATAAATGTTTATTGAGCAGCAAATCAGCATATTAGAATGATTTCTGAAGGATCATGTGACACTGAAGACTATTGTAATGATGCTGAAAATTCAGCTTTGCATCACAGGAATAAATTACTTGTGAATATATTCAAATAGAAAACAGTTATTTTAAATTGTAATAATTTCACAATATTACTGTTTTACTGTATTTTTAATTAAATAAATGTAGCCTTGGTGAGCAGACGAAACTTCTTTTAAAAACTTAAAATCTTAGTGGTTCCAAACTTTTGGACTGTACTGTATATATATATATATATATATATATATATATATTATATAATATAATAAAATAATCAAATTACAAGCAAAAGCACAAAGAAATACAATAGAGCAAAGATACAAATGAAATAAACAGTGCATTTCAGGCAAGTCTGCAGTAGTTTTCAGGTAGCCTAAAGAGATTTAATGAAGTAAGCAAATGTAAATAAAAACTTCATAGTCTTCACTGTACATCCTTGTTAATTAATCCTTAATAAAGTTACAAAGTTAATCAGTCAAGAGCAGTGAGTGATTTTTTTTTTTTCCTTTGTTGTTTGATTAACATTAAAAACACAGACAGCAGCAGGAATATTAGGCTGCTGTCACTTTAAGACCGAATGCACGGATC
Organism: Culter alburnus; assembly: GCA_028476615.1. NCBI lineage: Eukaryota > Metazoa > Chordata > Actinopteri > Cypriniformes > Xenocyprididae > Culter > Culter alburnus. The sequence goes on along the minus strand of JAOTNS010000966.1, from coordinate 713,271 downwards.
TAACATACTGATACTGTACATATTACTTTCTCAAATGTTTACTTGCTATTTTTTTATATAATTTTGTGTGAATTTGTGTGCTCAAGACAAGTGCAAGATGAAATGAAGGAGAGCTCAGTTTAGTATTCGTGCGCTGTCTGAGACGCGACTTTCTGGGTGCGCATTTCTGATGTAAACTTTCCACACAGCGCTCGAGTAATGAAATGAGTTCTCTTTTGCATCTTTTTAAACATTAGTGACAATGCACCGCTGGCCCGTCAACTGTCCCGAGCGTCGTTCAGGTTTGTTAACGTTCATGCATTGTTAGAAATCATAAAAATGTTACCGGCCAACTGGCGGGTGACACTGTTTCATATACTTCTACTCACATTTAGCGCTTGGCGAGTGTTAATTTTAGGCTCTGGTTGCGCTTAATAATTTTGTGATACTTTTTTTATTTTATTTAATTTTTTATTTTTTTTATTTTATTTATTTATTTATTTATTTATTTATTTATTTTATTTATTTTTTTTAGCCTATAAATTATAAATATAATAAACAATTTTGAAAACAATATAATAAATAAACAATTTTATTATAATATATATATAATATAAAATATATATATATATATATATAAAATCCCACAATTTTCATTGTTTATTTATATTTATTAATGTTGCAATGTTAATAAGCAGTAATGTTTACCTGCAGATATTTATTTTGCTATATATTTATATATTTAGCTAGCCAATTTGCATGCCCTAGGAAACATAACTGGCTAAATTAAAACTCTGAATATCTCAGTATTTATGATGTTGCTTCATTTGATATTGCCAACAAAATCATTGCAAATACATCATAAATATTCAACATATCATCCAGCCCTACTCTTATTTTTAAACAAAACCTTGCATTCAGACATGCATGCCTCCCATTACTTATTTCCAACTTCCATTTTGGATTTAAATACGTTGAGGGATACAAAATGCGCCTCGAGTCTGGGGTCAATTTTTTTTCCCTGTGCATAATTTAAGTACTTTGGCGTCATCATTTATAAGCATTTTTGCCTCTGAACTCTGATGCGGGGTTGACTGAGTGCTAATGTTTCCATCCTAACCTCTGAACAACACTATTCTAACATATGATCCGATATATGGGACGCGTTTTTGAGGCACCGTCCATACCTGTCAGCATCAGGAGTTTGCTGTTGCTGTCCCATCAAAAAATAAATGACAAATCCCATGATCCCTTTAGACATGACTCCACCTCCTGCCCCTCCCCCTAGCTCCATTTGGCTGGTATCTCTGCTTGTCATCGCTATGCCATGTAACCCTTCCTACAACACACCATTTTTAGTCTTAGTAGCCTATAAATCACAGGTTGAGTGGGGGTTCCTACAGGAGAGACTTTAGTCCCGCCCCTCCAACTGCTCACAGGTAGGTGGTTGTAGCAGATGATTGACACGTGGGTCAGTCAATCAAAATCAGTTCTCCGTATAGGTAAGGTTCTTGCTTAGTAAAGCATCTTAGGGCTCTATAACTGTTGTAACTGTGCAGGTTAGACTTGCAGAAGACGTTTCATCCTTTAACCATCTGTCAGAAACCAGTGTCTCTGGTCCTTTTCCAGAATCCCATGTGACGACAGCGATGTTTGATCATACATAACTGTGTATGATCACATTACAGCGGTCTGAACTGCTAACCTGTTGTTTATTTTTGTGACTGTTTAACCTTTTGGCATATTCTGTTTGGTATCTAAATACTAAAATGTGTTGTTCTTTTAATTGACAACCACCTGACATGTGTTTTTTGATTTTTCATTTGTCTGATGATGTTAAATTTATGTTCCGTCCTCAGTGTCTGATTCTGTTTGCTTTAAATGTATAATTTGTCACTGTATTATGTCTGTTTTTAAATGTATTTTAAAAATTAGGGATGCACTGATATTAATTTTGGCTGATATGATAAGCCCATTTATTATTTTTTATGTTATGGCTGATAATTAATACATGGCTAGTAGTATAATTCTATACAATGCTAAAAACTAAAATAAATTAAGTAAGAAAAAATCCATGAGTTATTTTGGGTATCACAAAATTATATTGTACAGTATAAGTTTTGAGATTTATTATAGATTACATTTAACGCTTTTATTAAATTATTATTGTTTTTAAAGATTAAATTATGGCAAACGCTGTCAAAATGTGAAAATAGGGGAAGTTAGCATGCACGATCAAATATCCAATATTGTTTGATACTGATAAATTTAATAATAACAATAAAAATAAAAAAACATGGGGCGATAACTGATATGGTATTAATATATCATGCATCCCTACTGAACATTGTTGTTGACTGGGTTTTTTTAATCAAAATAGAGGTCCAGTCTCATCATAACTGCATACATCCACAAAAATAATGCATTTCATGTCAACTTTTATTGTTGCACTTAACAATATTACAGTATTATATGTTGTAGTCCTGCATGTGAATATGTATTTTATGCCTGCTTATCTTATATTTTTTTTTATTAAATCATTGTATTTTGACATTTTAAATGAAATCTAAAAAAATGAAATTTTAGGGATTCTAAAGTTTTGAAGGGTTTGGAAGTCATTCTGATGATGTTATTGGGCTAAAATATCTTCTTCATTTGTTCTTGTTTCAGTGGAGAACGGTGAGCACTGTGACTTTACGGTCCTGAGGAATATGCTCATCAGGTGAGAATCGGCCTGTGTAATGAGATCGCTGTGAATTAACACTGTGTCCTGACAGGTTTCCAGCATCAAGTAATTGAAAGTAAAATACTGAGGATGCAGATAATTTACATTTCTTTGTTGATTAGAGTTTAACCTATCATCTAACTACTCCGTTGCTGTTCTAGGACTCACATGCAGGACCTGAAGGACGTGACCAATAATGTTCACTATGAAAACTACCGCAGCAAGAAACTAGCAGCCGTCACCTGCAACGGGGTCGATGCCACCAAGAACAAGGGCCAGCTAACAAAGTACGAGACAGTTATATTTTTACTTCAATGTCACTCAGTTTTTTATCAAACAACATAATCCTGTTTCCATCCACCTATTTTTATGCGAATTTTGTGTTATCGGATGGAAACGGCAAGATGTGTATAAATTCTAATAATGTAGATAAAAAACTTATGTGCTCAATTCAGGTAGATCATCTGGTGATACTTTATTTTAAGGTGACATAGTTGCATTGTACTTCCTCAAATTAGGGTTTGGTTTAGGGTTAGTTACTATGCATAATTTACGAGTATTATTACAGTAAGTACATGTTGTAACGTGTAACTAAAGGGTTAGTTCACCCAAAAATGAAAATTCTGTCATTAATTACTCTCTCATGTCGTTCCACACCCGTAAGACCTTCATTCATCTTCAGAACACATATTAAGATATTTTTGATGAAATCCGATGGCTCAGTGAGTCAGATGCCCAGAAAGCTACTAAAGACATATTTAAAACAGTTCATGTGACTACAGTGGTTCAACCTTAAGTTATGACGAATATACTTTTTGTGCACCAAAAAACAAAATAACGACTTTATTCAACAATATCTAGTGATGGGTGATTTCAAAACACTGCTTCATGAAGCTTTGAAGCTTTACAAATCTTTTGTTTCGAATCAGTCAACTTTGGATGGAAACATATCTATTGTGAATGTGACTGAGATCCTGGATTTCTTGGGATCCAAGACATCGATGTTGAACATCTCAGACCTGTAGCCTCGTGGTTACAAATTCTTAAAGTCACCATGAAATCAAAATTGACAATTCTTATTTTTTTTATGGAATATTATTAAATAATGGAATATTTATGGAATATTATTAAATAATTTATTCGTGCACATCTTTTTTTTTTTTTTTTTTTTTTTTTTAATTATTCATGTGCCCTCATTAAATCAAAATAACTCTTCTCTGATGAGGTAAAACCTGTCAACAGTGTTGCCAAGTCCGCGGTTTTCCCGTGGAATTTGGCTACTTTAACACTGTTGCCGCGGGTTGTTTTTCATGTCCGCGGGTTGAAGCGACCCAAAATAACATGATATTTAGCCTCTGGAACCCCGCCAAAAATGCATATTTTACCCCCCCCCCAGAACATGATTTTTACCGGTTGACCTCCCCTGGAATGCGATTGTGCTAGTTTTGAGTAGCAATTGGGTGGTTTTGTTGTGAAAACCTGGCAACCCTGCCTGTCACTCACATGAGATCACAGCAATAGCAAACCACAATGATCCAACAATCCAATTAATTCCCCATGAACAAAATCAAGTGCCGCCCCACATTTTTTTCTCAGTTTCACTCAGATATACATTACAATAGGGAAGAACATTACAATAGTCTATCGCAATTTCCATTCCATGTTTAAGTAAAAACGTCTAGTCTTAACATTTAAAAAAGTTCCTTGTTTCAATGTCACTCTTAGGAGTCCCTTGGCCCAGATGGAGGAGGAGAGGAGGGAGCATGTGATGAAGATGAAGAAGATGGAGACAGAGATGGAGCAAGTCTTTGAGATGAAGGTCAAAGAAAAGAAGCAAAAACTGAAGGACTCTGAGGCAGAGGTGTGCATGTGTTCGGTTTCTAGTTATGACTATGCAGTATCACAGTATCACAAACACTTAACTGAGTTCATCCTGTGCTTCCTCGATGCAGTTGGAACGGCGTCACGAACAGATGAAGAAGAATCTAGAAGCTCAATATAAAGAGCTAGAGGAAAAGAGACGTCAGTTTGAGGAGGAAAAAGTTAACTGGGAGGCCCAGCAACGCATCCTGGAGCAGCAGAAACTTGATGCGTCAAAGTGAGACTTTCTCTATCTTTCATCTCAATTCCTCAGTGCCCTGCTTTCTCTCCTCTTAAAAGTCTTTCAGTCACTAAATAATTCATTTAGTGCGGGGTAAAAATTTATTTATTAATAAGGAACTGCACTCATGCATAGAAGCAGATTCAAGCAGACTGACTGTCACATTTGCCAAAATGAAATTTTAACCAGGTAATAGTTTTAGTTTTTAAAAAAAAAAAAAAAGTAATACAAAATCTGTTTTTAAATTTATTAATATTTAATTAAAACATCTAATTTAATAAAAAAGGTAAGATTTAAAATGATAAGAGAATTTATTGTATTATGTAATATATTAAATATATTGTATACAACATATTATAAACAGTAATATATTGTGAAATATTGCAATTTGAAGAACAAAATTATATTTGAATATATTTTAAAATATAATTTATTTCTGTGATGCAAAGCTCACAGAATTTTCAGCATCATTACTCCAGTCTTCAGTGTCACATGATCCTTCAAAAATCATTTTAATATGCTGATTTGATGCTCAAGAAACATTTTTTTAATTATTATCAATATTGAAAACAGATGTGCTGCTTAATATTTTGGTGGAAACCGTGATGCATTTTATTCAGGATATTTGATTATTAGAAATATATTTTTTTTTAAACATTATAAATGTCTTTACTGTTACTTTTTGATAAATTGTATGTGTATTATATTATAAAAAAAATAATAATAATAATAAAAGTTTTGAAGGGAAATAGGAAATGGGAAAAATATTAAGAAAAAGGGAAAAAATAATAGAAAAAGGGGAAAAATAGAATTATAAAACTGAAATGGGAAAATATTAGTGATTACAACAAAGTTACATAGCTATAATAATATTTTACTCTGTCTTGATAAAATTTATATCTGAAATGGTTCCTGTTGGTTAATGAATTTCTTCACCAATGTTTTTTCATCTTTCTTTGTTTTCAG